>VZQC01001376.1:422881-493158 GCA_009823505.1 Rhizomys pruinosus
AGCACCGACGCTCTTGCAGAGGACCCGGGTTCGATCCCCAGCACCCACATGGCGGCTAAGAACCGTCTGTAACTCCAATTCCAGGAGAACTCCAGTTCCAGGGGAATCCGAGACCCTCTTCTGACCTCCGCGGCATTGCGCGACACGGGTGCACAGACCTGCATGCAGACAGTACATTCATACACATACAAAAATAAATAAATAAATAAATAATAAAAAAATTAAAAAATAAATAAATAAAAAATAAAATAAAATAAAAATATTAAAAACAAACAAGAAATGGCACAGGGGGTGGACTTGGAGAGATGGCTGAGCAGCTGGGAGCGCTGACTTCTCTTGCAGAGCACCCAGGTTCAGTTCCTAGTACTTACATGGCACCTAACAACCATCTTTAACTCCAGTTCCAGGTGATTCAACACTCTTGTCTGGCCTCCGTGTACACGGCTGAACTTATATACATGCAGCCAAAACATTCATACACAAAAATGAAGTAAAGTTAATAATTTTAAAAAGAAATGGCACAGGGGGAAGCGTTTCCATGAGCTGAAGCCCCGGCAGCAAAATCACCGCTGATGTCACAACAGCATCACCAGTTAATAATGGCTGCTCCTAGCTGTCGGATAATACAAGCAGTGCAACATTAAAATGCTTGTATTTTTTTCCCATCCTCACAAAGCAGCAAAGCAACAGAGTGCTGATTTCCAAAGACAAAGGCCAGGAGCACGGACATTTGCTGCAGCTCGGGCGGGGGTATGGGACACACTTGGGTTGTGATTTTCTCGTTGTGATAGTCGGTAATAAATCCCAAATACTCAAATTTCTGCCTGGATCACCGATTGAGGTGCCGTTGTGAAATACCGCACTGGTCTCAGGGGCTCTTCAAATCTCCTGCTTTCTCTTTTCCTAGCTTGTCTTGGCTAAGTGGCTTCTAAACGGTTTAAGAAAGCAAAATGCAGATTCAAAAATAGAGCAGACACCTGAGCCAGGCCTGCTTTTTCCTCTAAATGTGTTAATCAGCAGCTGCTTGGCCCCGGGTTCATCTGCCACACCAAAGCTGGACCGACGCCTGCTCTTGCTCCCAGGCAGGCTTTGGGGCAGGCTTGCTGAGGGCTCCCAAGCTTTCTGTGGCACTTCTCATTTTCCATCTCTAATCACTTCCCTCTTTTGTCCTCACCTTTACTTGTCTGTCTCTTTTCCAGTAGCCTGTTTTTACTTCATTGTCTTCCTCATTTACTATTCATTTTCTTTCTTCCTAAGCACTAAAAAATGAGATGAGGGGTTGGAGAGATGGCTCAGTGATTAAGAGCACTGGCTGTTCTTGCGGGAGACTGGGGTTCAAATCTCAGAACCTGCATGGTGGCTGACAACTATCTGCAACTTCCGTTCCAGGGGATCCGAGACCCTATTCCGTCCCCATGGTCCTTACCCAATCAGGTGCACTTACAAAATTGTGCGAATAAATTATACAACTACACGAGTAAAATAAAAATAAATAACTTTACACATTTTAATGAGGTGAATTTTGTACTAATAGAACACACTGAAAGGAAAGTCACTAAAGACAGCCCCACCTGCTCCCCTCCATTCTCCATGAAGTGATAACAGTTCACCTTTGTAGGTGCAGTTTTCTCAAGTCGACCAATAAATAGTAAAGCTGTCAGTTCAGAGAGTGACCAGATTGAAGACCCACTCAAGGGACACAGCCAGAGAAGGAAACTCTCCATTAGCAAGGTAGCAAACTCCCAGACATTCACAACCAGCGCCTTCTTTCTTAAATATGATACTGGGCCAACAGTCTTTCCTCTCATTCCAGGTAGAGAAATTCAAGATTTCTCTCCTCAAAGAGAAGGACCTGAACAGACACAGGTGGGGTGAGACCAGCCATCCGTTGTCCTATCTTGGAAAAGCATCTGAATGAATTCAGATCTGGTAGTAGGGTGCTTTCCATTTCTTCTTTTTTTAATATATATTTTATCGATTCCTTGTAGATTGCATACAATAATACATCTTGATCATATTTAGAATCCCCTCCCTTATCCACACTACCCCTTAAACTCCCACCAGATTCCACACATTCTGTCATATATGTTAAAGCCTACTGAGTCAGGTTTGTGTCCCCAGATGTCCCTCCGTGTGAGTCTGTCCACTGGAGCTTGGCCAGTCTATCCAGCTAGTATCACCCCCTTAACATCCTATCTCACCCAGCGGTGATCAGCTGCCAGCAGTTTCTCAGCTAAGGTTGGGGCTTCTTACCCATTTCCCCAGTTCTATGCTGAGTGTTTGATTGGTTTTGGTTTGCATGGGTCGTGTGCATGTTGTCAGCATTGCTGTAAGTTCATATGAGCAAGTTCCCAGCCACACAGAACACTCTGCTTCCTTGTGATCATCCACCACTCCTGGCTTTTACAGTCCATCTGCCCCCCTCTTCTACAGTGATTGCTCAGCCCTAGGTGGCAGAGGTTTAGTATGGGCCTCCTATCCAGGGACACTCACGCTACAGTCTCTTACTCTACATTTTGCCCAGTCGTGGCTTTCTGTGTTAACCATCCTCTGTTGCATGAGGAAGCTTCACTGGTGACAGTTTAGGATGCATTAGAATTCTCTCAATCCCCCCTTCCTCTATGCTCCATGAGCCTTAGGTATAGAGGCTCCATTATAGATATGTCACTTAGAGCTGGACATTCACAGACACTTATTCTCTATGTTTGAACAGTTGTAGAACTCTGTAATGGTCTCCATATGTTGCAAAAGAAAGCTTCTTTGCTGAATGCTGAGAGTTACAATTGTCTGTAAATATAAGGATATATATTTAGCATAAAGTGAGGAATTATGTTTGTCTAGGGATGTGACAGACATGGGGTTTCTCTAGGATCTATGATCTCTCCAGTCATGTGTATTTGGTACTTGACTATGTTTAAAATACCATACAAGATTTCCCTCCCATTGAGGAGGCTTTAAGTACAATTAGATAGTTGTTGATTACCCTCAAGATAGAAGTGTGACTATTGCTCCAATAGATAATTTGCTAGTTGAAGTTGTTAAGCTTTACAACTAGGTTTGGAACACTGATTGATTTTTCTTCCTTAGCAGTTTGCATAGTAACCTCTGATACTATGAGAGCTAGTCTTCAAGGAGAAGACCTCTAGGTCACTTCTAGCTCCATTGCTCCAAGTCCTGTGTCCAGAGCTTGTCCTGTCTTCAGCAATGGGGTCTTATATCAGGATAGTTATTCATATATGTGGATTTGGAGCTAAAATCCACAATGAGAGATAACATGGGTACTCTGATTTGCTAGTTAGACCTTCCCTATTTTGTCCCATTCCCACCTTGGACGTTGCCCCCCACATCTCCCTCATCCCACCTGAGACCTCAGGACTAGCCTTCTAAACCAGATACTGTACAATCTGTCTTGATTCCCCTGCTCCAAGACCAGCTCTTTCTGCTCCAAAGGCCCACACCTAACTAGTTAGACCTTGCCCAGGCTGTCCTGATCCCCGTTTCTTCTTGAAGTCCACTCTCTTCCTTACTTTCCTCTGCCCCCAGATAAGGCATAATATACAGAACTCCTTTGCTCTTCTGCTGGCTTCCTATTAAACTGACCCAGGGGGAATGTACAGATCAAGAAGAACATAGGGCAGGGCGTGGTGGCGCACACCTTTAATCCTAGCCCTTGGGTGGCAGAGGCAGGCAGATCTCTGTGAGTTCAAGGCCAGCCTGGTCTACAGATCAAGCTCCAGGACAGCTGGGGCTACAGGGAGACCCTCTCTCAAAAAGACCAAAAAAAAAAAAAAAAACAAAAAAAAAAAAGAAGAACATAGGTTGGGGAGGACAGAGCATCGACCCCTGGGTAAATTGGATCCTCTCTCTCTCTCTCTTCTCCTCTCTTCTCTCTCTCTCTTTCTCTTTCTTCTCGCCTCTCTCGTCTCCTACAGGTGACTAGACATTCTAACGTGCCAGGAGGCTCTCTCCACTTCCAGCACCATTCTATTCTTAGTCTCATGTAATCATGGTACCTTTCTAAGCCCAGAGCACTGTGCTTCCCTTGTAATTCACCATAAACTGTCAACGCCTTCATAAATAATCAATTTTTTTGAAACTCTTCTCAAATTACCCAATTCAAGTGGGCCATCTGTTTCCTGCTACTAATCCGATGCCTATATAAGATCCCTGTTTAGCGAAGAAAAGATCTGAGAAACTGTAATGGTAAATGATCAAGGACCCAATTAACTACAGACTGACACCCATAGGTAAGAATTGTACCAATTCCTGGCACAGAAAGTTAAATGACAAACTTCTTTATTGAGACCTGATGATGCAGAAAAATAAATTTATTGTCAGCTAGAGGTCCTAAACTCAAATGATTGAGACTATCATGACATTTGCTTTACTACTAGTAAGGTCCAGACACCTCATATTTTAGATTATTTTGCGTGCTTTATAGATGAAGAAGCTAAGTGGACTGACTATTAATCTTTTGCTACCCAACATTTCTCCCTCAAGCATCTTCTCATAATAAAATTGTCCTCTCCTGCAAGGAACTCATTTGACATATTTAAAGGAGCGTCAACTCTGGCCTTGCCTGTCATCACTCCCCTCCCTCCATCCACAGTGTTTGGTCCACTGATAGGCAGGTCACCCAAGCAGGCAGTAAGTCCTTCTTTGTTGGGGTAAGTGGGTGTGCTATAAGCATTGTAAGTAATAAGAGAACTGCTCGGGGTGGTGGCCACAACCTTTAATCCTAGCACTCAGTGGCAGAGGGGCCGGCGGATCTTTGTGAGTTCAAGGACCAGCCTGGTCTACAGATGAGTTCCCGAAACAGCTGGGGCTACAGGGAGACCCTGTCTCCAAAAGACCAAAAAAAAAAAAAAAATATATATATATATATATATATATATATATATATATGAGAAAATTAGATTTGATGTTTTTTTGCACTGAAAAACAGATAGGACATCTTGAGAACACACAGAGATCTATAAGCAGTTAGTAACTCTACAGATCAGAATGGAAAAGTATTGTGATTCATGGAATTTCAAGAAAGTACTGAGCGATTTACTATATCAGTGGCAGAGGGAAAAAAAATAATTCCTAGACTTTGTAATCCTTCATAGCAATACTTAAAAGCAAACCTTGAAAAAAAAATCCAAAAGTCTGCAAGGAAATTAACCATATAACTAGAATAAAGTCCATGTCTATGTAGAGAAATACAGGAATATGCAGCACCTAGAGATATAAAGTTTAGAATTATTGGCATTTAATAAAAAGTGACTAAGCATACAAAGAAGTAGGAAATATGGCCAATAGTGATAAAGAAAAAAATTAATTAAAACTGACCTAGTATGGCACAGATAACAGAACCAGTGGGCACAGTAATTAAAACACATATTCAAGGGCTGGGGAGACTGCTCTGCTGATGAAGTGCCTCCCACAGAAGCATGAAGACCTCAGTTTGATTCCCCAAAACCTATGTAAAAAGCTAGGGTATCTGCCTCCATCTTCACAACTGGGACTAGGCCCTTCTCGATGCCTGAGTAGGCTGACAAGTGTACTTCTCACCACTCAACAAAGAAGCTTCTTTTTGAAATGGATGGAGATTATTATGAAGTTCCACAACTGGTCAAATACAGAGAATAAGTGATGCCCAGCCCTAAGCAACACATCTACAATGCAATCTACACCTAAGGCTCACAGAACATAGTGGAACAGGAGGAAGAAAGAATATTAATGCATCTTTCGACTCCAAGTTTTATTTATGCAACAGATGGTGACTAACCCCAAAAGGCACAACAGACCAAATTGCAGAGAATGAGAGAGTGCAGAAAACTTATCCATGCATAGGACACCCATATCAGATCCTTGGCAGGGGCCATTGTGGAAGAACCAGAGGTGGTAGATGACTGCAAGTTAACAAAGTTTTCACATAGCTGGGAAGTTACTTACAACTAGCAGCAGTGGTATCAGCATGCACAAGACCCAGGCAAGCTCAAACCAGACAAAATCCCAGCATATAAGTGGGGAAATGAGTAAGAAACCCCGAAATTAGCTGAAGAACTATTGGCAACAGATAACTACTGGGAGAGGGAGAGTGGGTTTTCTTTAAGTGTGTGACCCTAAGATTAGCCAAGCTCCAGTGGAAGAATGCACAACGAAGGACATTTGGGAACATGGACTACTTGATAGGCCTCAATGTATATGACAGAACACATGAAAAGTGGCCAGGATGTGTAAGAGCGGTGTAGATAGGGAAGGGATCTAAATATGATCAAAATATGTTATATATGAAACTTAAAAAATCAATTAAAATGAAGTCTGCTGCCAACTTTTTCTTCTATCACCTTCAGAGTTTGGGGTTTCACGTTGAGGTCTTTAATCCATGTGGAGTTGACTTTTGTACAGGGTGAGAGGTAGGGGTTTAATTTCATTCTTCTACAAGTGGTGATCCAGTTTTGCCAACACCACTTGCTGAAGATGCTGTCTTTTCTCCATTGTGTCTTCTTGGCCCCCTTGTCAAATATGAGATGGCTGAAATTGTATGTGCTCAGAATTGGATCTTCGGTTTTGTTCCATTGGTCAACAGGTCTGTTTTTGTGCCAGTACCAGGCTGTTTTTATGACTATAGCCCTGTAGTATAGTTTGAAGTCTGGTATAGAGATCCCTCCTGTGTAGCTCTTTTCACTCAGGGTTGATTTGGCTATTCGGGGTCTTTTGTAAAATGAAAAGAATAATGTTTATTTGGAAAATGCCACATGTCCTTGTAATCCCAGCTCTGGGGAGTTGGGAGAGGGGCAGATCCCTGGGTCACTGGCCAGCCAATTTAGGTGAACTGCCAATTCTCAAGTCCCATTCTCAGAAAAACAAGGTATATGGCTCCTGAGAAACAACACTCAAGGTTGACCTGTGGCTTGCAACATGCGTGTACATACACAAACATGTGCACCTATACACACAAGTGTGTTCAAGAAAGTACAGAAAACTATAAGTATGTTAGGGACAGAAAAAAAAATGACCCAAATCAAACTTATGGAGTTGAAAAGGACAATATGATATGTGAGATTAAAAAATATACTGGATGGGGTTAAGAACAGATTAGAGGGCCTGGAGCAATGGCTCAGCACTGAGGAGCATGTGCTGTTCTTTCAGAGGACCTGAGTTCAGTTCCCTGCGCCCATTTCAGGAGGCTCACATCTGCCTGTAACTCCAGCTTCAAGGGATCCATTGCCACTGGCCTCCAGGGGCAACTGCACGCACATGAACATACCCACACACAGACACACACGTGCATATATCTAAAAATATCTTTAATAAACAAATATTTATCCAGTTGGCCTGGAACTCAGTATGTAGACCAGGCTGACCTGGTTCTCACAGAGATCCACCCACCTCTGCCTCACCAGTGTTGGGATTAAAGGCATATACCACCGTGCCTGGCTACAAACAAATATTTTCTAAAGAGTAGATTAGATACTACAGAAAAAGTATTAGCAAATTGGAAGACATGGCACTAGAAACTATTCAAAATGAAACACAGAGAAAAACGACAAGAAACAAAATCGACAGAGCATCAGTGAACTGTGAGCAACCCTGAGCAGATCAAATACGAAAGTAAATGTCCCCAAGAAAATGGGGGATAGAAGACATACACATGAAGAAATGTTTTTAAGAAATAATGGCTGAAAAGTTTCCATTGTAGAAGAACATAAACATACAGATAACACAACTCAATAAACACAAAATTTAACATAAAGAAACCACATTAAGGCACATGGTAATCAAACTATGGACGGCACCCTGACAGCCACTCTTGACCTTCAGAGAAAAGCGATCACGGGGCATTTTAAAGATGCAAGTGTGCCCGTCACTAATGGACTGCTCACTGCCTTGGTGCCAGGGACCTCTTCTGAGCATTTCGAGGAGTTTTGGTGGAGGGATGAGCACAGGCTCATCATCACATTTTAAGTAAATTCAAAATTTTTACCTCAAGAAAAAGAGAATTTTCTAATAATCTAAAACTAGCTATTTCCAAGGCCTAATTTCACCTTTTCTCCACTTCTACCTGACAACAGGACTATTAAAATATTGAAATCCAATTTTAGCTACCTCAAAATACTGAAACCTTTACATATGTTCTATGGTAAATTATAAAATGATAACCTGATAACAAAAGGTTACCCAAATGAATGGTAGAGAGTCTGGTTGCAACACACACACACACACACACACAGGCAAAATAAAAACAATTTTTTAAAAATATTTTATTATGGGGGCTGGAGAGATGGCTCAGTAATTAGGAGCACTGGCTGTTCTTACAGAAAACCCAGGTTCAATCCCAGCACCCACATGCTGGCAAATAAATAAATAAATAAATAAATAAATAAATAAATACATAAATAAATAAAATTTTAAAATGTTATTTTATGTGTGTGAGTGCGTTGTTAACATGGGATTATCTTCTCCTCCCCCTCCTCCTCATCTTTTGTAGACAGGATCTTGCATTGTAGCTCAGACTGGTCTCCAACTAGTGATCCCCCTCCCTCTGCATCCCAGGAGCTGGGATTATAGGCATTCATCACACCCAACTTTCTCTCTCTCTCTCTCTCTCTCTCTCTCTCTCTCTCTCTCTATCTCTCTCTCTCTCTCTCTCTCTCTCTCTATATATATATATATATATATGCTCTTTATTAGAAACATATTCAGAGTATTTACCCACCCCAACGAGCACTATGAATTCATGGTTAAGTAAGGTGATGATTGTCAGCTATGTCCCATGCAGAGCTGTTTGCATGGCATGCTCTAAATTGCTGTCCTCCATGAACAGAGCAGCTGTTGGCCTTTTAGCAGATCTATAACTACAAAAAAAAAAAAAGGTTGGGAAATTGAACCAATATGTGTTCCATTATCCTTTTACTTATTTGTGCCAATTGATGGAAGTTGAAATATGGAAAACATCAACAAGATAATCCCAAATTAATTTGTATTTAGACTTGGACTATGGCCAGACACATGCGCTTAGAAGTGAATGCCCTCACCCGCCACAAGCCCTCAGGCTTGATGCTCACCACTTCTTGGCTTGGATCCTGTTTGCAGCCTGGGGCTAACAAGGCAGCAATGGAGAAGTCCCTAGAAACCAAAGACGATCTGAGGAAAGATGGATGATGACAAAGATTTGGCTCGGACTTGTGGATATATACGCAGAGAAATACAGAAACAATCACCCACATATTAGTATTTTACCTAGAGAAATACATTTTCCAAACCTCTTTGGCTAAAGAGGGAATTTTACTTGTGGAGAATCCTTCAAATTTGATTAAAATGCTGAATGGGATAATGGAAAGAAAGTATGTATCTTGCTTGAAGGAACTGGCTATATATTTTAAAGGACATGGTATAAAATGAAACTGTGGGCCTTTAGGTTTTAAATGATTAGGAATTTTGAGTTGGTGTGGTAGCACTTGTCTGTGATCCCAACACTGGGAGGTGGAGGCAGAAGAATCAGGAGTTCAAAGTCATTCTCAACTACATAGCAAATTCAGAGTCAGCCTGGGTTACATGAGATCCTTCTTCATTAAAAAAATGACTAATTAAAATAAAACAAAACAACACAACAATAAAAAGATTCATTTCAAAACAGGATAGAGAAAACATTAAGCCAAGTTCAGGACCCATCTAAGCTCAGGACTCTATAAAGGCACAGGTCATGTGCACATGAAGCCAGGCCTCAGTCTTGGGGTCAGGTACATGCAGTAACAGATTATGCATTTCATTTACAAGCTGGAGATCTTGGATAAATCATTTAAACTTTCAAAGTTTTCTTTCTGCCATCTATAAAATGGGAGTGGTGGAAAATAGTGACACATGTAATCTCAGCACTGAAGAGGCTGAAGCAAAGGATCATTGTAAGTTCAAGGCCAGCCTGGGATATGTAGTAAAACTCTATACATAAATTAATTAATTTTAAACTTGGCAGTAATATGAACTTAGTATCCCCCTCAAGAAGGTTGTGGAGCTTAGTGAGAAGCTCAGCACCTGGCTCTTAAGACTGCTTGTCCTCTGGAGCTTACACACTGTACTCAGAGTTCATATCCTAAAATGCAGGTCTAAAAGGTGTACACAAAGTCACTTCCCAACTTAAAGTGAATTTGTGTCAACCTTTCTTTACAAAAAAAATTAAAATGCATGTTATGATATGGGAGGACCTTCAATATTCAGATTTTTATCTGCTTGTCTAGACTTGTCATCTCCCTCTTTTCTATCAAAGTCCAATAGATGATTTGTAACTGTTTTCACTTTTACTTAAGGATCTGTGATTACAATAGACACACATGGCATATGATAAATGCTTCCTTGTGCTATGCACTATGCTAAATAGCCCCTTGAAGGAATCTCCCACTGTCCACTCCTGAAGCTTCATCCCATGAGCAGGAGGGAGCTGTATGGTTGCAACCCTACAGGATACCACCCCCCGCCCCAATCTTCTCTCCCTTGCGAAGAGTAGTTTATCTTCTTTGCAAATTTGGAATCAACAGTTCACAAAGCAGGCTGTTTCTATAGTAAGTCACAGGACTTTAGGTATGTGGTAAGCTTAGTGACAGAGACACTGTGGGGTGTGTCTGTGGGGAGATGCATTACCCAGGACTGCCTGCTATCAAATAGGAAGGCTGTGCTTGGAGTATTCAGCTCTAGGAGGATGAGACCATCCAATGTCCACTACATGAATGATACCAGCCCCCTGTAGGCTACCTTTATCTGTTTCAGATCTTGGATGGGGAGACTGGGTATCATTACTGAGACTATGCAAGTATTCCTACACAGTCTTTGCACATTACTTCCTTTAAACCTCATAACTACCATATGAAAGAAACATTTTTATCACTACATTTTTACAGAAAAGGAAGTGGCATGATCCAGATCCAACAGGTTTCTGTGATGCCAAAGATGATGCCCTTAAAGTTTCCCATTTTGTTTTCATGTTGAAGTTTAATAATAAATGGATAAGAACATTCAGAATTTGGGTTGATGTTGAAAAGAAAGTTAACACAGTATTATATCCAGTATACTTACATTCTACTTGGCAGAAAAATGAGCCAAGCTAAACTTAAATTCAGCACATGTTGAATTTTATTTTAGGAAGGCCAAGCTGCAACTACAATAAAGAACTGTATTTACAGCTAACAGCGGCACCCACGTGATTCCAGATCACATACTACAGTTTGAAGAGTACATTTCATGATCTATAAGCTCTGAGACATAAGTACTACAAGGGAGGTATCTAGAGATTTCCATCAAATATCTCAAAAGTAGCAAGTTTTGTTTTCCTTGAGATGGGATGTCACTCTGCAGCCTAGGCTGACCTGGAACTTACTATGTAACCCAGCCTGGACTCAAGCTTGCAGCAATTCTCCTGTCTCATCCTCCTGAGTGCTAGGATGGCAGGCATGAGCTCCCACACCTCGCTAAAACTCACAGTATTTAAAATTATTTTTTCATCTCCTTTCAGCATGTGTAAGAAATCTCTTTCATGGTGAGTTTATTCTGGTTTGGCCATATGAATATTTTCTTTTTTTTAATTTTTTTAAATTTTATTTATTTATTTTCTATGTGTACAAATGTACTGTCTGCATGTAGGTCTGTGCACCCCTGTCGTGCAATGCCACGGAGGTCAGAAGAGGGTGTCGGATTCCCCTGGAACTGGAGTTACAGACGGTTCTCAGCCACCATGTGGGTGCTGGGAATCGAACCCGGGTCCTCTGTAAGAGTGGTGGGTGCTCTTAACCTCTAAGCCATCTCTCCAGCCCTGAATATTTTCAATATTCTCTGATTTCTTCTAACTCTGTCTTGGGAGGGTTTGACCCCCCTAGCCACTTGGTGAGAAGGGAACTCAGATATATGATGTTGCACACAGTCTGTTCATGGCCGCTTGAATGAATTCTGCCTACCCCTGTCCCTTCTCATGAGTATGTGCATGAGACATCAAAAATTTACAAATAGGGGCCAGGCATGTGTAATCTCAGCACTCAGGAGGCTGAGGCAGGAGGTTCACGAATTGGAGGCCAGCTCTGACTACGTAATAGGACTCTGGCACACACATGCACACACACACACACACACCCATACACACATATGCATGCATGCAATTTGTTACGACTTATATCCATGACTTAGCTATTTCCTCCATTAGCCCAGGTATTATCATTATTCCCTTCCATAAAAATTCCTACCAAAACTTGATTGTAGTGCACCTGCTCTCCTTGTCCAGATCCTGCCACACTTTGCCCAAGATAAGTGTTTCCAACTGCCATATTTGTCTAAACCTGATTCAATGCACTGTTTCCACCAAGAAAAAAAAAATACACATGAAATCCTCCCAAGCATATAACTACTGTTTATAACATATTTATTATCTCTCCCATTTGTAATTGCCTGATTTGTTTCGATGAGAGGCTCAACACTCCTGATTAATTTCCTTTTTAACATTCCACCCAAAGTTGGGATTGGAACCCCAAGGAAACAGGATGACAAATTTAACTCATGCTTCTTATCATTATTTTTCAAATGTACTTTTTTGCAATCACCTTTGTAGCACTTCAAGACATGCCTAATAGCAACTGTTAGCTCCTTTATAGTCTTAGTGAATAATGGAAAGCATATGCCATCTTGGTGTGGAAAAAGCGATCCATATAGTTATTTTGATCACCATTGTCTGTGGGAAGGATTGCTTTTTCTTTGAGAAGGTTGACTGATGATAACCCACAAGAAGTTCTAAAACAGGGTGACACACCCTAAACATGAGGATTAATCTACATGCCTGCAGCATCTAGTTTACAAAAAGACTCAGTTTTCTCATAACTTCATGACATAAAAGTATTTTGTCCACATTTTAAAACCATCAATAATGAACTTGAGGCTCAGAAAATAAATTATTTCTTCAAGATCATGTCAAATGTGATCGAGTCAGTTTTGAGATATAATTTTGAACCCAAATTCCTCTTGGTAATCTGACGGTAAAAAAAAAGTTTAATTTCCAAATTTCCTAGAATATGTAGTATAGAGAGTCCTGAAGAAAGGAACCAACTTGCTTGCCTTGATCGGAGGATCTCATCTGGCTGTAGGGTGATTCCCAGAACAAACATTCCAGGCCTGTTACCATGTCCAGAGGACTTTCTACCTTCAGCCTTTCTCTGGCTAGCCACGGCACCCTTTACCTTTTGCTTAGTGATTCCAAGTAGATGGTGTCAGTTACCATGGTGACAGACACTTTGGTATAACTTTCAAACACCTCTTTACAGAAGGCAATCTAAATAAATAAATACAAATAAAAAATAAAAAAGATGGCAATCTCAAGGATGGTTTGTAATAAATAACCAGATCAAAAACTTAACTGTGGAGAGTTTTGTTTTAGAAAAATCCAGTTTAAAAAAGAACATGGAGAAGGAATGAACATCAGGGGTAATCGGGAAAGCGGGCCGGATGTAAAGAGGAAACGGAAGGGAAACAGGGTCAGTCTGCTCACCAAAGGGCAAATCAGAATAATACAGAACAGAGCTTCAAGTTTCAAATAGTTCTGAAGCACTACTCAGAGACTGAGGTAAGGTCTTGGGAGGAGAAACAGTAGCCAGGGTAAGAAGCGATGGTCCTGAGAAGGCATTTCAAAGAGCTTATGGTTTGTATTTTATCCCTGACTATGGGGGTTAAATGTCTGCAATAACCTGCCTTTTATTTCCTCATTTCTCATTTTTAAATCAACAAACAGTACTACCTGGAGAAAACACAGTGTACTAAAATGTGGAGTTTAGTTGCCGGGCGTGGTGGTGCACGCCTTTAATCCTAGCACTTGGGAGGCAGAGGCAGGCGGAGCTCTGTGAGTTCAAGGCCAGCCTGGTCTACAGAGCACGCTCCAGGCCAGCTGGGACTAAAGGGAGACTCTGTCTCAAAAATACAAAAAACCAAAACCAAAATAAATTGTGGAGTTTGTCACAACTGAATTTTATGGTAACATAAGTTATCCACATATCTCAAAGATGTAGGACATAGCTGTCCCAGCCACATTCAGCATTTTGTTCATGGTCTCTTTAAAATATGTTTTTTTGATTTCTTTATTTTTGTGTGCATAAGTGTCTTGTCTACATGTATGAAAGTGTACCCATGCATGCAATGCCCACAGAGGCCAAAAGAGTATGTCAGATCCCTTGGAACTGGAGTTACAGATGGTTGTTAGCCACGATGTGGAAGCCGGGAACTGAATCTGGGTCTTCTGCAAGAGCAGCCAGTGCTCCTAACTGCTGAGCCATCTCTACAGCTCCCTGTTAAGGATCTTGTATTGTGTTACCCATCAACTTCTTTTTGAAGGATAAATGGAGTTAAATACATGGCTAAACTATTATATGGAAAAAATACCTCATAACTATCTGAAGGAAGACATGTCAGTCATCCTTCTTCCGTCTTCATGGAACAGCACGCCTGCTCTACAGGATACCTGGAGCTTCTACACAGTTGCAGCAAGAGTGTATTGGCAAAGAGCTTTCATGTACTCCATACGTGTCTTGCAAGACTCCTCTGCGCCCTACAAGAACGTCTTACTCTTGCTGATCACAGAAAGCACCAGGGAACAGATGCATTCCAGTTTGTGACAGGAGGACAGCCTGCAGATCCGCCTACTCCCTCCAGTCCATCTGGGAGGTGGGTGAGACCCGGAGCCCACGGAGAAGGGAGCTCTCCTGGGAATCCCTCAGGGGTACCATGGCTATTGGTTGCTGTGTTTTCAGTAGATGGCACTGTGTCTGTGGAGATAATCCCAGGGAGCGCCTAGATAGGAAATCTAATTGTTTCTAGAGAAAGCATGCTCCATGTGAGAATGCATGGTATTTTTTTTTTTTTTTTTTTTTGGTCTTTTTGAGACAGGGTCTCCCTGTAACCCCGGCTGTCCTGGAACTTACTCTGTAGACCGGACTGGCCTTGAACTCACAAAGATTCGCCTGCCTCTGCCTCCCAAGTGCTAGGATTAAAGGCGTGCGCCACCACGCCCGGCGGTATTTTTTTTTTTTTTACTTAGTAACATGATAACACAAATCGTATTCAGTATTCATGTTAGCATTCCCTTTGGAGCTCAAAGAACTTTATGATTTATTAAGCTGGCTCAGACTCAGGGCTGTGGTGGCGTCCAGGGCCATCCTATGAGAGATAGAGCTGGGATAAGAATAAATCACTCTGATTGTTCTCCTATTTTATCAGCAGCACACACATCAGCACCTGTACTCCATCGGTGCCCTGGATCCTCACCCAGAGCAATGATCTCCCTCTCCATGCCAGACAAGAAGAGCGGGACCCAGAATGCCTCTGACTTCAGAGGCACAGCTGGCCCAGTAGCTATTTATTTATTTATTTATTTATTTATTTATTTATTTGTTTGTTTGTTTGTTTATTTTGGTCTTTTCTTGTGACAGGGTCTCCCTGTAGCCCCAGCTGTCCTGGAACTCACTCTGTAGGACAGGCTGGCCTTGACCTCACAAAGATCCGCCTGCCTCTGCTAGGATTAAAGGCCTGAGCCACCACACCCAGCCCCAGTAGCTTCTTGCACACTGGTGTTCCTGTAGAGCAGACACTGTCAGCTGCCTATGCTCCCAGCCTGTTTTAAAAGGTATCCTAATATTTCTTCCCTTCTCTGAGTATCTTGGGGAAATTAAAGCCCAATACCAGAAATATCAGTTTTATTTTAGAACAATTATAATCTTTGAAATGTGATTTTAAAAAGTTCAATATTGCAGGTCTGGAGAGATGGCTCAGCAGTTAAGAGCATCAACTGCTCTTGCAGAGGACCAGGGTTTGATTCCCAGCACCCACATGGTGGCTAAGAACTGTCTTTTAAAGAGGCAGGTGGATCTCTGTGAGTTCAAGGCCGGCCTGGTCTACAAAGTGAGCTCCAGGCCAGCTGGGACTAAAGGGAGACCCTGTCACAAAAATACAAATAAATAAATAAATAAATAAATAAATAAATAAATAAATAAAATAAAATAAAAAAGTTCAATATTGCTTCTTAAGAAATGACCTATAAACACAGGATGGAGAATAGGGAGGTGTAAACCAAGTGCTGTGCTACTGAATACTTACTGTTTTCTATAGTACCTAGATAGATTTATGCTACTCTTTACAGATGAGAAAATTAAAGCTAGAAACTTAAGTAACCTACCACAATGATCCTAGCTATCAACTGGGCATAGGATGATATTCTACCCAAATGAGAAGACAAGACTGTAGGCTTATGGGGAGGGACACACTCATGGAGAAAGTCCCCATTTCCATACTTTCATGTTACCTTCTGGACTTGCCCTCCTGTGGTGGTTTGGATGTGTCCCCCATAGGCTCCAAGTATTTGGACACTTGATCCTCAGTTTGTAGGGCTGTTTCAGGGGAAACCGAGGAACATTTAGGGGGTGTGGCCATGCAGAAAGACGCACTGGGACCGGCTGGGGTGGGGGTGAGGGTTAAAAATTTTACAGCTTCCTGTGCAGGTTAGAAGATCTGAGTGCTCAGCTCTCGGCTCTGCCTGCCTCCTGCAGCCCCGCCTCAAGGCCATTATGAACTCTTACCCTCTAGAACCATAAGCCAAATAAACTCTTCCTTCTACAATTTGCCTTGGTCATGGTGTTTTAGCACAGCAACAGAAAAGTAACTAATATACCCCATAAAACTGCAGCATTCACACTGAGGCAATTACAGGAGCCAGCCTAAGAGAACAAGATAAAAGTCTGAGGAAGACGGAGCACAGGGATAGACGGTGGAGCCTGGAGGATGCTGCTGCATTAATCAACCCCTGAACTTCAGATTTATGCTTTAGCCACTTTGAAACATTTCTTCTGTTATTTGTAACTAAAAATTAGCTAACTAATTCAACCTACATATATCCTCTAGACACAGATGACTAGAAAAAGAATTAGTGCCTTAGCCAGAGGCGGCAATCCATGGGTGTCAGCCAAGAAGGTCCACCCATTGTGGCACCTAT
Source organism: Rhizomys pruinosus (assembly GCA_009823505.1). Lineage (NCBI taxonomy): Eukaryota > Metazoa > Chordata > Mammalia > Rodentia > Spalacidae > Rhizomys > Rhizomys pruinosus. Next base: position 439,875 of record VZQC01001376.1, read on the forward strand.
ATTGGATCATGTCTAATGAAACCAGATCCTTCCTGGGGGAGGGGATGGTGAATAAGGTAATGTTTTCTTCCATTGCCTGGGACACTTCACTGCATCAACGTATCTCTTTTCTGTTTCTTCTTTGTTTTCTGTTTGTACTAATACCAGTTTAAACACGTTTTTTCTATTAAAAATTAACAAGGCATCTTTGTTAAATACAAGCTACTATGGGTTAGATGTGGTGTCATCGTACAGCAGAGTGGTGAGTGGTCCTTAGGTCAACAGGGGGGAGAGCTTAGGGCGGAACTTTGAGAAGCTGGAGATTTGGCAGGAGCTAGAAGAGCTGAACCTCTTAGTTGATCCGTGGTGATAAATAAACTAGTGGGCAAATGACAATGTGTTCAAGATGTCACAGCATATAGTAACCTTTCACTGACCTTCAGAGCAGAGGTAGATAGATAGATAGATAGATAGATAGATAGATAGATAGATAGATAGATAGATGATAGATAGATGTATAGATGATAGATATATAGATAGAGATGATAGATGATAGATAGAAGGTAGATAGATAGATGGATAGATGGATAGATGGATAGATAGATAGATGATAGATAGATAGATAGATAGACAGTTGATAGATAGATAGATGGATAAATAGAGATGATAGGTGATAGATTGATAGACAGAGATGATAGAAGATAGATAGAGATGATAGATGATAGATAGATAGATAGATAGATAGATAGATAGATAGACAGTTGATAGATAGATAGATAGATAGATAGATAGATGGATAAATAGAGATGATAGGTGATAGATAGATAGACAGATAGAGATGATAGAAGATAGATAGAGATGATAGATGATAGATAGATAGATAGACAGACAGAAAAGAAAAAAGATAGATAGAGAGATAGATAGATAGATAGATAGATAGATAGATAGATAGACAGACATGGAAGCATACAGACATGGCTTCCCGTTTATTTACATCCCTCTCAACACCACAGGAAATATCCCTTATGGGCCAACAGTAACTGTAAAACACAAAGGAAAGAGGATCCCAAGATAGATATCTTGACACTGTAGGAAACCACTACAGTATCTCTGGTTTGGTTCAAGAACAAAGACAAAAGGCACCAGAAATGAGTTCTTGAGACACATTAAATATGGGGAACTAATAAATATTAAAAGAAGGCTAACTATATGTGTGCTGGATAGCTTTAGTGTCAACTTGACACACCTGGGTTAAGGGAGCCTCAGTTGGGGAATTGGCTCCATTGGATTGGCCTGTGGCCACATCTGTGGAGTATTGTCTTGATGGTAGAGCAGTGTGGGAGGGCTCAGCCCACAGTGAGTAGTGCCACCCTGTGCAGGTTGTTGTGTATGGTATAAGAAGGCGGGCTGGGCATGAGCCACGAGAGCAAGCCAGTGAACAGCACTCCTCCATGGCCTGTGCTTCAGCTCCTGCCTCCAGGTTCCTGTCCTGAGTTCTTGCCTTGGGCACCCTGAGAACTGTGACCCAGGAGATGTAAGCTGAATAAACCCTTTCCTCCCCAAGTTGGTGGTGCTCAGAGTGTTTTGTCACAGCAAAGGAAAACAAACTAGGACAATATGCATGTAAATAAAACTAGATGCTTATATAACCCAACAAGAAAGGACACCAGATAGGTTGAAGAATAAATATCAAAGTTATAACCATGAACTAATAAACTAAAAACAGAGACCGTTTTCCTGATTTAGACATAAGGAAGGATTACTCACACAGAGCTTCAGAGGCAAAAACTTTAATAAAAGGGGATAAAAGGTAGATCAGTTTCATTGTATGTAAATTGAGGCTTTCTAGTGAGCAAAGCATACATTGAAAAAGTTAGTAGATAGATGACCAAAGATTAATATTCAGTATCAATAAAAATTATGAGCAAAGTATGGGACAGGCTTAGTGGAATGTGTGCAATGAATGTGCTTGCAGATGTGGAAGGTGAGGTCAAGGTGGATGTGCTCATATGGAGGAGGAGGACAAACCTCAGGAAGGACAAGAGGATCTTGGGAAAGTGAATAGGAACAAATAATAAAATCTATTTTTTAGCATATTTACTAAATTTTAAGTTAAAATTAAATAATACTTAAAACTTAATGTGGGGGCTGCAAAGATTGCTCATTGGTTAAGAGCACTGTCTGTTCATGTAGAGGACTCAAATTTGACTCCCAAGACCTACATGGTAGATAACAACCATCCAGTCATACCACTCCTGGTATATCCACAAGACTCATCTTACCACAGAGATACATGCACAGCCATGTTTATTGCAGCTCTCTTCACAATAGCAAAGAGCTGGAACCAACCCAAGTGCCCCTCAACTGACGAGTGGATAGAGAAAATGTGGTACATATACACAACAGAGTTCTATGCAGCGGTATGGCATCTTCATCATGAACTTTGCAGGTGAATGGATGGAACTAAAAGATACGTTAAGTGAAGTAACACAGTCCCAGAAAAACAAACGATGAATGGTATCCCTCATCTGTGGATGCTAACATCAAGTATCTAGTTGTAAGGCAAACTGAGCAACGTTAATGTTACATTCCTCCTGATCCGAAAACAACTGCGCTCTTATATTGTGAATCCCTTAACAGGTTCTAGAACTAAACTACCATTTATTTTCAGAGTTAGGAATTTTTGGTATATGGATGAAGGGTATGTATGCGTATTTTAGAGTAATACAAGATCAAAGGAATGAGGAAAAGGATGGTTTGTCTTGACAATGTGTCTGACCACAGTATTCATTTTATGGGAGTGCCTGTTCTAGCAAGACCTGATTTTGTCCTCAAGTGGATGGAACTGGTAAATGAAAAGCTGAAAGGAGCAAGGTGCTCCCGCCCTCCTCCTCCCCCCAAACCCCAAGAGACCCCTGAGGAACAGATCCTCAACTGACCAAACCTTGGTTAATCTGGGCTAACTGTGTGGCCTTAAGCATCCAAAAGGAAAGTACAACCAGATACAAATAATCAGTAAGACCAGAGAAACTGTACTGCAGACATAAAACTTGAGATCTTAGTAAAAAGACAAAAAGAAAAAAAGAGTACTGTTGTTTGGCCTGTCTTCAGTTCTTACTGGCTAGTGCATCAACTCTGTGGCTGCCACCTCTTTTGGCACTCCTCAAAGACGTGAGACAGAGCTTTTTAACCTCCCAATATGGACTGAAGACTCATGTCTCTCCAAGAATCCTCTAAACCTTCAATGCCAGATGTGGACTACTGAGATACCCAGCTTGTGGTCTAAGCAGCTAAGGGGATTTCAGCCTTGTCAGAATATAGACTGTCATTGTTGGACTACCTGGACTGTATCATGGAGGCCAGTACAGGGGGATCAAGACAGGACGTGTGCTTACTGGACTTCATTTGGGGGACCATGGGAGGGAAAGACCCCAATGTGGAGCAAAAGTGCAGGATTGATGGTTGTTTGGGATTGCCAAAGTGGAACCTTTGAGTACTTCCTTAAGGAAAACATAACATCTTTTAGGAAAAAAATCCTCCAACTCAAATGATATGTGTACATATATGTATGTATGTATATATTTATGTATATAAAACTATATATATATATATATATATATATATATATATACTGTAGCAATACAAGTTGGAGAGAACAACAACAAAAGAACTGAAAAAAACTCTGGAAAGACTCAGAAACAGATGGCGGACATTGAGGCAGCGTGCATGGATTCGGTGGGGTGGGGACATGGAAAGGGAAGCAACTCTGATTCGATTGAGAAATGATGCTATGACTATGGAAAAAGTTTAATAACAATAAAAAAGAACTATGAGCCCTACAGAGTTCCCTCAGTTTGCAGACTAACACTGATTTTCTGCGTTCACTGAAAAAAAAAAAAAAGAGGCTCTGGGGACAGATATAAAGAAGTTGTTTTGGTCATGGCCAAGCAAGTAGTAGGATGTTGGTGTTTGGGTCTTATTCCCCTAGCTTTCTAATCTTCATGGGGGATGTTGGACATGGAAGCTACCTGTGAAGTGAATTTGTATTCCAGAGATCACCACTGGTGTAAAATAATGAGCAATTTAAAGCCAGAATGCCATGGTGTCAAATTCAGGGGACCCTGACCTTAGGGAATCTGAACTTTTGTAATGAGCAGTAAGCAAACTGCCTGTCCTCTGGTCAGAAAGGAATTACTGTCTCGACCTTCCAAAGCTCTTTGCTATACAAATGTTCCTGAAAAGCTGATACACAAAAACCATCTCCCAGTGCCTCTGCTCTTAAATTGGGCAGAGATATAAGAGACCCATACACAATTACCTATTAATTTTGCTCAATGAATTTTGAGGATATTCAAAAAGGAAACAAAACCCGAGTGCTTTCTGGCCAAACCATGAAAAAGTTTGAGCAAGAAAATAATAAATCTCAATAATAATAACCAGTTGAATAAAATAGGAAACTTCAAGTCTACATGCATAAACATTGTTTTCCTTTCTTGCTCTCCTTATGCTTCTTTCTCCACTCAACCCTGTGAGTTTTAATTTCTTTGTGTGGTCACTTTGTAGTTTTATCTCGTTAAGCCTTAAAAAAAGTTATTATTTATTTATTTATTTTTCTGCATATGAGTGTTTTGTCTGCATGTATAAAGTACACCCATGTGTGCAATGCCCATAGAGGCCAGAAGAGGACATCAGGTCTCCTGTAACTGGAGTTATAGATGGTTGTTTTTTTTTTTCAAAGCCAAGTTTTTATTGAAGCTTTGTGCATTTCATACACATTTTCAAATAAAATCTAGACCCATGCCCTCCCTGATCCCCCCCGACCAGAGCTCATGCATTCTGCCAAACATGTTTTTCATCTTTTTATCAGTCTCTCTCAAAATTCTTGATGCAGAAATTTACTGTTTCAAGCAGAAATTCACTTTTTCAGTCAGTTCTTTGACCCAGTCTTTTTGTTGTTATTGTTGTTGTTCCTTCCAATATGCCTCACTCTAAAATACGCATATATGCATGCCAAATATATCATAGGTTTTAGCATCTTCAGCTTATGATTTTTTTTTTCTTTATTAGGCTGAAATATATCATGTTTGAAGGCTCCTCCTTGGCAAGCCCAAACCACAATCAGTTCTGCCCTTCTGCTCCACACTGGGGTTTTCACCAAATGAGATCCAGGAAGCAGCGTGTCTTGTCTTGATCTTCCTATACTGGTCTCTATTATACAGCCTGGGTAGTCCAACAATGGCAGTCCATACTCTGAACAGGCTGAAACCCCAGTAGTAGCTCAGTTCACAAGCTGGATGTCTCAGCAGTCCCCATCTGGCACTGAAGGTTGGAGGATTCTTGGAGAGACAGGAGTCTTCAGTTCATATTGGAAGGTTGAAAAACTGTGTCTCATGTCTTTGAAGGATGGCAAAAGCAGTGGCAGCCACAGGGTAGCTTTACTTACCAGTAAGACAGGCAAAACGAGTGTACTCTTTTTTCTTTTTTTTTTTTTTACTTTTTCTTTTTTTACTAAGATCTCAAGTTTTATACCTGAAGTACAATTTCTCAGGCCTTACTATTTATTTATTTCTGGTTATACTTTCCTTTTGGATGTTTAAGGCCACACAGTTAGCCCAGATTAAGTAAGGATTTTGTTTTCTCAACGTCAGTTGAGAATCTGGACCTTAGGGGTTACTCAGGTTTTGTGGGGGGACTAAATAAACAATATAAAACTACAGCTAAAAATACTTCAGAGACAACAACAAATGAACCCTAAACCCAACAGACAGGAAGAAATAACAAAAATCAGAGCAGAAATCAATGAAATAGAAACAAAGAAAATGATACAAAAAAAATAAATGAATCCAAAAGCTTGCTCTTTGAAAAGATAAATAAAATAGACAGACCTCTAGTCCAATTAACCAAAAGAAAGAAAGAGCAACTCCAAATCAATAGCATTTGTGATGAAAGGGGAAACATCACAACAGACAAAGGAAAGATCCAGACAATCATAGGAGAATACTTCAAAAACCTATACTCCACTAAATTTGAAAACCTAAGAGAAATGGATGAATATCTGAAATCCTGGGAACCAATAAGGCTTAACCAAGAAGAGACAGACAGTTTAAATAGACCCATAATATTTGAGGAAATTGAAGATGTAATAAAAAAAAAAAACCTCCCGACTAAAAGAAGCCCAGGCCCAGATGGTTTCACAGCAGAATTCTATAGAACATTTAAAGAGGTCTTATAGCCATTACTACTCAAACTGTTCAGATGGATACAGAAGGAAATCTCCCAAATTCCTTCTATGAAGCCAGCATCACTCTAATACCAAAATCAGGGAAGGACACAACCAAAAAAGAAAACTATAGACCCATCTCATTAATGAATATGGATAAAAAAATTCTCAACAAAATACTTGCAAATCAGATACAGACACACATCAAAAAGATCATCCATCATGATCAAGTTGGATTCATACCAGAGATGCAGGGATGGTTCAACATATGAAAATCAATAAATATCATCAAGCATATAAATGGACTGAAAGACAAAAACCACAGGATCATCTCAATTGACACAGAAAAAGCCTTTGACAAAATCCAGCATCACTACATGCTTAAAGTCCTAGAGGGAACTGGACTGGAAGGAACATTCCTCAACATAATCAAAGCCACAGCCAACATCATCCTAAATGGAGAAAAATTAGAAGCATTCCCCTTAAAGGTGGGAACCCAGCAAGGCTGTTCCCTATCACCACTCCTCTTCAATATAGTGCTTGAAATGCTTGCTAGGGTAATAAGGCAAGAAAGAGAAATTGATGGAGTACTAATCAGAAAAAGAGAAGTAAAACTATCCCTTTTTTGCAGACAATATGATAATTTACCTAAGGGATGCTAAAAACTCCACCAGAAAACTCCTAGAAACAATTAAAAGTTTCAGTAAAGTGGCAAGATACAAAGTAAACCTAGAAAAATTAGTAGCCTTTCTTTACACCAACAATAACCAACGGGAGAAGGAATATAAGGAGACCTTCCCACTCACAGTAGCCTCAAAAAATAAAATAAAATACCTGGGAATAAACCTAACCAAAGACACCAAAGACTTCTACAGCACAAATTTTAAAACCCTGGAAAAGAAGATTGAAGATGACATCAAAAGATGGAAAAAACCCTCCATGCTCATAGATTGGAAAAATTAATATAGTAAAAATGTCCATTCTACCCAAATTAATATACAGTTTCAATGCAATCCCATCAAAATCCCCATGAACCTCTTCACAGACTTGGAAAAAAATCTTCAAATTCATATGGAAAACCAAAAAAACCCAAATAGCTAAAGCAACCCTGAGCGAAAAGGGCAATACATGGGGGGATTACTTTAACAGACTTCAAACTATATTACAAGGCTTTAGTCATAAAGACAGCCTGGTACTGGCATAAAAACAGACCCATTGACCAATGGAACAAAATTATAAATCCAAACGAGCACATATAACTTCAGCCACCTCATATTCAATAAAGGGGCCAAGAAAGCTCAATGGAGGAAAGATAGCATCTCCAGCAAATGGTGTTGGCAAAACTGGATCACCATTTGTAGAAGAACAAAATTAAACCCCTACATCTCACCCTGTCCAAAAATCAACTCAAGTGGGTCAAAGACCTCAACCTGAAACCTGAAACCCTAAAGGTAGTAGAAGAAAAGGTTGGCAGCAACCTACAAGACATAGGTGTAGGAAAAGACTTTCTAAATCAAACAGCAGCCACACAGGAAATAAGGTCAACTGGTGACAAGTGGGACCTCATCAAACTCAAAAGCTTCTGTACAGCAAAAGAAACCATCAAGGAAGTGAAGAGAAAACCCAGAGTGGGAGGAAACCTTCACCATTGACACATCTGACAGAGCATTAACATCCAGAATATATAGACTACATAAAAAACAAAGAAGTAAGAAAACAAATGACCTACTAAAAAGATGGAATAAAGAGCTGAACAGAGACTTCACCAGTGAGGAAGTAAAGATGGCTGAGAAACATCTTAAAGGTGTTCAACATTGTTAATAATTAGAAATGCAAATTAAAATCACTCTAAGTTATCATCTTACTCCAGTAAGACTGCCCAAGATCAAGAAAACAAAAGACACCAAATGCTGGAGAGGTTGTGGGAAAAGGAGAACACTCATCCACTGCTGGTGAGAATGTAAACTCATACATGAAAAGCAGTATGGAGAATCCTTAAAAGACTCAAAGTAAGTCTACCACCTGACCCAGTCATACCACTCCTGGGTATATACCCACAAGACTCATCCTACTGCAAAGATACATGCACAGGTATGTTTCTTATAGCTCTCTTCACATTAGTGAAGAGCTGGAACCAACCCAAATGCCCTTCAACTGACAACTGGATAACAAAAATATGGTACATCTACAGAATGGAATTCTATGCAGTGGTAAAGAAAGATGACAGCATGTATTTTGCAGGTAAATGGATGGAAGTGAAAGACATTATGCTAAGTGAAGTAACACAGTCCTCAGGGGGGAAAACAGGTAAATGGTTTCCCTCATTTGTGGATGCTAGTACCAAATCCCCAGTTGGCAGGCAAGCTGAACAACTTTATTATTATATTCTTTTGTATCTGAAAGCCACTGTGCTGTTATAATGTGAATCTCTTATTGGGCTTCTGATGATTTGAATGAAAATGTCCCCCATAGGCTTCAAGTCTTCAGATATTTTGTCCTCAGTTGATGGTGCTGTTTTAAGGGGTCTTAGAAGGTGTGGCCATGCTGGAGGAAGTACGTTACTAGGGGCCGGCTTAGAGAGTTTAACAAGTCTCACTAGTCTCCAGTTGCTCTCTTTTGGCTTCCTCTGCTCATTGGAAGATGTGAACCTCAGCTTTCTGCTCCAGTTCCTGCCACCATGCCTCCTGCCACAATGGATTCTAATTCCCTGGAACCCTCAATCATAAGCTCATATTAACTCTCCCTTTTATAAGTCCCCTTGGTCCTGGTGCTTTTATCACAGCAACAGAAAAGTGACTAATACAGGGCTCTAGAATTGACCTACCACTTATATTCAGACAGACATTATAAATATCGTATATGGGTGGAAGATATGTATTCATATTCTAGAGTAATATAAAATTAAAGGGAAAAAATGTGAACCCCAAAACATATTTTGGAAATAGCATACAGTTTATTCCCGGATACATGTTTTCTTTATATAGGCATAATTTGGAGTAATACAAAGGGGAGGGAACAACAATAACATAAGGACTGGGTCAAAGAACTGACCAATACAAGTTAAATTCTGACCAAAATGACACACCTCTGAGGAAAAAAATCCTTGGAAAAACAGAGAGAAAGATGTAAGACATGTATGACAGAATGCATAAATTGGGATGAAGGGAGGGGCAAGGGGGGGAATGTATCTAAATTGGACTGAAAAATGATGTATGAAATATACAAAATGTCAATAAAAAGAACATTAAAATATATATACATATATATTGAATTTTTAGATCTTTGAATGAATGAAATATTACTAGTCTGTGAAACTGATGAGAAGTTGATTTGCTCAGAGCCCTAGACTTCAAAGCAGAATTGTTTTGTTATAATAAACTTGTGGAGCGAGTTCCAGGACAGCTGGGGCTACAGGGAGACCCTGTCTAGAAAAGACCAAAAATAAATAAATAAATAAACTTGTGAAACAGGGGACAGAATACCATTAACGCATCTCTCAACTCACCAGTAAAGCTTCCTCATACAGCAGATGGTGATTAACCCAGAAGGCCACGACTGGCCAAAGTGCAGAGAATAGGAGACTGCAGAGAACTTATCCCTGAACAGGACACCTACATCAAACCTCTGCCACTCAAGCCCATTGCAGAGGAGGGAGCAGAAAGACTCTAAGAGCCAGAGGTGGTAGATAATCATAAGGAATGATAGCAAGGCCTCAAACACAGGAAAAGCAAACTCACTCCAGAATATGTTTACTTTTATTGGATGCCTCTGACCCTGCCCGGAAAAAAAAAAAATGACTCAAGGCATCTAAATTGCTCACTAAATAATTTCCTTGAGGAGAGAGCTATATCAGGTCCCCGGCATTCCATCTGCTATTGCCAAGCTGGGTATTCAATGGCAGCAATGGTCTAATCAACCCTAGTAAGTGCGAACTCATACTACTGGAGCCAAGCACAGCATAATTTCTCCCAATATAGCCATCCATTCCTCCATCCTCTGAACACAGCTGGGTTAGCTGATGAGGGGGTCGGAATCTTAAGGGTCTCGATGTTGTTCATGCACCGTGTCTTGCATGCTTCATTCTGATAGTGTGTTTTCGCCAAACCAGCAGCCATGGGACATGAACTTGTGACCAAATTATAGACTCGCTCTGGCAAAGACATTAATCAGATCTAGCACTGTGGCTATAGGTCAGGCCCTCTTGACTACCCCTAGACTTAGTATTCCATTAGGGTAATCATGTCCATGTGGCCTCTGGCCAGTCCATGTCTTTGCCAAGCCACTGTTGTTTTAGAGTCCCAATATCCCTTTGGAACTGAGATTAATTCTGTTAACCTTCCCTTAGAAGGAAAACCAAACTCTAAACCTCTCAGTATACCTATCACATATGCATCACTTACGACCTTAGTAAATGCATCCAAAAGTCCTCCCTACAGGAAAACAAGCATTGGTGACTCCTCCAGCGTTGGATAGATACCCACTTCAGCAGGCCTGCCTCCAAAGCCTTTAGATCTTATCTTCCACTGTGATCTGGGGCTGGGAGATGGCTTGGTGGTGAAGAGTACTGGCTGCTCCCCCAGAAGTGACTAAAGCCCATTCTTAATTCCAGTTCGAGGGTATCTGATGCCCTCTTCTGGCCTCCTCGGGCACCAAACACATACATGGTCAATTTACATATGTGTAAGCAAAACACTTATACACATAAAATAAAAATAAGTAAGATCTTTTTAAAATTCTGGAATCTGAATTTCATTTGGTTTGAGACATCACTTTGTACTGTGTCTCTAGGATCCAGAGTGGTTGAGCATTCATACCTCATCAGATCCTTGAGAGGGTATTAAGTTTATATTTTGGGAGAATACCCTACTCAAATATCTTTTCTACCCAATGTTTGTCTAGCTCCCTTAACTTCACACCCACAGACTCTAGTCCCAGTACTGTTCTATGGCTCCTACTGACATTCTAGTTGAGTTTTTTTGCAACTTCTTTGGGTAGAATTTCATTCCTTTCCTATCAACAGTTCAACATGTCCCCAGTGTTATATTGGAACTAAGGTCTAGTTGTAAGTCTAGGAGCTAAGAAAAGGAGTGAGAGTACCTGTTGCCTTCTAGAGAAAGACATCTGCAGGGCCTTTGGACAAGGAGGACATGCTTTTACTTATCTATTTATTTATACTGAGAAAGGGTCTCATGTGAACCTTTGATGTTCTTACCTCCACACAACAAAGTGCTAGGAATATAATTGTGCATTAGCAGGCCCAGTTTAAATGGTATCAGGAATTAAAGCCAGGACCTTGGTCAAACTAAGCAAGCACTCTACCAACCAATCTATATCTCCAGCCCCAGTATAGTCCTCAATGGGGAGGGATGGTCACTTCTGCAGACCAGGACAATTCCAAGAAGCCTGGGTAGTATCAAAATATTCAATGACAGATATCCACATGTTCTAAGCTCAAGGGGTCTTGGTCCTATTTCTCCTATTATAACTTCAGGTGTAATCTTGATAACTGATTTGCTATGATTCCGTGTATAATCTTTACACATTATTGTTATTAAGGTATTTTAAAATTCAAGTGGATGAGATGGCTCAGAAGATAAGGCACTTTCCACCAAGCCCAAGACCTGAGTTTAAGCCCCAGGACCATATGGTAGAAGGAGAGAATCAACACACATATGCTATTCTCTGACCTATAACACACACACACACACACACACACACACACACAAATAAATTAAATGTAGTGAAAATTAAAATCCCTCTGTGCCTGTATTATGCAATGTTTACACATATACTTAACTGCAATGAAGTGTAACTAAAGATATTTCTAGAAGGAAATATTAGACTTTTAAGAGTAAGGCCAGGCATGTACCACCACGAGTGGTGGCACACGCCTTTAATCCCAGCACTTGGGAGGCAGAGGCAGGTGGATCTCTGTGAGTTCAAGGCCAGCCTGGTCTACAGAATGAGCTCCAAGCCAGCTGGAACTAAAAAAGGGAGACCCTGTCTCAAAAAACAAAACAAAAACAAAAACAAAAGAGTAAGTTACAGAAGGGAGTGAAATAGGAGAATGTCCCAATCAATAAATTCTTCTGTGCCTGGAGAGATGGCTCAGTGCTGGCTGCTCTTGCAGAGGACTGGGATTTAGTTCCCAGCACCCACATGGCAGCTAACAACCATCTGTCACTCCAGTTCTAGGGGATCTGATACCCACGTCTGACCTCCATAGGCATTACACATCATGGTTTCACTTACATATATGCAGGCAATACACTCATACACATAAAATAAAAATAATAAATAAAATATTTTACTCCTAATATGATTGGGTGTGGTGGTGCACACCTTTAATCCCAGCACTCGGGAGATAGAGGCAGATGGATCTCTGAGTTCAAAGTGAGCCTATTCTACATAATAAGTTCCATAATAGCTGGGGATACAGAGGGACCGTGTCTCAAAATGACAAAAAAAATTTTACTTGCAAATATTTCTCTACCACTTAAAATATTAGCGTACCATCCAAACATCTGTGTCTATACCAACATAACCTACCATAATAATTAGTACTGTTTAAATATCTGTATATCTAATTACTTGTGCTTCATCAGTAAGAGTAAAAGGTTATTCCTGGATAAACTGCCAACCCATGAAAGGAAACAGCCTGAACTGATCAGAGTCCAAAGCAACATCTCCAAGAGAAAGTAGACTGTTTTGCTTCTCGCCCACTTGTGTCCCTTTTCTAGAGCCTAGGGAACAATCCATGGAAAAGGGGGCGTGGTAGATTGTAAGGGCTATGATTGGGGTGAACTATGAAACTACAGAAACATAGACTGGACTCTTATTTGATCAACATGATAGTACATACTAGCTCCTCCAGCTGGACAATGGGAACCTCGGGCATAGCTACTTGCAAATTGGTTTTACATGAAGGATGCTTGTATTCATTACTTATTAACTTTTATTAAAAATAAATAAAAAATATGAGATAAAAAATATTAGACTAAAACAGCAGGGTCACTGCACCAGAAGGAAAGAGCTGGAGGGAGGAGATGTCAGCAGTGACCTTCCTTGTCCCCTGGGAGGTCTGACCTCACTTGACTCAACCCAAGAAGAGAGAAGAAAACCATGAAGACCACTGAGCGCTTCTGCTGCAGTCATTCAGTTATCATGGAGATGGCGGCAGCCTCAGAACACACCTTGTGCCTTTGGGGATTAAAGCTCTGACCCAGGAGCAGTGGGACCTGTATTGGAAGCTGTGTGAATCTGGGCATCTGTCTCAGAAGGGTGATTTGGTCAGGACAGTCAATGTCTAAGTGACATCAGGACCAGGTGACATCACAGAGGAATGGCTCCTCTCAGCTTTGGAAACATTAGCAAGGGAGGAAAATGCCAAATCATCTATCTAAGTTAAATTTGGCTCTTTCTGTCATAGCAGTTGTTTGCACGGATCTCCAATACATGTGGTAGCTTTTAGGGTAATTTTTCATTTCTTGTGGCTGCTATGTGGCTGCTATGATGAGTTATCATGAACTGGGTTGCTTCAAAAGATGAAAAGTTATTCTTTCAGAGTCTGAAGATCAAAAATCTAAAAATTTACCTATGTGCAGTGTCACAGCTGTCATGGTATTCCTTCACTGTTGGTTTCTGGTGGCTTTCAGGTCTCCTTGACTAGTGGCCACATCACACACTAACCTTTGTCTTCATATCATCTCTTTTTCATACAGGGTCTCATTACGTAGCTCAAGCTGTCCTGCAGCTCACAATGTTCCTTGCTTTGACACTTCTCAGCTACTCATGGTGACACATTTGTAATTCCAGTAGTTTAGAGGCTGAGGTAGGGGTATTGCAAGTTCAAGGACAGCCTGGGCTAAATAGCAAGACCCTTCCCTAGATGATAGATGATAGATAGATAGATAGATAGATAGATAGATAGATATTCTCACCCTTGGATTATTACGTTTCCTAAAGATAGAGGTAAGTAAAGGAAAGCTCCATACCCTTGACTCTCAGGAATCAATAGGAATTTGTTTTTAGATGTGCAAGACTCATCATGTAAATAATCAAATTGCAGTAATGAGGCCAGGTAACATTACTGAAAGTTTATTAAATTTCCAGAAATGTGGTAATTACTTCACGTGTATTGTCTTGTTTAACTCTCTGTGCAAGTTTTTGAGGTGGACTCAGTCATTTAAGCTCCTTGGTTGCACCCTACATAAAAACGCATAAGAAATTTGTTGGAAAGCATGCAGGCTGTCTCACAAATCAGAAGAGCTGTCCAAAGTCTGCTGGTGAGGACAAGCAAGAGCTGCTCCGAGGAGCCCAGCCGCACCCCTGGGTGCTTCTCTTGGTCAGTACTGTTCTCTCTGGATAATTCTATCTAAATTAGCCTTCCCCAGCTTTGGGGTTTCCTTTGTGCTTTTAATTCCAAGGGACATGTAGAGATAAAGACACACAGAGAAGTTCTCATGCGGCTGTGTCTAGCCTGTGAAAGACCACCTTGCAGGTGGCCCATGCCATAGCTGGTTTGCCTCAGTCAGATGCCCGCCGTGGACCAGGAGAGCAGGTCCACGTTACTCATGAAGAACGAGGAAGACGAATGGGACGACAAAGGTGACAGCTGCACGTGCTGTTGTCTTCATTTTACAGACAGAAAAAATGGGCTTCAAAGAATTTACTGCTTTGCAAGTTGTGAAATTTTTGTTTGAACCAAAATCTGCCCAACCCACAGCCCATATTTTTTTTTTTTTTGGTATTTTTGAGACAGGGTCCCCTTTTTAGTTCCAGCTGGCCCAGAGCTTGCTCTGTACACCAGGCTGGACTTGCACTCACAGAGATCCTCCTGCCTCTGTGTCCTGAGTGCTGGAATTAAAGGTGTGTGCCACCATGCCCGGCTTAGAGCCCATATTCTTTTTTTTCTATGACTTACAGTTTTTTAATTTATTTTTTATGTGTATGAGTGTACTGTCTGCATGTAGGTTGGTGCAGCCATGTTGTGCAATGCCACGGAGGTCAGAAGAGGGCGTTGGATTCTCCTGGAACTGGAGTTAAAGACGGTTCTTAGCCCCCATGTGGGTGCTGGGAATCGAACCCGGGTCCTCTGCAAGTACAGTTGGCGCTCTTAACCACTGACCATCTCCCCAGCCCCAGAGCCCATATTCTTAACCACCGCTCTCACCCCACTATCTGTTTCAACCACAGGAAACAAATCATGAAGCAGTTCTAGAATGGAGTGACCAGGAAAAGCTAGGGTATTCTGAAGAATTGTGAAAAAAACAGAAAGATTATTTGTGCGTGAAACCTCTCGTTTCTCCCCCCTCCCCCCTTCCCTTTCCTCCTCTTCCCTGCCCTCCCTTTTCCTTGCCTCTTTTCTTCCTCCTCCCCACTCATTCTGAGCCAGCCCAAGGGCATGGGCCACCTGCAAGGTGGTCTTCCACTGGTTAGACTGCAGCATTGGAACTTCTCTGTGTGTCTCCATATGAGTTTCCTTCCCAGGTACCCAGATCCCTACAGCACAGCAGCACCAGGTCTGTACCATATTATCCCAAGCACAACACGTCTTTTTCCATCATTTATGGTGATTCTTTAAAAGGTAGGTCATGTGCTGAATCACAAGCTAAACCAATCACTTTTTTTCCAGGGCAAGTAAGTGTTCACACATTCTGCCTGGATCTCCCAGTTCCTGTGTCCAGTGAGGCCACGTTATTGACAGACAAACTAGAACCATAGAGTGGGCTTAAAGTACTTCCAAAAAGTAAAAGTGTTTCAGAATGAAGGTGGAGAGAAGGGTGGCTGGTAGGAAAATTTCAGATTATGTACAAATCAGACTTCTGCTGCCTGACCTAGTGAAACTTTCCTTGCCAAGCTTTTTCTTTCTCATGCACATGAGTCCTAGAGGTAAAAGCTGAGCTAATCTCCAGAAAGAGAAAGTAGAAAGACGTACAAAAGTACTTTCTGCCAGCCAGTTTGTAAGGGACTGACTCTAAGAAGCTCATGCATCAGCATTTTGGTAACTGCCAATCAACTTGTACCATCTTCACCCATGAACATCTTTGCTATGTAAAAACTTTGGACCCTAGTGAATCAGAATCATTCTGCCTGATTTTTATATGTGGTAAAGCTTGGCCATTGGTCATTTCAGAACACTGATACAAAATAAGATTAGTAGGTGGCAGAAATAAACCAGGCTTCTGCTCTGTAAATTGGGTATGCTGTTCCCACCCCTACTATATCCTTCTGAGGCTTGAAGCAAAACACAGAGCAGAGTCAGTAGCTGCATTCGTTCCTTGCTTTGCCTTTAGCCATCCAGAATTAGGACGAGGAGGTAGAATTTAGGACTGGAGATTGAGGATTGATGTCAAGGGCTTTGTAACCATTTAGGGTCCCCAGTGTCCAAGTTCTCCATACCTTGGCTGAATGTTTGTGTGCTCCCAAATTTACACGATGGTAAGAACTTCATGGAGGTAAATTTAAACGAGGGCACTCAGAAAAGCTCTGAGGATTAGTGTCCTTAGAGGGAACCACTAGGGTGCTTGTTCTCTCTGTGCAAGGACTCAGGGAACAGGCAGCCCTCTGCAGGGCTGGAAGCAAGCCTCTCCAGGAACTCGCCCCCTGGGAACTCTGATCTTAGGTATCTCAGGGTCTGGAACTATGAAAGAAAACATTTCTGCCAATTTGGCTTCCCGGTACTAGATAATCGTGGCAGAGCAGACGAAGCTAGCCGTTCCCTCACTGGAGTCATTAAAACAAGCTGACAGCCACCTCCTCTCATAGACACATATGGAGGAGGAGAATAAGAGAAAATTACCCCTAAATCAGGGCATCTGAAACATAGAATCACCCAGGGCAATGTTTATAGATACTGGTGACAAAACAAAACAAAAATCTCTATCACAAGTTCTCCTCAGGGCACTTAAATTGGGTTCTGAGTGTGTTCTTTTATAAGTTGCATCCCAAAAGATTCTAATCTGCAGCCAAGGTGAA
Source organism: Rhizomys pruinosus (assembly GCA_009823505.1). Lineage (NCBI taxonomy): Eukaryota > Metazoa > Chordata > Mammalia > Rodentia > Spalacidae > Rhizomys > Rhizomys pruinosus. The sequence continues at coordinate 457,051 of VZQC01001376.1, forward strand.
GTTAAGAATCACTCCTTTAGGACTGGAGAGATAGCCTAGCGGTTAAGAGCACCGACTGCTCTTGCAGAGGACCTGGGTCCGATCCCCAGCACCCACATGGCGGCCGAGAACCGTCTGTAACTCCAATTCCAGGAGAACTCCAGTTCCAGGGGAATCCAACACCCTCTTCTGACCTCCGCGGCATTGCACGACACAGGTGCACAAACCTACATGCAGACAATACATTCATACACATACAAAAATAAATAAATAAAATTAAAAAAAAGAATCACTCCTTTAAAAGATCTGAGGCCCCTCTTTGGCTCTGTTATTGAGAATTTATTGGGTTTGCCAGGTGTGGTGGTGCATGCCTTTAATGCCAGCACTCAGGAGGTAAAGGCAGGTGGATCTCTGTGAGTTCAAAGCCAGCCTGGTCTACACAGTGAGCTCTAGGTCAGTTGGGACTAAAAGGAGACCCTGTCTCAAAAAAGACCAAAAAAAAAAAAAAAAGAATTTATTGGGGGCACTAGAGATGTGGTTAAGAGTGGTGGTTAAGAGTGGTGGTTGCCCTTGCAGAGGACTTGGGTTTGACTCCTAACACCCACAAGGCAGCTAACAACTGTCGTGACTCCAGTTCCAGTGGAATCCAACACCCTCTTCTGATCTCCAGGAGCTTTGCACAACATGTGTGCACTTAAATAAATACAAGCAATACACTCATACATGTAAAATAAAAATAATAAACAAAATATTCATAAAAGAATTTACTGGACTTTGCATGCTAGTCGATCTGTTTGTCAGCTAACTGGATTGAGAGAAACCTTGAAATCTAGTAAAGCACACTTTTTTGTGTCTGTGAGGATGTTTCTAGACATACTCGGCCAGTGAAGCACTGCCTGTAGGCAACATGATATCAATACCACGGTGGCCTGGATCGAACAAAAAGCTACAAAGGTGTGAAGTTTATGCCGGAGCTGGATTCTCGAGTTAGCTGTACTTTTGCTGTCACCATCTCCCCGGAATGTTGGAGTCTAGAGTCTTCACTTTTCAATGTGGACTCACAGCAGCGGCTCCCAGGAGACTACCAGGCCTTCAGCTTTGGACTAGATTGCATAATTCCCCATCTCCTTGTTCTGAGGTTTCCAGCTCCTTTGACTGAGCAGCTACTGGTTTCCCCCACTCTGCAGCCTACAGATGGCCATGGTGGGACTACTCAGTCGCTGGTTGTGAAAGACAGCCTAATAAAGCCTCTCTTATAATTATATATGTTTTAGGGTTTCTGTTCCTCTGGAGAACTCTGACTAATCCAGGGAATGTGTGTCATGAGCCCACTCCTGCAAGTGTAAAAGACGGGAGATACCCAGTGCAGAGCCAAGTTCCCACAATTAGTTAAGCAAGCTAATTGCACAGCTTTAATATTACTTTTGATGTGTGACCTTTGGAATTCTAGAATAATATGCAAATTGTATTTTGCTGTCTTGTAGACACATCTGTTATTTCTGCCAGGCTGGTGTCATGATGGAATTTTATCTCCTCAAAGTTCATACTTGAAACCCTAACCCTCAATGAGGTGGTATTCAGAGATGGAACCTCTGGGAGATAATTAGATTAAGGAGAGGTTATCAGGGCGGGGAACCTCTTGATGATATTAGTGCCCTTATAAAAAAAAGAAGAGACCCCAGAGCTCTCTTACCCAACAGGATAGTGGGTATCTACAAACCAGAAGAAAGCCTTCAGCAGAACTCAACTATGCTGGCATCTGATCTTGGACTTTGAAGCCCCAGAACTGTGGGTAAGGCCTCCTCTCTTTAAGCCACCTAGCCTGTGGTATTTTGTTGTGGCAGTTTGATCCAACTAAAACAGCCAGCAACCTTCTCCCTTGTGTCGAAGGCACCTTCTCCTCTGGGAGACTTCCCTTTCAGATCCTGTATAGTCTTAACAGGACTGCCAATCACATATGGCCTCATCGCCATACTATTTAAACTAAGCCAATCAGCCTCTCTAGAGAGAATCTCAGGGACTCTGGAGACTGGAGCAGGTTATTCCCCTGACATTCCCAAAAAAGGAGACAGGTACATTCCAAAGATCCTACAGATTCCTGTTTCTTTCTTCCAAGACCTGGCTTTAGCATTTCCTTTAATTCTGTGAGCACTATAGTATCCTTCCAATAAATTCCTTTTTCCAACCAAGTGAGTCAGAGCTTCCTTGAGCTGTTTGCAGAACTGGTTCAGAAACTGGTACCTGGAAGTGGGCACTCCTGCTGACAACCTGGATAGGTGCAGGGCAGCGAGAATCCCGCATCGCAGCTGAGAAGGCTGAAGCCAATTACTTTCCTTGGATTTGCCGATTTTTACAGTAAGTCTCCCATTTTATTCAGCCTAGTTCTGATTAATTTAAGCTATTTACACAGTGCAAGGCAGCATACTGGTAAGGTGATCTTTTTCTGAGGGCTGTTTATTGGATTGGTGAGCTGGGGATCCTGATGCGTCCATGCTTGGGCATGCTTTTTTAACCCATTAGAGTAGCCCCAGGGAACAGCAATACCTGGCTGGAAACCAAGCTTTTATTTTTACAGCCTTCAAGCCAATAAAATGACAATTGGAAATTTAGGGCAGAAAAATATGCTGAACCAAATCCCTCCTTTTTGTAAGACCATTATACTAGAAAGAGTTTATAGAAAGTGAAGAAAGGGTACAGAAGACAAGTTTAATAATAATAACGATGACCATTTATTAAACCCTTATTAGGTGCCAGACTTTGAACCATTAAGACATTTAATCCTAGAAAAGCAAATAGTATTACGTTTGGTTTTGTTTCATTTTGTTTCTAAGACTGAGCTGCAGGCACAGAACTGAATTGATTCAATCAGTCATTCATTTTTGTTGCCAGCATGATATAATCATCTGTCTAGACATGACCCCTATTTTTATAATCTTCTTTATCCCTTATCCTCAGTGTAGCAACTATGTCCTTCCAATCTATCTTCCCCAGACTTACAGATCTATGAACGTATGTAGTATGGTGTTTGCTTTGAAAATGTGTGAAAATGGATCATACTGCATTTCTCACTATGCAATTTGTTCTTTTTTGCTCATACAGATCTTTGAGATCCATCCTCGATGAGTACAGAGAGCTAGTTCCTCTGCTTAAATTGCTTCCTTGTATACTGCATATCAATTATTATACCTTACTTACGCATTTGCTTCTGTTTATCTACACTGCTTCTAGTTTTCTCCCATTGCAAAAAGTGTCTCAGTATAATCTGACAGTTTTTCAATGCATTGTACAGAGTCTTTCTAAGATTTACCTAGGATTGTTGGTCTTAGACTACATGTGTTTTCAGTTTTAATAAATTCTGCAAAATCACTTTTCAAAGTAGCTTTACTCTTTTATACTTCCATGAACTGTATAGGAGAGTTCTTAAAATAGATGCTATTATCTCCATTTTGCAAATTAATAAACTGAGGAAGCACCCATCTATCTAAACTTCAGAGCTACAACAGACATGCTACATGGTGTTTACTCTTTAGCTGTTGCAAATACATTAGTTGCAGGTGAACACCTACCAGTAGCTTCCACATTGCAGCGGAGGAGGGGGAGAGTCCAGAGCAGGTTGGCTACCAGTAGCTTCGACACTGCAGTGGAGGAGGGGGAGAGTACAGAGCAGGTTGGCAGCCCAACTGTGTCATCAGCAACAGTTGAGAATCCACTTTCCCCCAGTTGCCCAAGACAAAGGCCTGCAAAGTAGCCTGATACTTTCACCCTTTTCCTCTTCCCATACAGTAGCTCAACTGTGTCTGCTTGTCTTCACCTCCATTGCAGCCCTGAAACTCTGTTAGTAAAGTCTATCTGTGGCCTAGCAACATGGGCACTGGGAGTGTTTAAAGCAGAGACTCTCAGGCTCTACCCAAGGCAAGGCTCTGCTTGATCACTATCTGCATTTTTTAAACAAAATCCCCATGAAATTTAAGAATTCCTCATCTTGACTTTTTTTTTTTTTTTTTTGCTGGAGCCCCACCTGGCCTGGAACTCCCTGTGTAAACCAGGTCTCCTCCTCTTACAGAGATCCACCTGCCCCTGCTTCCCAAAGGCTGGTATGAAAGGCATGCACTGCCACACCCAGCTCTAATCTTGACTTTTGACAAAGCTTTCTTTAAAAATGTTTTAAACTTTTTATTTATTTTTATTTTATGTGCATGAATGTTTTCCCTGAATGTATTCAAGCACATGCCAGCCATACAAGACCTGCAAAGGCCAGAAGAGGGCGTCAGATCCTTTGAAACTGGAGTTAAGGTTGTTAGCCAGCATATGGATGCTAGGAACGGAAACCAGTTTATCTGCAAGGGCAGCCAGTGCTCTTAACTACTGAGCCATCTCTTCAGTCTTTGACAGAGATTATTACCAGGTCTCCTTGCATTCATTCCTTGTACCTCTGCCCACTAAAACTTTTTTATTATTATTTTTGTGCATGTATGAATGCAGGTATGTGTGTGTCACAGTGTACATATGGAAGTCAGAGGAAAATGTTCTAGGACTTTGTTCTGTCCTGCCATCTTATGTGATCCCTGGATCCAACTCAAGTCACCACGTCTGTTTGTAAGTCCCTCCACCCTCTCTGATTCTTACCCACCCTCAGGCCTGGCCAGTAAAACTCACTCTTGGTTTATCTATCTGTCTTTCTGCCTGGCCTCCTTTCTTTCTTTTCTTTTCTTTTCTTTTCTTTTCTTTTTTTTTCTTATTTTCTCTCTCTCTCTCTCTCTCTCTCTCTCTCTCTCTCTCTGTCAGAAGACTATTTGTGGGAATTGGTTCTCTACTTCTACTGTGTGGGTCTTTGGAATTGAACTCAGATTTGGAGACAAGAGAACTGCTGAACCATCTCACAACTTCTAAAACTTTCAGGTTACAAATCTCTGAATTTCCTTCTCTCATTGAAGCAATTTTTTATAGAGGAAGACAAAGGCTTATAGAGAGCCCAGCCAAAGTTCCCCTCTGCCTGGTCTCGGCCACATTCTGCCTGGCACGGCCACAGTAGGCCCCTTCTAATTCCAGGGCAAGGTCAGGTTTCCCCAACGTTGGACGCCTTGCTTGCTTCTCCCTTCCTCACTACCAGGAGGAAATGAGACCAGCCATTCTCTGCTAAGCAGGCTCCCTCTTACATTTCTTTTTACAGTTGTCTTTAAATAATGAGTGTTTTCTTGTTCAATTTCAGTCCCCAGAATGGAATTGAAGTGATCAAATGACTGTATCGGGTCTGTGACGTTACCTCCAGCAAGCCCTCAGCACAGGTCTGGCTGCACAGTAGTCCCTCAATCGGTACCTGTTGGTTTAATGAAGATGAACATGTGACTACTCCCCACAGAGCTGTCCTGGCTCAGGGTGGCCCTCCTTTCCAAGTACAACTGGAATAAAGACCAGAGATTAAAATGTCCAATTCTGATAGCTGCAGCCCACTCCACAGCTAGAAGGAAAGCAAAAGCAGAAAGCAGAAGAGGAGGGGATGATGGTAGACTTTCACTTCCCCAGCCAGAATCCTCCTCCTCAATCCACTGCGAAACTGATCTTTAGAAGGTCTTTTGTGTGGTGGGTGGTCTCTCTTAACCTCCACTGAATAAGGATGTGAAGCGGTGTTTGCTTTTGCCCTTTGTTCTCTGAGCTAGGAAAGCCAGAAGGCAGCAGAGTGAAGCCGGGTAATACAATTGCCTTCCTTTTCAAATGCTAAAGAGGGCTTTGATCCCGCGTTAGTATAATCTGAGATTTGTGCGGTTCTGGAAGTGGTCCATTTGCTTTTCTTTTTGGCATCTCATTTCCTGCAGGCTAAGGGTAACTTTACAGTATTAGGAGGCAGAGCTGTGCATAAGTAGTAGTCAACCTTGTCCTCCAACCGTCTTGGACAGGTGAGCCAATGTAGCTAAATTTAGGGGTGGCGAGAACCTCCGGGTGCACGGTTGGTTGTAAGGAGTCTCACAGGCCTGAAGCTGGCCAGAGACCACACTCAGGGACAGATGAATCCTAGAGCTTGTGCTGTTTTAAGACTTGGACTCCCTCCCGTTGTGGGTCTGGCTGGGGTCAAGGAGATGCTTATGGAATGTGGAGTGCTCTTCAAGTTAACAAAGAGAGCATAAAATTATGAATAAAAAGTCAAGGGTTGGGCCTTAGAAGATCTAATGAAATTAAGGCTGTACATCGGCTGTTTGATTGATTAGGTCCCCATCTATTCGTTTCTAACCAAAGTTACTAGAAAAGCAGAGGTTTCGAAACCATTTGCCAGGTGACTTACACCCTAAAGCTTTAATCCAGCAAACTGTAAAATGAGCCTGACCCACCACACCCAACACAGAGTATAAAACCTAACGCAGGAAGCAATGGTGGAGATGAGAGTTCTGTAGAAGTGCTGTGGACATCTGAGCTGGGAGTCTGCAGAATGCAGGCCAACGGTTTTAAGTTTTTGCCGGTACTGCCGTAACCCATCTGGAATGGCTATTATTGCTTGGAAGCATAAAGAGTTCCCCCTGGGTGCTGTAACATGCAACTGAAGTCCCAGCTACTGCAGCAGGAGGCTGCCACAGATCATTTACATGCACCAGTTCAAGGTCAGCCTGGGCAATACAGCAAAAGCTACTTCAAAGAAAGAAGATGGGACTGGAGACTTGGCTAATCAGTCGAAAGCATGCACTGCTCATCCAGAGGACCTGAGTTCAGTTCTCCACACCCATATCAGGTGGCTCACAACCACCGCAGCTCCAGTACCAGGGGTTCACATGCTGACACACATATACATATATTTAAAACAATAAAACATAAAAATCTTTTTAATAAAAAGAAGGAAAGGCCGGGCATGGTGGTGATGCATGCCTTTAACCCCAGCACTTGGGAGGCAGAGGCAGGCAGTTCTCTGTGAGTTCAAGGCCATTCTGGTCTATAGTGAGCTCCAGGTCAGCTGGGAGTAAAGGGAGACCCTGTCTCAAAAAGACCAAAAAAAAAGGAAAGAAAAGAAAACGTAGCCGGGCATGGTAGCGCACACCTTTAATCCTAGCACTTGGGAGGCAAAGGCAGGTGGATCTTTGTGAGTTCAAGGCCAGCCTGGTCTATAGAGTGAGTTCCAGGACAGCTGGGGCTACGGGGAGACCCTGTCTCGAAAAGACAAAAAAAAAAAAAAAAAATCCTTAACAGTTGAATTCAATATTTTTAAGATGTTTAATAAGTTTCAGTCTTTTTGCTTTATTCATTTTCTTGTTTTCTTTCCTTGCTTTAGGAAAAAAAAATTATTTGTAGTATTTTGCTTGCATGTATGTAAGTGCATCCATGTTGTGTAGTGCCCAGGAAGCAAGAAAAGGGCATCAGATTCCCTAGAACCGTAGGCAAAGAGCCAGTGCTTTTTCTTTTTTTGAGACAGAGTGCTAGGATTAAAGGCGTGCGCCACCATGCCCAGTTTAGGAGCCAGTGCTCTTAATCACTGAGCCATCTCTCCAGCTCAGTGATTTGCTTGTTTTTTATGCATTATTTTAATTTTATATGTATCAGTATATTGTCTGCATGTGCATAAGTGCACCTGTGTTGTGCAATCCCCACAGAGGTCAGAAGAGAGCTTCCCATCCCCTGGAACTAGAGTTAGAGATGTTTGTTAGCAGCCATGTGAGTGCTGGGAATCAAACCCAGCAAGAACAAGAAGAGTCAGTTGGTGGTGCTGTTTTGGGAGATTTGGAAGGTGCAGCCATGTTGGAGGAAGTACATCACTGGGAGTGGCTTAGAAAGTTTAACAAGCCTTGCTAGTCTCCAGTTGCTCTCTCTCTGCTTCCTGTGCTCATTGGAAGATATGAACCTCGGCCTTCTGCTCCAGCTCCAGCCACCATGCCTCCTGCTGCAATGGACTCTAATTCCCTGGAACCCTCAATCATAGGCTCAAATAAACTCTTCCTTTTATAAGTTCCCTTGGTCATAGTGGTTTTATCACAGCAACAGAAAGGTCACTAATGCAATATGTATGTGTGGAAATGTGTATGTGTATGCATGTACATGCATTTGCATGTATATATAGATGTGTATGCTTGTGAGGGGTATCTGTGTATATCTGAGTGTGTATGTGTTGTGCCTATGTCTCTGTGTATGTTTATGTGTATGTGCATGAGTCTGTGTGGATGTCTCTATGTATAAATGTGTATGTGTATATATGTATGCATGTGTTACTTTTTTTAATATATATTCTGTACAAGATTATCAAATCTAGACCCGTGTCCCCCACCCTATCCCCCCACCCCACCAGAGCTCATGTATTCTGCCAAACATGCTTTTCATCTCTTTCTCAGTCTTTCTCAATATTCTCCATGGGGAAGTTGACTGTTTTGAGCAGAAATTCACTGTTTCAGTCAGTTCTTTGATGCAGTCCTTTCTGTTGTTGTTGTTGTTGTTGTTTCCAATATGCATCACTTCCAACTGCTTGAACAAAAGCTCAAGGGGCCGAGCACAAGAAATACTTACAATTAGGTAATTGGCACTAGCATCCAGAGATGAGGGATATCATTCGTTGTTTGTTTTTCTGAAACTGTGTTATTTCACTCAGCATGATGTCCTCTAGCTCCAGCCATTTACCTGCAAAGCTCATGATGTCATCTTTCTTTACTGCTGCATGGAACTCCATTGTGTAGATGTACCACGTTTTCTCTATCCACACATCAGTTGAGGGGCATTTGGGTTGGTTCCAGCTCCTTGCTATTGTGAAGAGAGCTGAAATAAACATGGCCTTGCACGTATCTCTGTGGTGGGGTGAGTCTTGAGGGTACATGCCTAGGAGTGGTATGGCTGGGTTGGGTGGCAAGTTCATTCCAAGTCTTCCAAGGGTTCTCCACACTGCTTTCCATAGTGGCTGCAGGAGGTTTTTACATTCCCAACCGCAGTGGATGAATGTTTACCCTTTCCCCACAACCTCTCCACCCTTGTCATTATTTGTTTTCTATTTTGACTCCTAGCCAGTCTTTTGGAGTAATGAAATGATAATCTTAATTGTTTTTTGATTCTGCATTTTGAAAATGATTAGTGATGTTGAACACTTCTTAGATGATTCTCAGCCATCTCTAATTTCACGTGTAAGTCTTGTTATTTTTTTTAAGCTCTTTTCTCATTTTTTGATTGTTGATCATTTTCGTTTCTCTTTTTTCTTTGTTTGTTTGGTAGTTTCTATATCTCGGAATCAATATTTGTCAGCATGTTTCTGCAGTGAATCAGGTTTCCCCCATTCTGTGGTCGATTTCTCTTTCACTTTCTTTGATGGTTTCTTTGACTGTACAAAAGCTTTGAGATTAGAGGTCCCATTTTCAATTTGTTGACTTAATTTTGCCCATCTGCTGCGGTGTTGATTTTAGGAAGTCTTTTCCTTCACGCTATGTCTTGTTAGTCTCTGCCTCACTTTTCTTCTAGGCACCTTTGGACTTTGGGTTTCATGTTGAGAGTCGTTTGATCCATCGTGGAGACTGCGCTTTTTGTACAGGGTGATTGAGTAAGTAGGCGTTTAATTCTTCATTCTCGTACATAGTGGTGATCCCATTTTGCCAACCACCACTTACTGCACGAAGATGCTGTACTTTTCCTCCTGTGTGCTTTTGGCCCCTGCTCATATATGAGAATGGCTTAAAATTGTAGTGCTCAGATTGAGATCTTTGGTTTGTTCCATTGGTTACAATAGGCTGTTTTTGTGCCAGTACCAAGCGTTTTTTATGCTATAGCCCTGTAGTATAGTGGTTGAAGCTGGTATAGCGATCCCCCCTTTGTAGCGCTTTTCCACTCAGGTTGTTTTGGCTATTAGGGTCCTTGTTTTTCCAATGAGATTAAGGACTGTTTTTTTCCAAGCCCCTGTGAAGAAATTCCTTGGGATTTTTTAATTTGGGATTAGCATTACAATCTAATACAAGAGTTTCAGTAGATGGACATTTTTATAATGTTAATCTTTTCCCAGTCCTATGAGCATGGGAGAGTTTTTCATCTTCTGATGTCCTTCTCTCAATCTTCTGTTCTTAGAGGTTAAATTTTTTGTTGTAGAGATCTTTGGGTGTCTTTGTTAGCTTTGTACTCCTAGGTATTTCTAATCTGTGTTTTTGTAGGCTATTGAGTGACAGGTTCCTTGAATTCCTTCTCGCAGTTTTTTTTTCTCTTTTTTTTGGTGTGAGATCTGCATTTTCTTTAGGTTAGTTTATGTATCTGCCACTTTGCTCCGCAAGCCTTGTTAAATCGTTCTAGGTAGTTTCTAGTGGTCGTTTTTAGCATCCTTTAGAGTAATCAACATTATCATCAGCAATAGGGATAGCTTGACTTCTCCGTTTTCCAATTAGTACTCCTTTAATTTTACTTTTCCTTCTATGTAGCTCTAGCAATGTTTTTCAAGCACTATAGTGAAGATGAGTGGTGACAGGAGGGGCCAGCCTTGCTGGCTTTCCTGCCTTTAAAAGGAAGGTTTCGTCATTTCCCAATTTAGAGATGATGATGTGGGTGTGGGTCCTGTAAATATGGCTTTGTATTACACTGAGGAAGTGATCCCTCCAATCCAATTCGCCTTAGGATTTTAAGCACGAGGGATGCTTGATTTTGTCGAAAAGCTTTTTCATGCATTCATTGAGATGATGGTGTGGTTTTTGTCTTCATTCCATTTATGTGCTTGATGATGTTTAATTATTTTCGATATGTTTCAACAACATCCTGCCGTTCTCTGGTATGAATCCAGCTTGATCATGGATGGGATGATAGTTCTTGATGTGGGTCTGTAACATTTTGCCAGTATCCTGTTTATGATTTTGGCATCTTTGTTCATTAGGGAGATGGTCTATAGTTCTCCTTTTTAGTTTGTATCTCATTTGCCGCGGTTTTTGGTAATAGAGTGATGAGGCTGTCTATAGAAGGAATTTGGGAGAATTCCTTTTGATCTTGTATACCTTCAGTAAACACAGTTTTCAGATTAATAAGTCATGTTGCAGGCTTTTTGAATATGTTTTATAGAATTCCTGGCCATGAAACTATCTGGCTGGGCTTTTATTTACTTTGGAAGTTTCTTAATTCACATCTTCTTCAATTTCTTCCATTATGGTCTGCTCTTAAGCTGTGGATCTCTTCTTGTTGAGCTTTGGGTGATTCCCAGGATTCCAGAAATCATCCATTTGCTAGTAGTTTTCAAATATGGTAGAGATATAGGTTTTTTGTATATTCCTGTATGATTTTCCTGGATCTTTTCCTTGTCGGTTGTGATAATTTCCCTTTTTCTCAGGTTGTATTGATTTTTGAGAGTTGTGTCCTTCTTGTTTCTTTTGGTTAACTGGGCTGAGGTCTGTCCTTATCTTGTTTATCTTCAAAGCAACAGCTCTTATGATCAATGATCTTTTTAAAATAGGTTTCTCTTTTCTTCTTTTTTTAACACGTTGTTTTGGTTTAATTTCATTCATTTTCCAATTCAGTTTCAGGCTATTTCTCTTTCCCTTCCCTTCGACACCACACCGGGCCTCACCCCATCCACAGATCATGCTCTGCCATAACTGTCCCTTGCATCTTTTCTCGTCAGGATATTTTTTTTTTATTTTTTTAAACATTTTTTTTTTTTTTAAGATGACCAAGCTCATTTAGTAGGAGTTTCAAGCCATCTTCGTGACAAACCCATTTGACAGTCATGTTGTGCTCAAACCCACACAGCCCAGGGGCCCACCACCCAGCAGGGGGCCTTGTATGTTCGATCATATTGATCAAATGAGTGTATGACTATATTGCTGTAGTTTCACCATCACATATCACGCCCAAGCGCAGCCCTTCATTTCTAACATGCCCCCTCTTCCGCAAGATTGTTCCCTAGGCTTAGAAAAGAGGTTACAGGGTGATGAGAAGCAAAACAGTCCTACTTTCTCTGGAGCTGTTGTCTTGGACTCTGGTCAATTCTGGCTGTTTCCTTTCATGGGCTGACAGTTTTTCCAGGAATAACCTTTCGATCCTTATTAAAGAAGAAAAAAAATTCTAATGTGTCTTTTGACTCTCAGCTGTCGGTCCCAATTTTATCCCTTTATATTGCAACTGTATTCATCCTTCTAAAATGTTAGATCAAGATAATATGCAGATGTTGTTTAGGGCACTGATCCACAAAGTGAACCACAGGTATCTCCTGGATACATATTTAAAATGCAGATTATCAGGCTGTAATTCCTTATTTCCCCCATTTTGGAACTTTACTCTTACTTTCCTATGTAAGTAGAATATTACACAGAATTGAAATTTCAATTTTTCAAGTATCACTATTCAAATTCAGACACAATTCAAATTCCATATTTCTTTTCTTATTTTATTTTTTTTATATATTTTTTTAATCAAAATAGACCCGTGACCGCCCCATCCCCCCACCCCACCAAGGCTCATGCATTCTGCCAAACATGCATTCATCTCCTCTCAGTCCTTTCTCATATTCTCCATGGGGAAGTTGACCTGTTTTGAGCAGAATTCACTGTTTCAGTGAGTTATCTGTGCAGTCCTTCCTGTTGTGGTTGTTTCCAATATGCATCACTCCCAACTTGCTTTGGACAAAAGCTCAAGGGGCCATGCATAGAAATAACTTTACAACTGAGGTAATTGGCACTAGCATCCACAGATGAGGGATACCATTCGTCGTTGTTTTTCTGGGACTGTGTTTACTCACTCAGCATGATGTCCGCTAGCCCAGCTATTTTTCCTGCAAAGCTCAGGAGGTCACTTTCTTACTGCTGCATGAATGGCATTGTGTAGATGTCACATTTCTCTATCTACTCTAGTTGAGGGGCATTGGGTAGTTCCAGCTCTTTGCATTCGTGAAGAGAGCTAAATAAACATGGCCGTGCATGTATCTCTGTGGTGGGGTGATCTTGGGATTACATGCCTAGAGGGGTATGGCTGGGTTGGGTGGCAAGTTCATTCCAAGTCTTCACAAGGCTTCTCCACACTGCTTTTCCATAGTGGCTGCAGGACTTACATTCCACCAGCAGTGGGATGAGGGTTCCCTTTCCCCACAACCTCTCCAGCCCTTGGTATCATTTTGTTTTCTTGATCCTAGCCAGTCTTATTGGAGAAGATGGATACTTTAAAGTGGTTTTGATTTGCATGTTTGAAATGATAGTGATGTTGAACACTCTTAAGGTGTTTCCTCAGCCACTCTATTCCTACACTGTGAAGTCTTTGTTCAGCTACTTGGCCTCCGTCTATTGAGTGGGATCATTTGGTTTTACCTTTTTCTTTGTTTTTGAGTAGTTTAATTATATTCTGGAAATCAATGCTTTGTCAATGTTTTTCTGCAGTGAAGGTTTCTCTTCCTCCCATCTCTGTGAGTTTCTCTTCACTTCCTTGATTGTTTTCTTTTGATGTACAGAAAAACTTTGAGTTTAAGAGGTCCCATTTGTCAATTGTTGACCTTAATTCTTGCCCAGCTGCTGTCGCGATTTAGGAAACTCTTTTCCTACGCCTATTCTTGTAGTCCTGCTGCCCACTTTTTCTTCTTTCTTCTACTCACCTTCAGACGTTCGGGGTTTCATGATGGGTCTTTGATCCATGTGGAGTTGACTTTTTGTACAGGGCGAAGGAAGGGGTTTAATTTCATTTTTCTACAATTGGTGATCCAGTTTTGCCAACACCTTGCTGAAGATGCTGTCTTTTTCTCCATTGTGTCTTCTTGCCCCCTTGTCAAATTATGAGATGGCTGAAATTGTCGTACTGTGCTCAGGTTTGATCTTTGGTTTTGTTCCATTGGCAATAGGTCTGTTTTGTGCCAAGTACCACCAGGCTGTTTTGTGACTATAGCCTTGTAGTATAGTTTGAAGTCTGGATAGCGATCCCCCCTGTGTAGCTCTTTTCACTCAGGTTGTTTTGGATATTTGGGGTTCTTTTGTTTTTCCAAAAGAATTTAAGACTTTTTTTTCCCAGCCTGTGAAGAAACGCTTGGGATTTTGAATTGGCATTGTGTTAAATCTATCACGAGTTTCAGTTAGAAATGGACTATTTTTACAATTAATTTCCCAATCCATTAAGCCTGGGGAGGTTTTTCCCATCTTTCTGAGGTCTCCTTTCAATTTCTTTCTGTAAGGGTTTAAAATTTTTTGTTGTAGAGATCTTGGTGTCTTTGCTTAGGTTTGTTTCCTATGTATTTTATTGTTTTTTGAGGCTATTGTGAGTGGGAAGTCCTTTGAAGTTTTCTCCAGTTGCTTTTTTCTTGGTGTAAAGGAAAGACCATTGATATTTTTTTTTTTAGGTTAATTTTGTATCCTGCCACTTTGCTGAAGCTTTTAATCATTTCTAGGAGTTTCTCTCATGGAGTTTTAGCATCCTTAAGTAACAATCATATCATCAGACAAATAGGGAAAGCTTGACTTCCTCTTTTCCAATTAGTACTCCGTTAATTTACTTTTCTTGCCTTATTGCTCTAGAAAGTGTTTCAAGCACTATATTGCGAGAGGAGTGGTGACAGGGGGAGCCTTTGCTGAGTTCCTAACCTTAAAGGGAATGTTTTCTGTCATTTCCCCATTTAGGATATTGGGTCTTGGGTTTCTGTATATGGCTTTTGATACATGAAGAATGATCCTCCAATCCAATTCCTTCTAGGAACTTAAGCATGAAGGGATGCTGGATTTTTTGTCAAAGGCTTTTTCACATCAATTGAGACGATGGTGTGGTTTTGTCTTCATTCCATTCATGTGTTTGATGATGTTTATTGAATTTTGTATGTTTAAACCATCCGCAATCTTTGGTATGAAACCAACTTGGTTCAGATGGATGGATCTTCTCGTGATGTGGGGTCTGTATGCGATTTGCCAGTATCCTGTTTAGAATTTTGGCTCTGTGTGCATAAGGGAGATGGGTCTATATTCTCCTTTTTATCTTTAGCCTGGTTTTTGGTAATAGAGTGATGCTGGGCTTCAAGAAGAATTTGGAGTAATTCCCTCTGATTGTATCACTTCTAAAGTTTCAGTAATAATGTTTGTAGATTTTTTTGAAATGTTTTACAGAATTCTGCCTGAAAACCGTCTGGGCTTGGGCCTTTTTTTAGTTGGGAGGTTTCTTATTACCTCTTCAATTTCTTCATGTATTATGGGTCTGATTAAACTGTGGACTCTTCTTGGTTGAGCTTTGGTGATTCCCAGGATTTCAGATATTCATCCATTCTTCTAGGTTTTCAAACTTGATAGAATATAGGTTCTTGAAGTATTCCCCTAGATTTTCTGGATCTTTTCCTTTCTGTCGTGATATTTCCTTTTCAATCATGGATTGCATTGATTTGAGTTTTCCTTTATTCTTTTGGTTAACTGGGCTAAGGTCTGTCCTATCGTGTTCTTATTTCCAAAGAACCAACTTTTGGATCATTCGATTTTTTTGATTGTTTTCTTTTGTCTATTTCATTGATTTTCTGCTCGGATTTTTGTATTTCTTCCTGTTGTTGCGTTTAAGGTTCATCTGTGTTGCCTCTCAAGTGCTTTTAGCTGTAGTGTTAGTCATCACTTGTGCTCTTTCTGTTTTTCTAATGTAGGCACCCAGGCTATAAACTTCCTCTTAGCACTGCTTTTAAGGTACCAATAAGTTTTTTGCTTGTGTTGTATTGTCATTGTCATTCAGTTCCAGGAATACTTTTCTTTATGTCTTCCTTGACCCATTCATGATTCAAGAGTGTAGTCTTGTAGTCACATGTTTGTTGTGGCAGATAGGGCTTAGCCTGGTGTGTTGATGTTTGAGCTTTATTGCTCTGTGGTCTGATAGAATGTCCATGGAAATTATATTTAAATCCTAATTCTGTATTCTGTGGAGGTTTTTGTGGTGCCTGTGGGCCCGAAATGTCCAAGTAAAATGTGGAGCCGCAGTGTATAGGATAATGGTTTCCGTGGGAGTTGCTGAGGTAGGTGAAGTGGATATTACTCAATGGGACCGCCGCGTGTGTGTAAATATTCGTAAGAGGAAGTCATATGGGGCTCCATATTGGCGTCGAGTCATACAAATCAAGGTTGCAGCTCTATGTCAGTTGTCTGCTCTGGTTTCACTTTGTCCCTGTTTTACCTGTCCAAAGTGCTGCAGTGGGGTCATTAGAAGTCCCCTACTAGTGTGAGTACTGGGGTTAGTGAGTGTGACTTGTGGTCCTGGCAGAAACTTGTCTTTATAAGTTTGGTGGCACCCCGAGTTTGGTGCATCCTATCTTCCCCCCTTGTGCCCTCCGCTTGGTGCATGGTTCCTATTGCTCCAGACCTCTACATGCCCTTCTTTGTCTCTTCTGATTTCTTTTACTTTGAAGTCTATTTTGTCTGATATTAAAATAGCAACACCTGCTTTCTTTTTGGTACCATTTGCTTGGAATATTTTTTTTCCATCCTTTCACTTTAAGGTGGTGCCTGTCCTTGAAGGTAAGATGCATTTCTTGTAGACAGCATAGCGATAGGTTCTGTTTCCTAATCCAATCTCCCAGTCTATTTCTTTTGATTAAGGAATTTAGTCCATTAATATTTAAGGTTATGACTGATAGGTTTGTGCTGCTTCCTCTCACCTTATTATCCATTTGCAGTTTTGGTTTAGGTTTCTACTTCTGCAGTTATGCTTTTATTGATTTCTCTTTCTAGGTGCCTGGGGATCGTTGCTCCTTTCTTCTGTCCTTTGAATTGCTTCAAGTATTCTCTGAAAGGTTGGTCTTCCAGACATGTATTCTTTCACCTTGTTTATGTCATGGAAGGTTTTTCTCTCTCCTTCAACTATAATCAATATTTTTCCTGGGTATAGTAACCTGGGTTGACATCTATAGTCCTTTAACCCTGGGAATGCTTTGCTGCACATTCTTCTTGCTTTCATAGTTTGCACTGAGAAGTCAGTTGTAATTCTGATGGGTTTCCCCTTATAGGTCACTTGTTGTTTTTCTCTTGTGGCTTTAAGAATTTTGTCTTTGTTTTGGGCATCTAGCATTTTAACTATGATCTTTTCTGATCTTGTCTGCTTGGAGTTCTGTGTGCTTCTTGTATTTATATTGGTTTATCTTTTTTTAGTTTGGGGAAATTTTCATCTATTATTCTGTTGAAGATCTAATCACTACCATTCTCTTGGGATTCTTCTCCTTCCTCTATTCCTATGATGCGGAGGTTTGATCTTTTCATAGTGTCGCACAGTTCCTGGTTGTTCCACTTTTGTATATTTTATTCTTCATAATCTTTCCTTGAGGTTTTTAGTTGTTCTTTGTTATCTTCCAGGTCTGATATTCTTTGTTCTGCTTCCTCCATTCTGCTTCTGAGGCTTTTTCCATCTTTCCTCTTGATTGGATGAGTGTTTGATTTCTTTTTTCATTTCCTCTTCTGATTTCTTTAGTATTTCTACTTCCTTTTGGAGCTTCTCAGTCTCTTCCTGTAGCTCTTTGCTTTGCTGGTTGGTTTCCTTATCTTTTTCAGCATGGGATCTTTTCAGTGTTTCCACTTCCTTCCAGAGTTTGTCATTCTCTCTCTCTAGGTTCTTCTTGAGTTCTTCATTCTCTTTTCTTATTTATTTGATTTGCTCTTTATAATCTTGTACTTTTTTAAGTATGTTCACAATTTTGCTTCTGATATCTGTGTCCTGGGCCATCCCCAGGGGGATCCCACTGTAGGAATCTTCCACAGGGTTGGTAGAGCTTGGTGCGGGATTATCCTGCACCTTTCCCATGTTGTCTCTTCTTCGTGTTCCTGGCATATGTGCTTCTCCTTGCCTGTATTCCAATGTGAGTTCCAAATGCCTCTTCACTGTGTTGAAGGCTTGCTTTGCTTGCCTCCTTCAGATGCCTTCTTCATAATCCCAGTTGGGGGAGGGCTCTTTAGCTGGCACTCTGGTACCTGTGCTTCAGGTGGTCTTGGGAGATCTCCATGCATGTGTTTCTGTGTGTATATGTGGGTATGTATAAGTGTGTCTCTCTGCATGTATATGTGTGGATGTGTATATTATGTGTGTTGATGTGTGTCTGTGTATATTTCTTCATGTGTGTGTTTATGTGCATGTGTGTGTCTCTTTGTGTTTATATTTGTGTGTATGTATGTTATGTGTCATGCATGTGTCTGTGTCTCTGTGTGTCTCTGAGTGGGTGTATGTGTCTGTGTATGTGCATGTGCACCTGTGTACAAACAGACAAAGGATCACATCATTTGCTATAACTGATGTTCACAGTCCTCACTGGTTCCATATTTATAGTCCTAAAGGCATCTGTGCCTATAATAAGTCAAAATTGGCTGGTAAGCCATAGGAAGAATGGGAAAGGAAGAAAGAAAATAGTGATAGGTACATGTGTATCAGGTATCAAGATTGCCGGTTAGGCAAGGAACCTCTGACCCAGTACTGCTGAGCCCAGCTACCAGCTCTGACATTTACTGGGTTTGAACCTGAGCTATATTCATTTGAACTCCCCAAATCTCAACTTTGCTTATCTGTAAAACTGGGATATTTATAGGACTTTCTCAAGTTTCAGTGTGAGCATTAAATGAGAAACACCTCTCAAAGTGCTGAGAACTGTTGTTGGGGCAGAGTAAACCCACAAAGTAACTGTTAGTTATTATTAATTGCTCCGCCTGTGAATCCACAGTGAGCTTCAGATGCGCCACCCATAGAAGTTTAAATGACCTGTTCTAGACCTGGAAACAGGAGCAGATAAGAAGCTAGTTTTATTCAGTCCCCTTTTACTGCTTTTTACCAAGTCAACAATCCAAGGAGTTGTAAGATAAATGTTTATTTCTAGGTAAAAAAAAAAATGTGAAGAGGAAAACGTGTCTCAGAAATCAGGTGCACGAGTATTACTTTCAATATACAGATCACAGATCATCCCCAAGTTTTTCTTTTCTTTTTATTTTTATTTATTTCTGTGTGTGTATGAATGTACTGTCCACATGCAGGTTTGTTTTCCTTTATTAGTATATTATTCAACAATGTGCCCAATGCTAGCTTTTCGTGTTTGTTTGTGGCGATAACACTGAGCCCAGGGCTTCAAATATGCTAGGCAGATGCCAGTCCGATAAAGCTACACACCCCTAGTCCACTATCATCACTTATTTTACTAATAAGTATAGCAACATCAGCTATGAAATTGTCATTGTAGCTTCCATTATCATCAATTAAAATGTGTTCTAGATATTTAATATATCAAGCTGAGAAGACCACCTTTTTGACAACTAAAGACAACCACTAGGAATTTAATTGTATCTAATCCAAATTTTAAGTGGAACCCCTTAAAGGAGGTAGGGGACCCTGCTGTTGGAAATCTCATAGGAACCATGGTTAAAGGGTAAGCGTAGCAGCTAGGGGGCTTTAGAGAAGTGACTCCTCTATATCATGAGGTTAATAACACTGCTCTGCCTACTTCTGACCCTGAGTGTGTGGAGACTGCCCATAATGCATGTGTGGATGTGCTGTGCAAGCATTCCTTTATTACTGTCATTGTCTATTACTGTTGCTTATTATTTTTTTAGATTTATGTTATTTTTAATTATGTGTATGGTAAGGGAGTAGGTATGTGCATCCATGTGTGTGCCAGCACTGCCAGCCTAGAGGTATCAGATCCCCTAGAACTGGAGTTATAGGTGCTTAGGAAACATTGAATCTGATGTGGGTGCCTGGGCCTGAACTCAGGTCCTCTCCAAGAGCGGTGCATACTTTTAAGCACTGAGTCATCTCTCTGGCCACTGCTTGTCTCTTTAGGGGAAATAGGGTTTTGTAAGTTGGGCCAGTTGCCTATAGAAAAGGCATATGCAAATATCTATGTGTATTCTGAGAGCTATGAGGGGAGGTTCATTCACAAATGTATCATATTTGGCTTTTCATACTCCCACATTTGTGAATTTTTGCACTATTTTTATCAAGTTTGTTTATTTGTGTGAGTGGGGAATGAACACACACACCACAGCATTCCCATGGAGGTCGGAGGACAGCACCCAGGACTGGGTTCCCTCCTTCTTCCATGTGTATCCAGGGATTGAACCCAGGCCATCAGGCTTTATGACAAGTGTTAATGCTGAGCCACGTCTCTGGCCCTTTGCATTAGTTTTATAATACACATATATTTTAAGTAATATTTACTTCAACAAGTTCCTGTAAAACAAAAAAAATCTCTGTGCTAGAAAGGATTTTTTAAAAAGCTGTGGCCTTGTCAAATTGAGTACATTTTAAACACACCTTAATCTAGCCCCAGAACACACCCCTAATATTTTGCTAGATCATTTGAAAGCCCTATCCCAGCAGACACAATCCTTTCAACATTCTGTCATTTGAGCCAGGCATAGTGTCTCATGCCTGCAATCCTAGCACTAGAAAAAGCTGATGCAGGGGGATTGCTGTGAGCTTGAGGTCAGCTTGGGCTACAGGAGAAGACTCTTGTCCCCCAAAACAAAACAAAACAACAAAAACCCTATGGCCTGGGCTGAGGTTGTGGCTCAGTGGTCGAGGGTGTGCTTAGCATGTATGAGGCCCGCAGTTCAATCTGCAGCATTAACTTTTTGTTCCACTTTAAAAAAATTTCTATAAAACTAATTTTGTTGTGGGTAGTGGTTTTGCTTTTTTTTTTTTTTCCCCATAAACATTTAGATTTTCTCATATGAGGAAGGAATACTTGTTTTAATGGAAAATAATTGATTTCACAGCTTTAATCGTCAAGACTTATAATCACGAAAGGGACTCAATTTAAACAGAGAACAAATAGGTTCCTCAAATAAGAATCCTGACCCCTTAGAAATTAGATGTTAAGGTTAAAGGTCAAAATCAAGTCATCTTTGGGAAAACTAAAATCTATCATTTCACCTGGCTGGCCTCTCCCTGCCCTGTTTCTTCGGTAGTGGACTTCTCTGGTCTCTGAGTTGGAGAACTCAGATCACCTTGCCCTCAAAGCAGCCTTCTCTCTAGTCCTCATACTCCTGTTATTGCCTCTGCAAACTTTTCCCCTTGAGCCAGCCTCCCTTTTTCATTTCTGTAAAGCTTTTCAATGACCATTTAGCTGAATTTTGATCATTGCTATTATTCCAACCCTGATGTACAAAGAAAGCCAAGTCAACCTTCTCTTGTATTGTTTTTGTAAGCCATATTTCTTCCCAGTCAACCAAGGTGAGGCAAGCTTGTTGTTTTTTTTTAAACTCCTCTCTTCTCTGAGCACCACAATCGTGTGCTTAGATTTCTGTTGCACCCTTTCCTTTATTTACTTAAGACAGGATTTCCTGAATCCCAGCCTGCCCTTGAACTCACCGTGTAGCCAAGATAACCTGAGCTTCTTTCTGGTCCACCTGGGTGCAGGGGTTATAGCTATGTGCCATCATGACTGGGTTCTGCAGTGCCGGAGATGGAACCCCAGGCTTTGTGCATGCTAGGCAAGCACTCCTTCAACTGAGCTATATCCCCAGCACCATCCTTTCTTGTTTTCCCAGTCTGGTTCTTTCTCTTGGGTCAGGCTTTCGGTTTCTAGAAAAACAGCACTAGGAATAAGAAACAAGTAAAGAGGAAGTCAAAGAAATACTCACAGGAACAGTTAATGTGGGCTGGACCCTGAAAGATACCTCTTAAGTGGAATAGAGTCTCTCTTCAAAGCAATGAAGCAACATCCCCACATACAGGCATGACTGATACTACACATGAAAGGCCACGGTCCGGAGAGGTTTGTGTTCTGGGTGTGTATAGAAATATCCAGCAGGCTGGCAAGACAGTTCAAAAGGTAAGGGTGCTTGTCACCAAAACTGATGGCCTGAGTTCCATCCACAGAGCCCACAAGGTGCAAGTGATGAAAGTGTTGGGAACAGGAAATAGAAATGGATCAGGTAGGGCAGGAACCCCAAACAGCAGTTCTGAAAATCCAGGACGGAGCTCTGCTTCTTGACTCTTGTCTCCTAAGTGAACACTTCTGCCTAAAGGCTATTTGTGCCTCTGAGACTGAAAGTAAGGAGAGGCAAATGGGCACCTGGATGGGCCAACCGGACTGCCCAGTTCCTCCCTCTCCCCATACCTCATAACAGTTTCTGTCGTAAGTCCTTTAAAATGCCCCCAGAGCTGGGTGTGGTGGCGCATGCCTTTAATCCTAGCACTTGGGAGGCAGAGGCAGGTGGATCTCTGTGAGTTCAAGGCCTGCCTGGTCTACAAAGTGAGCTCCAGGACAGCTGGGACTAAGGGGAGACCCTGTCTCAAAAAGACAGAATAAAAGCCCCCAGAATAGCAACTGGATGTTAACCGTATTTCCTGGGGACCCCTCCCTCTTTACAGAGGAAAGGGAGAGCACTCATTCTCTGCTGTTGGGATGTTGGGATTGTGTAACCCCTGTGGAAAACAGTGGGGAGACCTCTTTTTTTTTTTTTTTCTTTTTCTGTGCACCCATGTCGTGGAGGTCAGAAGAGGGTGTCGGATTCCTGGAACTGGAGTTCTCCTGGAATTGGAGTTTCAGACGGTTAGGCCATCTCTCCAGCCCCAAGACCTCTTAAAAACTAAAAATGAACCTGCCATATGATCTGGTTGTACTACTCCTTGACATATACTCAAAGGACTCATCCTACTGCACAGATACTTGTACATCCATGTTTATTGCTACTCTTTCCACAATAGCTACGAAATGGAAGCAATGTAAGTATTCCTCAACTGATGAGTAGATAATGAAAATGTGGTACATTTACACAATGGAGTTCTACTCAGCAGTAAGAAAGACAAAAATCATGAAATTTGAAGGTAAATGGATGGAACTGGAAACTGTAATATTAAGTAAAATAACATAGACTCAGAAAAACAAATGATGTATGTTCTAGCTCATTTGTGGATCCAAGCACCGAATCCTTATATATGGGGATATGTCCCAATGTAACTGCAGGAGCCAGGAAAATGGAAAGGAACCAGGAAGGGAAAAGGAAAGAAGGGGCCTGAGAGGGAAGAACAGTAGGAGACAGGTATTACCAAAGGGGGAAATGAGTAAAATGGGATGTTTAAATGGGAGCAGAAAAGAGAGGGTTACAAAAGAGCCATGGGGGTAAAAAGCAAGAAGAAGTTCGATAGAGGAGGAGCCATAGGAGACAGTTACTATCAAGGGTGAAATAGAAAGAATGGGGCTATTTTAAATGGGGAGGGAGGAGGGAGGATTAGACTGGGAGAGAGAAGAAGAGAGAGAGAGAGGAGAGATAACCAATGCTTAGGTGGTATAGAAAACATAAGGAAACATATTAGCTCAAAAGCCTACTGAAAAATTACACTTACAATATCTCTGCATGAGTCCATGTGTATATAGCTGAAGGCTATATAACAAGAAACCACACCCAGACAGAAGAAATCTCCCTTCAAATTATTGGCCAGGGTAGTCCAAGAGACTTCCAAAATTACACAGGTTATTGCCACAGCCCTATATTGACTTCCAGAACTTGAAGGTAAGACCCCAATGCTGAAGACAGGACATATTTCAGACACAGGACTTGGAGCAGTTGATCTGGATCTGATCTGGACGCCAACTCCCTGAAGGCAATCTCTTGTGGTTTGGGAGGACACTATGCTACAAAGGGAGAACATTAATTGATGGTCCAACCCCAGCTTTAAGGCCTAATAATCATAATGACTGGCACAGCAAACTATAGTGGGGCAGCCGTGGCACTTTTATCTTGAGGGTAATCCACAGCTACATAACTGGAATTAAAGCCCACTCAGTGGGAGGGAACTCACATGTGGTACTGTAAACATAGCCGAATACACATGGCTGGAGAGGTCATAGACCTTTGAGAAAACCCTAAGGCTGTCACATCCCTAGACAAATATAATTCCTACCATGTGCAAAATATGGATCCTTATATTTACAGATAAGTATGCCACTTGCCAAAGAAGCTTCTTTTACAATAGACAGACTATTACAGAGTTCCACAATTGGTCACACACAGAGATTAAATGTCTGTGAAATGCCCAACCATAAGTGACACAGCTACAATGAAACGTCTACACCCAAGACTCATGGAACATAGTGGAACAAGAGGTGTAGAGAATATTAATATATTTCTTAACTCTTATCAATGAAGCTCTCTCATGCAACAGAGAGTAATGATCACAAAAGGCCACACATGACCAAAGTATAGAAAATAAGAGTTTACAGAGTACGGATCCTTGGACAGGACTCCTATGTTAAACTTCACCCACCCATGGCTCAGGGACCATTGCGGAAGAGGAGGAGGAAAGATTGATAAGAATCAGGGTAGTCGGTGCATGATCATATAGAAAGAGTCTTGCAGGTTCCTGGGACTTTGCTTATATGAACCTATAGCAATGGTGTCAGCATGCACAAGACTCATGCAAACTGAAGCAGACAGAAAGACAGCATAGAACTGGGTAAATGGGCAGCAAGCTCAATCTTAGCTGAAGAACTATTGGCAGCTGATTGTTGCTGGGTGAGGGAGAGCTATTCTTCTTTAAGGGAGGGTATCTAGATAGGCTGATTAGACCCCAGTGGATGAAGTTGCACTGAATGAGGTCTGGTACCCTAACTTGATTTGCTAGGACTTAACAAATGACAAAATGCTTGAAATCTGGTTGGGGGGGCTATGGGAGAGTGTGGATGGGTTAGGAGCATAAAGATCATTAAGATGCTGTGTATGAAATACACAAAAGTTCGATAAAAAATATACCAAAAAACCACAGAAACCAATCTCTTCATTTTAGGAGCCTACCCTCCTCTCTCTGAGTCTGTTCATTGCCTCTAATCTTTAGAGTCTGCAGGCTAAAAGAATTTTATTGAAATTCCTTGCAATCCAAAAGCAGGAGTTCTTAGTATATGGACACAGCCCCAGATAGGACTGTGCTGAACACACTTACCCTCCCTTACTAGTGGGAACCAAGCTCAGACCACAGGAAAAATGAGAGGAAATGGGAGAAAGTGGGAAGGAAAGAAAAGAACAAAGGGCGGTGCTCACCACAGAACACAGAACTTGGGGCTCTCAGCCCTGTTTCACAGAACTAGTCTTTATAAACTTACGAGGGATTGTCTCTTGTCTCAGAGCTCGGGGGCCCAAACCACATCTTAGTTCCTTTGTCCCCAAGCATCCAGCACCAAGGCTGGCACAAAAACCATTCTCAGTAAATGATTCTTTTCTTTTTTTTTTTAATTTTATTTATTTCCGTGTGTGTATGAATGTATTGTCTGCATGCAAGTCTGTGCACCCGTGACGTGCAACGCCGTGGAGGTCAGAAGAGGGTGTCGGACTCCCCTGGAACTGGAGTTCTCCTGGAATTGGAGTTTCAGACGGTTCGCGGCCGCCATGTGGGTGCTGGGGATCGAACCCGGGTCCTCTGCAAGAGCGGTCGTCGGCGCTCTTAACCGCTAGGCCATCTCTCCAGCCCCTCAGTAAATGATTCTTAAATGAACTGTTGGTGATTCTTTTTTTTCCCCTCTAGCAGAGTCTCACACTGTAGCTCAGGTTGGACTGGACTCACTCTGTCACTATGTGCCAGGCTGGCCACAAACTCATGGCAATCCTCCTGCCTCAGCCTCCCAAGTGTTGGGACTAGTAGAATGCCAGCCACCACACCCAACTCGGACTCACTTTCTTAGATTAAGTAGTGGTAATTCCTTCCCCCTCCATCACATTACATTGTGCTGATACAGAGGCTCTGCTTTCTGTGTGCCTTTCCCAAGACACCCAGAATACCGGAACAACACTGAAACACACACACACACACACACACACACACACACACACACTCACACACAGCTTTTAAAAACACAGTATATAATGAGAAAATTGATTCCCTCTAACAGAGCCCTCTCTGTCAGTACACTTCCAGAACTTGACTTTCTGTCTCCTTTCCAGTTATGAACAACTCTCGCCATGAACTCTCCAGCCAGAATCATTCATTGGTGGTCACAACGTTTCCTCCCCGGGGTGATCAGCTATTTGCCCTCTTACGAAGCTAGTCCTCTGTGCTGGTTGCTAATGAAGTTCATTCTTTCTGCCTCCACCTCTTCTCCATCTTGCCAGACCATTTGGAATTCTAATCCTGTCCTGGATGCTCGCCTTCCGAGCTGACGATGGGTGTCATCTGCTAGCAGCATGCTCTCATCTGTCAGCTCTAGCAGCTTATTTTCTGTTCTACCCATGTAAATCATTGATGAAATATTAAAGAATCTGGCCCAGAATGGAGCCCCAGAGGACAGTTTCTAGTCTGCCTGAGTTTAACGTGAGTGTTGTTGATAATGACCTCATAAAGCTACCTAGGGCAGAGCCACCCTTCACCAGTGTGTTGATAGAGCTGTGTGGGGAAGGTAATCACAGTCCTCATGGGCCGAGTAGCCAGCAGTGAGAATGTTTAGAGAGAAAACTAATTTTCTAACTGCCCACTTTTCTGTCAGGCATTTTGCATATGTTAATGTGATGGACCCTCCCACATCACTCTAATACAGGCCTGCATAGGGAGATATTATCCACAGGTCCCAAGTTGGACCTGCCGATGTGAAATTTTCACTCCATCACTTTCTAACTGTATGAAACTTGGCAAGAGATTGAGTGTCTGTGCCTTAGTTTTAGAACAGGAGTCACTTCAGAGAACTGCTTGGAAGATTCTACTGCATTCAAAATCCTTACCCTGGGTCCTGGCACACTTTGAAGCTTTGCCAGACCATGGCTGTTATGATTAGTCCATGTTAAAGAGGAGGAAGTTGAAGCTGGAGAGGTGGCTCTGTGATGAGCGACTGACGTTCAGTTCCTATCACCGACATCCAGTTCCAGGGATTTGACACCTTCTTCCGTCCTTTGAGGGTACCATACACAATGCACATATACAATCAAAAACAGATACACATAAATAAATCTCTTTAGAAAAATAAAGGGCCGGAGAAAAGGCTCAGTGGTTAAGAGTACTTACTGTTCTTGCAGAGAACCCAGTTTCAGTTCCAGCATCCACATGGTGTCTAACACCTGTCTAACTCTAGTTCCAGGGGATCTGACATCTTCTTCTGGCCTCTGAGGGCACCAGACATGCACCATAGTACACTCACATGCAGGCAAAATAACCATACACATAAAATAAAAAAAATAAATAAAATCTTTAAAAATGACTAAAAATAAAGTGGAGGAAGTTAAGGCTGGTATGTGGGCTTTTTGCTCTTTCTTTCTTCTTTATTATGCAGTCTGTGTGCAGGCCTGTTCGCACAAAGGACACACACACACACACACACATGCGTGCGCGGCACACGCACACATGTATGCAATCACACCTCTTGAGGATTGAACCAGGATCTCCAGCATGTTAAGCACACACTCCAAGATCAAACTCTGAGCTCTGTGCCCAGCACCTACTGCATAGACTGTTAATTTCATATCCTATGGATCGCCAGTGATTTCAGATGACAATGTCCCTGGGAACCAGGAACTCATTTAATTGTCCATAAAATGCTTGGGGATCACATGGTTAAAACTATGGACTAATAACAAAAGGCTCCTTTTGCTGTGTTTTTTTTTTTTAACTTTATTTTTTTTTTTTAAAGTAAGCACTAAGTGTTCAATGTAGAAAACCCCATGAGATGCCAAGGAGTCAAGTCTGTGACCCAGACACCAGTGATGCCTGCTGATGCTGGATGTGCTCTCTTAGTGACATCCTTCTGTGGAAAGCCTCTTTATTCTGCTTGGTAATAGCAGATGCCCCTCCAGCCCTGCACCATGACATTGTTTCACCAGTTTTTAATACCTGTAAATCTGAAAAGGAAATGACAAAGAGAGCACCATAAACAGCTGATCCCCTATCGCTGGACTTTTCTGGGGATTCTGTTGCCCATTACTATTACAAATGAGACTGTTGTGAAGAGCCTTGTACCACGACTCTGCATTTCTCTCATTATGCACGAATCCTCCTTATCCCTAGCAGATGGTCGGCCAGCCTTGTTTGATCACTTCCAGTAACAGGGAGCTCACTTCTTTGCCAGACAGCTCATTCCATTTATGGACAACTCTAATTGTTAGAAAGTTCTTTATTTTTAACCGGAATCTGTTCCTCTTAGCTCACACTCGTTGATTCTAGTTCTGTGATCTGGAATTACCCACAGCTCTCTTTCCTTTTTGCACTTGGCATCCCATCAAATACTTGAGGATCATAATGAAATTCCCTAAATAGTGTCTTCTTGAAGATAAATATCCATGCTTATGAGCCTTCAGATTTGAAAAACACAGGAAAAAAGGATGAAGAATTAGTAATGGGGGTTCCTCAGGGAAGATGTAAATTTTTTGATAGATCATATTTCCCTTTTTGCTTTGGCCTCCTGGAAGCTCCGATTCTAGCAGTCTGCATCTTCTACTTGTGTATCCTATCTTTACCCTTAGATTTAATTATACTGTTTTGGCCTATATTTTTTCTTTTAAAAAGTTATAATTTTTCCTTTTAAAAACACATTTGCAGAATTATCTCTCTGTAAAGTCTCATAAATCTTCAGTGGTAGAAAATGTATTAAAGTCAAATAAATTTTTGTTCCTTTCAGCCACTCTGTATAAAATCTGTTGCCCGTTTTGGCACTCTCTCCTTGTTAGCAGGCAAACATGTTTTCCACTCTCCAAAGCTATCAGAGCAATCATAGTTTTCATTCTCTGCCTCTGTTCTGTGGTGGTGGAGAAGCTAAAGAGAAGGGGGTGGGGGGTTGGGGGTAGAAAACTTCTTAGCCAGGTGGCAACAGGCTGAGGAAGGAGGATGTCGAGTTTAAGGCCAACCTGGGCTCCATAACAAAACCCTGTCTCAACAAAGCAAAACAAAACAAAACGAAATAAAGCAAACAAATTACATCTTAGTTCTCCGCGTCGTTTATTGTTTTCCACCAAATTTTAGAGTCTTCTGTCAATCCAGACCATTTGCTGCCCTTGGCAGACATCAGAGAGCTTGTGTGGTGGAGTACTGAGTACACTTGTGGCACCGCACTGTAGAGGGCAGGAACCTTCCCGTTGGGATGGGAGGTGGGTAAGGTCCTGGCTGCTGCAGGGTGGATGGGAGCTGGGTAAGGTCCTGGCTGCTGCGGGGTGGACGGAGGCTGGCGGCTCTGCAGGCTGCTCCCTCAGGGACCCAGCTCTGATGACAGGTACCTGCAGCTGAGGTGGCAGGAGGAGACAGGAGCGCAGGTGCAGCGAGGAACCTCTGAAGGCAAGGACCTGTGGCTGCCACCACCAGCAGGCCTCTGGTTGGCTCCCTGCAGCAACTCCCCTTACGTCCTCCTACACTCCTCCTGCACTAGGCATCCAAAACTAGCTCTTCTGTGGTTAGGCTAACACCCAGCAACAATTGAAGGGCTGACCAAGGGGCCTCTTGTCACGCTGGCCAAGATGCTCTTGGGCTATTCCTAGAACAGAGGCCTGGAGAGGCCTTTGAGTAGCTGTCACTGGAAAAGTCATGTGGTGGTGGCCGCACTACCCAGCCACCTGAAGCTGAAAATGCAACTTGATGATAAAGGATCAGAAAGCCTGGAGAAAGGCTACCCCCTAGCTGCTGAGGCTCCAGGCCAGGCTGTAGGAGGCCTGGGAAGGGAGGCCTGGGAAGGGAGGACTGGGAAAGGGAGGCATGGGAAGGGAGGCCTGGGAAAGGGGGCCTGGGAAGGGAGGCCTGGGAAGGGAGGCCTGGGAAGGGAGGCCTGGGAAAGAAGGCCTGGGAAAGGAGGCCTGGGAAAGGAGGCCTGGGAAGGGAGGCCTGGGAAGGGAGGCCTGGGAAGGGAGGCCTGGGAAAGGAGGCCTGGGAAGGGAGGCTTGGGAAAGGAGGCCTGGGAAGGGAGGCCTGGGAAAGGGAGGCCTGGGAAGGGAGGCCTGGGAAAGGGAGGCCTGGGAAGGGAGGCCTGGGAAAGAAGGCCTGGGTAGGGACAGTGGCAATGCAAACTCTGGTCCTGAGGTGGTCACCTGTCAAAGAAGCCAGAAGCCTTGACTTTCTTCCCAGGTAGAGAGAGTGAGGAATTCAATCTCGTCTGTTATCCAGGTGACCTCCCCTTCTTACGGAAGCATCCGGGAGGTACAGATGTGGCAGGAGAAAGTAAGGTAAGACATCTCATTTAGGAAACCAATCTTAGCTGATTCTACAGAAAGAAAAAAATGACCAACTCCATGCCCTGCTGTCTGGACAGGAAGTTTATGTCCTTACAGAAGGACTGCAGTAGGGCTGCTGGTCAGGAGGTCACCCCGGGACCTAGTCCCCTTTTTCCTCGAAGAGTTCTGCCTCTTCTGGACTGTGGAATTCATTGCTTCCTGCACTGGCTCTGGAAAGGGGTTGGAGCTACCCACAGATCCTGACACCGGCTTTACATGTGGAACCGGACCTGCTGCTAGTGACTCCAGCATACTGACTCAGGCTGTTCAGACTCTCTTGTAGATCTGAAGGGGTTGAAAGAAGAAGTGATTTAAGGAGGGAGAAGTAGCCAGTGATGAAGTTTGGGGATCTTTGCCCAAGTACCTATCTTCAGGCCCCATGTTTTTCTCTTCTCTGTAGGCCCCACACAGTCAATGGAAATCTGCAGCTCTCTGGATTCCGGAAGGCTGGAAGCCACGAATCTAAGGGCTTGCCCATCTTCCTGAAAGGCATGGTGGCTGCATCCATCTCCAACTCTTCTCAGGGGAAAAAAAAAATCTCTCCTCTGCCTCTTCTCTCTTCCACCTGGACTCACAGAATAAATTTGCTGACAAGCTGAGCTTTTCAACAAAGATAAGCAGGGTTATCTGAGATGGCTTCTGCCAAGCAAGAAAGGGAGAAAACCAAAGTACGCAATAAAAATAATTAATAACACCAAACCCAGCATATAATGCAGATCACTACTCAGTCATGTTCCCCATGTTCATGGAACCCCTGCAACACGAAGCTCAAGACCTCCAGAAGGGACCAGACTTGAGAATGACAGTTATAAAAATATATAATTTTTAATGGCTCTGATTTCTAAATCTTCCCACCTCACCTCCCAATTCCAGGTGTGTACTGCCAAACTTGATTACTTTTTAAAAGGATTTTGATTTTTTTTCAATGTCTCTTAATTTTACATTCATTAAAAAACTTTTATTGCATTTTTATGTGTTTCATAAGTAATTTTTCATAAGTTTTACTACTCTCTCACCCAGTCCTCAGTGTCAGCTCAACCCCTGAAATCTAGTCAGCCTATCCAGAGTCCTTTTACTAAAGAAGGCTAAGTCGTCCTCACCTGACTGCCATCAGCTACCAATATTTCTTCAGCCAAGGTTCAAGCCATTTCTGCAGTTCTGTCTGTGCTGGGATTTTGTCCAACTGAACTTGCATGGGTCTTGTGCATGCTGCTATCAGTGCTGTAGGTTCATATGGACTGGGTCCCTGGAACTGGAGTTACAAATGGTTGTTACCCTCCATGTGGGTGCTGGAAATCAAACCTGGGTCCTCTGCATGAGCAACTAATGTTCTTAACCACTGAGCCATCTCTCCAGCCCCCAAATGCTTTTCAATTTCATAATATTAAAAGATAGCGTCTTTTCAGCATCGTTTTCAGTCAGAGAAGTTATCATCAGTATGATGAGATCAGTGGCAAGTCCACAAGGCACACACACAGTGGACATGGGGCCCTTGGGCAACTAGTCAAGGTGCTTGCTAGACAGATCATGCTACTCTCTGTGACAGTAGACCAGAATGGAATGCCTCAACAGAACAATGAATTATTTCCTACCATGTGTCTCTCTCTGAATCAATCATCAACCCAGATAGTTGAAAAGTTTAAACTCTAGAGACCATAGTTTGTTTTAATTTGCCCAGAGCTGGGGAAATTTGGTAAAAGTTCATCCGATAGTTTTCATGAGTTCAAGTCTTGGGACTGTGAGAACTGTATATCATGAGGATGAAGGAAAATCAAGTTCAATTCTGCTATGCGAGGCAATCTTGGAAAAACTGGAGCTCAAGAAATGGCTTCAAAGGAAATGGGGAGGGAGCTGGTGAGATGGTTCAGTGGGTGAAAGTGTTTGCCATGCACCCCTAAAAATCCTGAGTTTGATGACCTCCCAACCCTGAACCCAGCAAAAGACCCATGTGGCATCTTGGGTCTGTAATCCCAGCATTGCTATGGGGAAATGGGAGTCAGGGACAGGAGCATGGCATGGAGCCACCCTGCATAGCCCCTGCTCTGGCAGGGTCAGGAGCATGGCATGGAGCCACCCTGCATAGCCCCTGCTGTGGCAGGGACAGGAGCACGGCATGGAGACAACCTTGCATAGCCCCTGCTGCGGCAGGGACAGGAGCATGGCATGGAGCTACCCTGCATAGCCCCTGCTGTGGCAGGGACAGGAGCATGGTATGGAGCTACCGTGCATAGCCTCTGCTGTGGCAGGGTCAGACACATGGCATGGAGCCACCTTGCATAGCCCCTGCTGTGGCAGGGACAGGAGCATGGTATGGAGCTACCGTGCATAGCCTCTGCTGTGGCAGGGACAAGAGCATGGCATGGAGCTACCCTGCATAGCCTCTGCTGGGGCAGGGACAGGAGCATGGCATGGAGCCACCCTGCATAGTCCCTGATGTGGCAGGGACAGGAGCATGGCATGGAGCCACCCTGCACAACCACTGCTGTGGCAGGGTCAGACACATGGCATGGAGCCACCTTGCATAGCCTCTGCTGTGGCAGGGACAGGAGCATGGCATGGAGCTACCCTGCATAGCCCCTGCTGTGTCAGAAATAACGAGAGGGATACTAGCTCAAAGACAGTGTGGAAGGGGAGAACCGACTCCTGAAAAGTTGTTCTCTGTACCTCACACATTACACACACACACACTAAAAGAATGGAACAGGAATCAAGTTTACAAAAAGGGCAGAGCTTGCTGGGCATGGTGGCGCATGCCTTTAATTCCAGCACTCGGGAGGCAGAGGCAGGTGAATCTCTGTGAGTTCAAGGCCAGCCTAGTCTACTCAATGAGTTCCAGGACAGCTGGGGCTACAGGGAGACCCTGTCTCAAAAATACCAAAAAAAAAAAAAAAGAAAAGAAAAAAGGGGGGCAGAGCATGCGGAAATGGAAACTCCGAATGTGTAAATTAAATGTCAATTCACTTCAGCCTAGATTTTACTAGTCAACAGGGAATTTATAACTTTTAAAAATAACATAATGGGCTGGAGAGATGGCTAGTGGTCGAGAATACTGGTTGCTTTTGCAGAGAACAGGGTTCTCTTCCCAGCACCCACACGGTGGCTGGCTACCTCTGTAACTCAATTTCCAGGGCTCTCTTCTGATCTTGTAAGCAATACAGGAGATGGGTGCACTTACATGCATGCAGGTAATACACTCATATGCATAAAATAATAAATAAAATATTTTTAAAAGAACATCATAATTTCATGATGAATTTGTTGACAATAAGCCATACTTTTGAGGCAAATGAGCCAAGTGCATCTCCTTTCCTTCTTCTCTTGACTTGTTAAATTAGTGTATGGAGGGATTATCATAGACCTGCTTTATCTGCAAGAATTCAAGTTCTCAATAATAACATATTTTGATGGAGTTGAAGCTGTTGAACAATCAAACTTAGTGTGTTGATTAAGATGGTGCTTTGGGAAGTGTCAATTAATGATAAATTGCTCTTCACTGTCTAAGTTCTGATGTAATGGGTAAATAAACACAGGTGTCAGCCGGATGGAGAAAAATCCCTCCTCTTTGTTTTTTGGTAAAACTAATGGGACACTTTAGCTTATTCATGTGCCCACAATCTGGCTCCTAATATCTGCTAATATTCTAACTCTCACACAGTTAGGTGCTGTCTCCAGTCACAGACACAGTGGGACCACACTGGACTCAGTTTCAAGGACAGCTCAGAGAATGTTTGTGTCTCACACAGTGAAAATTGCCCAAAAGAATGCTAGAAATTGTCCTGGTATTTTTAGTCCCTTCTCCAAAATTCACCCTCTACTAAGCACAGTTTTAGAGAGAAGGCGTGTATTAGAAGTGGCAGAAGTTACAATCCTGACATTTTGGGAAGGGTAGAGTTATTTTATGGGTAAATTTGAGATGCATAGAGGAAAAGGCAGGGTTTGCTTCTAGCAAACAGGGATGTAACCTAGAGTCTTCTCTTGTTGCTGCTGCCTAATAGTCAATAGTTTGTCATTTGATGCATAGAAAAAAAAAAAGAAAGGAACACACACATCCACACACCACCACCACCATCACCACCATCATCACCATCATCATCATCATCATCTGATACCAAAGGAGGAGGACACAGCAAAGAAGAAAAATTTAAAAGGATTCCAGTTATACTGGCACACAACTGTCATCTCAGCACCTGAGAGGTAAAGACAGGAAGACCACGAGTTCAAGGACATGCTCAGCTATATAGCAAATTTGAGGCTCAAATGGCACCATTTCTTTAAAATAATGAAAGGAAGGGTTGACATATAGCTGAGTGGCAGAGTGCTTGCCCAGCTTGCGTATGGCCCTGGAACACAAAAGAAGAAAAACATAAGCAAAATAAATTATTTCAACTCAGTAAAACCTATGCTGGTATCTCTCAGATACAGAAGAACATCAATAAGTATCACCTTTGTTAGATTGTCCTAGCTTGCTGTCTGTTGCTGTGATGAACGGCTTGGCGAGGAAAGGGTTTATTTGGCATACAGGTTGCAGTCCATCCTTGAGGGAAGCCAAGGCTGGAACTCAGGGCAGGAGCTTGGAGCAGAGACCGCAGAGGAACACTGCTCTCTGGATTTTGTTTGTTTGTGTGTTTGTTTTCATTCTTGGTTTTGGTTTTGGTTTTTTAACTAGGTCCCACTATGTAACCCTAGAAAGCCTGGAACTAAAGGAGATCTGCCTGCCTCTGCCTCCCAATTGTTGCCTTAAAGGTATGTGCTACAATACCCAACAAACTACCTTTCTTATATAGCCTCACCTTCCTAGGGATGGTACCACCCACAGTGGGCTAGGCCCTCCCACCTGAATTAGCAATCAAGAAAATGCCCATAGACCAATCCGATAAAGAAGTGCCTCAACTGAGGTTCGCTCTTTCCAGGTGTCTCTCTGTGCCAACTTGACAAAACTAACCAGTGCATAGGTTAAAAAATTTTTAAATTAAAAAGAAACTCTGCCGGGCGTGGTGGCGCACGCCTTTAATCCTAGCACTCGGGAGGCAGAGGCAGGCGGATCTTTGTGAGTTCAAGGCCACCCTGGTCTACAGAGTGAGTTCCAGGACAGCTGGGGCTACAGGAAGACCCTGTCTCGAAAAACACCAAAAAAATAAAAATAAATAAAAAAAGAAACTCTATACCACATTATTGCTCAGATACAAGATGAAAAAAAAAAACAGCTTTGGCAACATAGAAAAATATTTGGCAGCATAGAAAAATATTCCAGGGCTTTCAATGACCTGACTATATAAGACAACTATTATTCATCTACTAGAAAAATTGATGCAAGGGGCTAGAGAGATGGCTCACCAGTTAAGTTGCTCTTCCAGAGGACCCAGGTTCTAAACCCAGCACCCACATGGCAGTTAACAACTGTCCATAACTCCAGTTCCAGAGGATCCATCTCAAACAACACAAATATTAAAAATTTAAATAAGGGCCTGGTGTGGTGACATATACATTAATCCCAGTACTCAGGAAGCAGAGACAGAGTGAGGCAGATCTCTGTGAGATAGAGGCCAGCCAGGCCTACATAGCAAGTTCCAGGCCAGCTGAGACTACAAGGAGACCCTGTCTCAACAACAACAACAACAATAACACACACACACACACACACACACACACACTCACCCCAAAATAAAATAAGAGCAAGATTATTAAACTAGAACATTTGGTTGGGGACTGAGTCCAGTTTCTTCAGGGTTCATTTGACAATTTGTCTTAACCTGTAGGAACAATATTTGAGTGGCTTCTTTGTACCAATTATTTTATGTGGAATGGGCAGAGGCTAGAATAACTAATGCAAACAATAGGAAAATCAGGACCTTTTA
Source organism: Rhizomys pruinosus (assembly GCA_009823505.1). Lineage (NCBI taxonomy): Eukaryota > Metazoa > Chordata > Mammalia > Rodentia > Spalacidae > Rhizomys > Rhizomys pruinosus. The sequence continues at coordinate 492,875 of VZQC01001376.1, forward strand.
TAACCACAAAGAAAAATGCAGAGTTAGGAAAAATATGTTCTGATTAGGGCCAGGAATCCATCTCCCTGCTCTTCTTTGTGTTCTTCCCCCCTCTCAGTGAACTTATCACCCATTCTGGTTCTTGTTTGGTTATAAAATGACTTCTGGGGCTGGAGAGATGGCCTAGCGGTTAAGAGTGCCGACTGCTCTTGCAGAGGACCCTGGTTCGATCCCCAGCACCCACATGGTGGCTGGGAACCGTCTGTAACTCCAATTCCAGGAGAACTCCAGTTCCAGGGGAATCT
>VZQC01001376.1:493403-514704 GCA_009823505.1 Rhizomys pruinosus
GGATGCCAACCCAGAATACTTTACCCAGCAAAAATGTCGATTATAGTTGAAGGAGAGAGAAAAATCTTCCATGACATAAACAAGATGATGGAATACCTATCTGGAAAACCAACTCTTCATAAAATACTTGAAGCAATTCAAAGGGCAGAAGAGAGGAGCAACAATCCTCAAACACCTAGGAAAAGAAACTAACAAAAACAAAACCATAGGAGCAAAATCAGAGGCTAGAAGTCCAAAAAGCTAAGAACCGTCTTTAACTCGTTCCAGGGAAATCTGACACCCTCTTCTGACCTCCTCGGCATTGCCAGACACAGGTGCACCAACCTATATACAGACAGTACACTCATACACATAAAAAATAATAAATTAATTAAAAAAATTTTTAACAAAAATGACTTTATCAGCTCTAGAGATGCCAGCCTTCCTCATTAGAAAAATCTCTCCGTGGCATATGATTGTAACCCCAACAGTTGGGAGGATGAAAAATGAGCATTAGGGGTTAAAGGGGAGCCTGTGCTAGATAGCAAGACCATCTTTGGTTCAAACTTTCAATAACTGTGTTGACTCAAGCTGCTTAGGCTAGCTCACATCACCAGGTCTGATTCAAAGACAGTCTGTAAGTAACGTGGGGCCCTGAGTGCCCAAAGACCAAATTCTGCAGCCGTGAGTGGCTTGAGTTAAGGACAGCATTGGCTTCCTGAGGTGTTTAGCAATGTGGAAGAGTAGAGGGTTCTGTGTGAGGGTAGGAACCATTGCAGACAGATCCTCAGTAGGCCACTGAGAGAGAAGAAAGGCCCTGTCTCCTGGGTGGGTGTGAGACACTGGGCAGACCTCATTTGAGGAAACAGGTAAGATTCAGACCCTTAAGCTTTGCACAGTGGTAGAGTCAGTTGTCTTCTTCTTTCTACCTGACTGCATCACATATATTCTACAAGGTAGGGGCAAGAGCAAGGCTTAATGTGGTCAAAGTCCCAACTGGACTTTTCAATCTGTGCTTATTGGAAACAATTCTGACCTTTGGGTCTTCATCTGTTAGATTCCCGGGTCTATTTCTAGCTGATCTATAATTACTGAAGGACAAGGTTATCACCCCTAAAACCTCAACAAGAATGCCCTGGGGAGCAGAGTAAAATCTTGTCTTCGGTAGTGTTCATGAACAAACTAGTTTGTTTTCAAATGGATTTCTGTCTGAGCTTGATGGTGTAAATGTATCTATAGCCTTGGCTACTGAAAAGGCTGAGTCAATAAAGTTGCTTGAATCCAGGAGTTTGAGCCCTGCTGGAGCAAGACAGTGACATCTCATCTCAAAAACAACAGAAACAACAGACATTACTCACATTTTGGAAATTGTACAGTTACTGCTTTAATAAAATCCAACCTTTATATTTTTATAAGTCTGTTTTTTGTTTGTTTGTTTTCCTTCATTTTTGTGTTTTGAGACAGGGTCTCCCTGTAGCCGCAGCTAGCCTGGAGCTTGCTATGTAGTCCACTCTGGTCTCCATCTCACAGAGATCCACCTGCCTCTGCCTAGCAAGTGCTGAGATTAAAGGTGTGCACCACCACACCTGGTCCTAGAAGCCTGTTTTTGTCATTGTTGTTGTTGTTTTCTTGGTCTTTTTGAGACAGTCTCCCTTTAGTCCCAAGCTGGCCTGGAGCTTGCTCTGTAGACCAGGCTGGCCTTGAACTCACAGAGATCCACCTGCCTCTGCCTAGCAAGTGCTGAGATTAAAGGTGTGCACCACCACACCTGGTCCTAGAAGCCTGTTTTTGTCATTGTTGTTGTTGTTTTCTTGGTCTTTTTGAGACAGTCTCCCTTTAGTCCCAAGCTGGCCTGGAGCTTGCTCTGTAGACCAGGCTGGCCTTGAACTCACAGAGATCCACCTGCCTCTGCCTCCCTAGTGCTGGGATTAAAGGCTTGTGCCACTATCCCTGGCATAAGCCCGATTTTAAGCTGAGTGTGTGGGAGCATATAGCAGCAGCTTGGAGGATGCAGCAAGATCATGAATTCAAGGTTATCTGAACTAAGCAGGGAGACACTAATAATAGTAGATAATAGAATTACCAAGCCCCAAATTTCACAGTTATATAGATAGTTATGGGGCTTTTTGTTTGATTTTTGTGATGCTGGAAATTGAACATTGGACCTTTTGCATGCTAGGCAAGGTCTACCACTGCTATATTCCTAGGTGTCTTTTTACTTTGTATTTTGATTCAATAAGTCCCCCAGGCTGGTCTTGTACTCACTCTGTAGCACAAGCAGGTATTACTGAACTTGTGATCCTTCTTCCTCAGCCTCCAGAGTAGCTAGGATGGTAGGCCCATGCTGTGAAGCCTGGGTTTTATAGACAGTTTTATCTGGAGTTTTCAAAGTGCTGTCTGTGGAGAACTAGCTGGGAACTTGTTAGAAATGAAGATTATCGGGTCCCATCCTGGCCCTGCTGCTATGGATTGAATTGTGGTTCCCTAAAAGATGTACAGAATTCTTATTTCCTCAGTACTTCAAATGTAGCCATATTTGGAAATGGTAGAGCTAAGCTGAGGTCAGAAATAAGGTGGAAAAGAATGGACCCTTAATCCAAAATGCTTGGCGTCCTCAATGGAGGAAGAGACAGGTGCAAGGAAAGAAGTGCAAGAGTCGATGGAGGCAGAGATCAGAGCTATAGAGCTGCAAATCCAGGACTATCGTCAGCCACTCACCAAGTGCCATGGAAGCTTCTTCCCAATGTTCGAGAGGGAACATGGACTGCTGATACCTTGATGGCCTCCAGAGACAAGGAAATGTGTTAAGGCTACCCTAGGAAACTACCACTCCAGAAGCAGAAGTGGGTGGATCTCTGTGAGTACAAGGCCAGCGTGAGGTCTACCTAGCAAGTTCCAAGCCAGCTGGGGTTACAGGGAGACCCTGTCTCAAAAAGACCAAAAAAAAAAAAAAAAAAAAAGTCTAGATCACTGCTGTCCAATAGGTCCAAATGGAAGCATTCTGTATCTGCACTACCTAATAAAGATGCTGGTAGTCATGTATACATATTAGACATTTGAAACTGGCATGTCTGAGAAATCATGTTTAAATTCTTAATTTGAATTAATATAGCAATAAGAATGAAAGAACCGGGGCTGGAGAGATAGCCTAGCGGTTAAGAGCACCGACTGCTCTTGCAGAGGACTCGGGTTCGATCCCCAGCACCCACTTGGCGGCTAAGAACCGTCTGTAACTCCAATTCCAGGAGAACTCCAGTTCCAGGGGAATCTGAGACCCTCTTCTGAGCTCTGCGGCATTGCACTACACAGGTGCACAAACCTGCATGCAGACAGTACATTCATACACATACAAAAATAAATTAAAAAATTTAAAAAAACAAATGAAAGAGCCACATATTCAACAGTGAAGATTATTTTTCTCTGATTCTGGTCTTCAACATTGTGCTTTGCAAAGCCTGTTCCTTTCCATTCTCTCTTCTGTTTATCTGAATATTCAGTAATGTAGTAGCCAAGCCTGGTGATATACCCTGTGCAAGACTATGTGTGTGCACGGTAGTTCATTAGGTGCTTCTGAAGGACATAAAATAAATAATTGCAGGGTCTTTGCCCTTAAGGAACTTCCTGTTTAGTAACCAGCTTTAGCTGTGTTTCTTCCAGTTTCTGCCAAGCCTGAAAGTGTTAGCTCCATGTTAAAGGGGAGAAATTAAGCAATAATTAGGAGAGATGATGCTTGGCAGGGGCTTTTTTATCTCAAGGCTACCAGATTTTGTTCGTGGAATTTGAGAACATGAGTGATTTGCATATGTTGCATAAATTTGCATCTTGTATTCAAGAGACATGACTCCAAGTCTATGAAGTACAATTTAATTAATTAGTGGAACCTACTATAGTTGTATTCAGAGCAGAATTCAAGAATTCAGGGCTTTACATACATGAAATAACTAGCTACTGACAACAATTTGAGAGTCTCCAGACCAGGGCAGGACACACGGGCACACATATACAGAGGGAGGGAAGGAGGGATTGAGGGAGGAAGGGAGGGAGGGAGGGAGGCGGAGAGAGAGAGAGAGGATCATAGCTGAAGGGGAAGGACAGGTATCGGGAACTCTTGGCTGGGTACCGCTCTTAACTGCCTGCTACACATCTCAAGTGTTTGTGAAGTGAGTGGCTTTGCTCCCACCAATGGCACTGGGAAAAGTGAAGTTGGGCAAAAGTATGCCATTGTGTTTTTTGCTAGCATCTGTTTCCTTGTCTGTGGTGTCCCCCACCCCACTCTTGCCTTACTTCTTTGTGAATAACCGAAATCCGCGTGGGTGTCAGCAGATAGTTTGAAAGAGGAAAGATGAGAAAGGAGAGGATGTGTGAGGAGAAACTTCCCCTGCCGTCTCCGTTTCCTCTCTCCTCTGAGACACACTCTCAAAGTCCATTCCAGGTTCCTTGCAGGGCCCGGGACACAATGTTAAATAACACAGATCCTTGTTTGGAAGGAGCGTAACACTGGAGCAGGAGAACTAAATAGAGTGGGTATGAAGGAGATGAAGGTGTGTCTGAAGAAACAGATAAATTCTGTTCCTGTGGAGGGATGGAAGAGTTTTCATAGTGGAGGCTAAAGTAGGAAGACAATGGATGGGGCAATGTATCTGTGGTGGAGAAGGGCGAGATGATCTTTCTTCTAGAAGAAAGCCCCTCCCCCGCCCCAGCATCTCCTGAGCTGTGTTAGCTCTGGAGCCGTTCTCAGCAATTCCAACCTGTGTTCTAGAGAACATGGATTCTTTACTGACCCAAGTCATCTAGACACCTGGACTACATAGTCCCTGTTTAACACCTATAACCAAAAATAGGCAGCTCACAAAGCAGACACAGAGTTAGAAGATCACCCCCAAAATAACGGAGCTAACCGCCATGTACGTTCCCTACAGATGCCCTCACTCTCTGTTGAGTTGGTATTTACTCTGTCATATGAGAACCTCAGAAGCAAATGAACCTGTGTGTAGGGATGCTGGAGGTTCAGCTAGATCAGATCTTTTTTCATAAGGATGAAAACCAGGTCTATACAGCTTTCTTTACCCATGTGCTTCTGTGTTCTGCGGAAGGACTGGCTTCCAAGTTTAATTGATTTACTAAATATGTGTGAAAAATATACAGAGTACACAATAATTAGTACTTAGGGACCAACTCTCCTGCTTAAGAATAAAACATCTGAGCTCAGTGTACTATAATCTCAGCACTCCAGAGGACAAGTCAGGAGGACTGTGAATTCAAGCCCAGCCTGAGCTACATAGCAAGACCCTGTCCTCCCAGATATTTGCTATGCAGCCCAAGCTGGCCTTGAACTCACTATATAGCTCAGGCTGGCTTTCAGCTTGTGAGCTTCCTACCTTAGCCTTCCAAATGTTGGGATAATAGCTATGGACCACTATGCCTGGCAAGACCCTGCCCTAATGAAAGGAAAGGAAAGGAAGGAAGGAAGGAAGGAAGGAAGGAAGGAAGGAAGGAAGGAAGGGAGGGAGGGAGGGACGGAAGGAGGGAAGAAAGAATGGAAAGGAACAAAATTAAAAGAGAGAGAGGGAAGGATGAGTGGAAGAAAGGAAGAAAGGAAGAAAAATTGAGAAAAATTAAAACCTTTCAAATTCATCTGAAGTTCTTATGTATCACTCCCTCAATCATAGATTCCCCTCAAAAAGGAATCAGGTGGGCTGAAGAAATGGCTCAGTGGTTAAGAGAACATACTGCTCTTCTGAAGGACCCAAGTTCAATCCCAGTACCCATGTTGGGTGGCTCACAACTACCTGTATCCAGGGGAATCTGATACCTCTGTCTTCTGAGGGCACCTACACTCTTGTGCACACACCTACACATAAATGCACACAAGTACACACAATTTTTAAATAATAAAGACTTTTCTAAAAAGTAAACAGGCCAGGTGTGGTAGTGCATGATTTCAATCCTAGTACTCAGGAGGCAGAGGCAGGTGGATGTATGAATTCCAGGCCAGTCTGGTCTACATAACAAGTTCCAGGCCAGCCAGAGTTACATAGTGAGACCTTTTCTTTTTCTTTCTTTCTTTCTTTCTTTCTTTCTTTCTTTCTTTCTTTCTTTCTTTCTTTTTTTTTTTTTTTTTGTATTTTTGAGACAGTGTCTCCCTTTAGTCCCAACTGTTCTGGAGCTCACTATGTAGATCAGGCTAGCTTTGAACTCAGAGATCTGCCTGTCTCTGGCTCCCAAATGCTAGGATTAAAGGCGTGTGCCACCATGCCTGGCATGAGACCTTCTTAAAAACAAAAAAGAGGAGCTGGAGAGATGGCCTAGCAGTTAAGAGCGCTGACCGCTCTTGCAGAGGACCTGGATTCGATTCCCAGCACCTATATGGTGGCTAAGAACCGTCTTTAACTCCAGTTCCAGGGGAATCTGACACCCTCTTTTGACCTCTGCGGCATTGCATGACACGGGTGCACAAACCTACATGCAGACAGTACATTCATAAACATATAAAAATAAATAAAATTTAAAAAGCCCACAAAAAAAAAAAGAAAAAGAGTAACCAGTATCTGGAATGTGGGGGTTATGATAACATTTGTGCTACAGTATATTATATGCATTGTATATTCATTAAAATGTTATTCAGTGATGTCCTAGTAAGTAGTTAATAATCAATTCTTCAGGGAGAGAGAAAGGACATAATTAAAGCATCTGGCAATTTCCATGGTGTAATTACTCCAGCCATGGCCATTTTCTAGCCACCATGGGATGTCAGGGACTAGGAGCTCAGGGGCTAGGAAAAGTGAGCCCAGTTGGTGTGAGTGGGCTCAGCAGCCACACTGATCATTGTGCCCTATGGTATGACAATAGGGGTTGGGTCTTGGGGTCCCCTCCATGGCTTGATTTTCTTGTGGTAATCACAAATGCTGAGAGGTGATGTATGCCATAGGCATGTTATGTCCAGATGCCGGCGTTTCATGGTCTTCTTCCCTACCTACCAACCCTTACATTCTTTCCACCATCTCTTCCACGTCACTATACTTCTGTGCCTTCTTACAGCATCCTTCCTCTCACCAAAGGGGCTGGCATAAAGCCACAAAAAGCATCCTTCCAGCATCCCTTGACGTGCTTCTTTCTCCTGCTCCTGACTTTCAGTGTTCCAGAACAGAACTTCAGATTTGGATTGGTGTCTTCTCTTGTTCAGTCATTCTAGTTGGAAGAATGTGATACTATCAGAGCCAGGATCTGCGTACATCTGAAGCTAGGAAGGCTCAGTCTTAGGACTAGCTAACCCATTAAAACCATACAGAATGTGGAAGACAAAGTCCCCTTGCCACCATCTGGAGTTGGTGTCTCCTTCCAATTCATACACTAAAGCCTAACCCCATTGTGATGGTATGAAGTCATGGGCACTTTTGAGATGATTCACTTATAAGGGCTTTGCTCTCATAAGCGGGATTGGTTTAGTTACTATTACAAAAGAAAGCAGAGGGTGCTCATTTGCCTTCTCCATTTATGAAGCAGACAGCAAGCTCTGCACAGGCTCCAAATCTGCTAGTACCTTACCCTGAGCTTCTGAGCCCTTACTGCTATAAGACATATCTGTATGATGCTTATAAATTACCCAATCTGAAGTATTTTCCTAAGGCATCCCAAACAAACTAAAACACCCCCTAGAAAGGGCTAGAGAGACACAGACAATAGAACGTTTCAGGCGTGCTGTACACGAAGCTGCCCTTTTCTCCAGCCCTCACAGTTCTTCACAACTGAACTGCCATGGCATGTGTCAAGGTCTCTTCTTTACTCCACTTCCGGTGTCTGATACTCTTCTTAAAGTTAGGAATCCTGGGGGCTGGAGAGATGGCCTAGCGGTTAAGAGCGCCGACCGCTCTTGCAGAGGACCCGGGTTCGATCCCCAGCACCCACATGGTGGCTGAGAACCATCTGTAACTTCAATTCCAGGAGAACTCCAGTTCCAGGGGAATCCAAGATGCTCTTCTGACCTCCATGGCATTGCATGACACGGTGCACAAACCTACATGTAGACAGTACATTCATACACATAAATGAATAAAAAAAAAAAGAAAAAAAGAAAAAAAAGAAATTTAGGAATCCTGCTTTCAATTTCTATGTATTTTTCATAGTTCTTATCAGAGGCTAAGCATGTATCAGGAATCTAATAAAGAAATACTCATTTGCCGGGCATGGTGGTGCCAGGCATGGTAGTGCACTTGGGAGGCAGAGGCAGGTGGATTTTTGTGAGTTCAAGGCCAGCTTGGTCTACAGAGTAAGTTCCAGGCCAGCTGGGGCTACAGGGAGACCCTGTCTTAAAAAGACCAAAAAAAAAGACATATACTTGGGACCTGCATCCTGCTCCTGTTTTTAATGGGAGCAGATCCTTTAAATGTATTTCTATTGAGTTGACTGTAGTTTTTCTATTGATTTGACTATAGATTACAATTTTGTCTATGTCTGTGTGTGTGTGGGGTGGCTGTTGTTGTTGTTGTTATTTGATCTTTTTTGAGACAGAGTCTCCCTTTAGTCCCAGCTGGCCTGGAGCTTGCTCTGTAGACTAGGCTAGACTTGAACTCACAGAGATCCTCCTGCCTCTGCCTCCTGGGTGCTGGGATTAAAGACACGTGCCACCACACCTGGCCTAGTTGTTTTTTGTTTGTTTCTTTGTTTCCCCCACTCCCCCCATAGCCACAGCTGGCCTGGATCTTGCTATGTAGAGCAGGCTAGCCTCTATCTCAGAGAATGCTGGGTTTATAGATTAAAGGCACGTGGCCCCATGCGTAGCTCAGATTACACTTTTGAAGTTCTGATGCGTCTATGACCACGGTTCCACATGGTCATAGAATATTGCAATTTAAGAAACACTTTCACACTGAAGCTAGTAAGCTATAGAATTTTTATGTGTGTACAGGAGGAAGGTACCAGCCTCACTGCACAGATAAGGAAATAAGAGCGAATGTTGTCGAAACCACAGTAGCCTCACTGCGAAGTGACATAGTGTCTCAGTGTTTGGGGTTTTGTTTTTCCATACTTGCTCAGAGTAGGGGCAAGTGCTAAGGGAGGGGTGATCTGGAAACAGTACCCCAGGGGGCTGCCTCCTGGAAGCTCTGATATCTCTCCATTATGGGAGAGATCCATGAATGGACCTGCCTATGGAATCTCTACCTAATCTTGTGCTCTTACTGCCTGGAATATGTGTTTAAAGCCTGGAATCGAAGCATCTTTGTGGCCCCGAATGTTACTAAGGAGAGATTCAGCCCACATTTAAATGCCAGATGACAGAAGCAAGTGGCCAAGCAGTGCGGGCATCTTTGCCAAGTTGGAATGGGAGCAAGTGTGACTAAGCCAATGGGACTAGAGGTGGCAAACAATTCATGTCTGGTTGGAATCAAGCACTGTGTTGGCGATAACACTTCCAGAACAAGCAAGGGTGACCATAAGCCCCTGTTCCAAGGAGCCCTGTAAAGGAATGAGCTGCCCATTCTGCTGTTATTTTACAGGAATTCACCAGTGGGGCCCTGCCTTGAACCTCACCAAGCACTGCAACGATGGCAGTGCCGCAGCCGGGCGTCCCCTGCCTGCTGCTAGGCCAGCAGAAGCTTGTAAAGGCAGAACTTCAGGGCCCAGACGTCTTGTTTCTGTTGCTTTTGCCAGAGATTTGCTCCAGAGGAGGTTTGCATTGTGTTATAATCACATGGTTTGCAAAGTGATAGTTAAGAGTCTGTTAGCATTTCCACCCCAAACCTCGTATTTTCAGCTGCTCGCAGTGACTCAAATATAAGAATTCTCTTTAGGCTGAAATTTGGCACACAGGGTCTCAGGCCCAGCTGGGGAGCAATTTCAACCTTTTTTGGGACCGGATTTCAATAACATCCATTTGGCTGTTTTTGAATAACAGCAAAAGTACAACAGAAGAGAAGTTAGCGTTTTGAGAGCAAAATGTTGCCATTATGCGCCTTCAGAATTGGTATGGGGTAGGGACCCACCCTACCAGCTCCCAGAAACCTAGCAGGTGATTAGCCTCTGAGTGGACGGAGCGTGTGTACTATTTCCTTAAATATACATTTTAAGAACCCAACTACTAGTCTGTTATTCAGAACAGAGAAGAGATTTTTGTTTAATAATATATTGTGTTTTTGAAAAGCAAAGTTGACTCAGGAACAATGACACACACCAGTGGATATTGAATGTCTCCCACACCCACTCCGCAGAGCCGCCTGCGTAATGGCACATTGTAGGATGCAACTGAGATCCCAAGTGGAAAAAGAAAAAAAATGGCAACTGAGTAGGAGAACTGGGAGACAGGAAGCCAGGGAGGGAGGAAGGGAGAGAGGGACAGGGAGGGAAGGAGGGGACTTTCCCTGGACTGCAGAGGATATGAGTTGGGGACCGGGGATGATCAGGTCTTTCTTCTGGCAGGAAGAAGATACCAGAACTCAGATCCCTTTCTCCCCCTCCCTACTCACTTAGAACAATGAATCAAATTACCAAGGACAGATTTCAAAAAGGCAAAATGATACAAAGCTTGTTTTTTAATGAAATCTTTCAGGGGGAACAAAAGCAAGGAGAACCTGCGCATGGTGGCGCATGCCTTTGATCCCGGCACTCAGGAGGCTAAAGCAAGAGGGTCACAAGGTTGAGGCAACCTTGGCCCACGCAGCAAGACCGTGCCTCAAAAACCAAAACAGAAATCAGCAGTGGAGAATGATAAACACGCATGTATTCACCATTCAGAATATGAAGTGAAACATTGCAAACACAATTGAAATCCTCTTTGTATATCAATGTTTTTGACAATTTCTTGTCTTTTCATTTGAAGATTTATTACTGTTCTCTCGTTTTTTTCTCTCTCTCTTGGAAATACAATCTCACTATGGAGCCCTGGCTGTCATGAAATTTGCTATGAAGACCAGGCTGGCCTCAGACTCACAGAAGTCCTTCTGCCTCCGTCTCCTGAGTGCTGAGATTAAAGGTGTGTGCTACCACACCTGGCCTTGGTCCCTGTATACAAGATATTCTTCCAATTTGTATAACCTTTAAACAATTATGATGAAATATTCCTGTATTATTAAAGTTTATTTAAATTGTTTGTATTTATGCCTTTTCTTTTTGGAAATTCCTAGGTTCCACCGCTGAATAGTAGTCACCCACGTCAAAGATAGAACTTGAGATTCAAAAGCACATTTCTTGCCTGAAGTCAAATGAAGGCAATTTACCCAATGACTGTCAAATTGATATTCCATAATGCCTTAGGAGCTTTCTGGCTATTACATTATAGGGATTGGAACCAAGAGTTTTTAACTTCTAATTTTTATGACTGCAGCTACATCAAACTGCCTGTCCAGCTTAGGAAGCCACCCATTGCTGAGGTGGCCATTAGTCTGCCCCTTCTATGACCATCGAATCCCTCTAATAGAAGGCAATATGCAAGATTTACAGTCACCTCAAACTCCATGTGAGCTACCATCAGTCTGTTCTGGTGTGACCTTGAGGTCCGTTTCTGACCAGATTATTAATACAATGGTTTGGGGACTGAGGATATGTCTCAGTGCTTGCCACACAAGTGTGAGAACTGGAGCTTCAATCCCCAGAGCCCACATAAATGCTGGGTGGGTGTGGTGGCCCACCTGTAATTTCCATGCTGGAAGGCTCAAAAGATTCCCCAAACAAGCTGGCCACACCAGTCTATATCTGTAGGCTCTGAGTTCAGTTGAGAGAACCGGTGTTTGCTTTCACTGTTACTTTGATTAAACATGCTGATCAGCCAGGCGTGGTGGCGTACACCTTTAATCCTAGCACTCGGGAGGCAGAGACAGGCGGATCTTTGGGAGTTCAGGCCAGCCTGGTCTACAGAGTGAGTTCCAGGCCAGCTGGGGCTACAGGGAGACCCTGTCTCAAAAAGACAAAACAAAAACAAAAACAAAAAACCATGCTGATCAAAGGCAACCTGTGAAGAAAGGGTTTATTTGGCTTATACTTCCAGGTTACAACCATCACTGAAGGAAGTCAGGGCAGGAACTCAAGCAGGAGCAGAGGTAGGAGGGTACTACTTACTGGCTTGCTCTCCTTGGCTTTCTCAGCTAGCTTTCTTCTATAGTTCAGACCTACCTGCCTAGAGATGGCACCACCCACAGTGGGCTGGGCCTTTTTACATCGTCAATTAGCATATAAGGAAATGCCTCACAGACATGTCCATTGGCCAATCTGATCTAAGCAATACACTGATCAAGACTTCCTCAGAAATTTCTGGGCTGTGTCAAGCTGACAGCTGAAGCTAACATGGAGACCCTACCTTAAGGAATAAAGTAGAGAGTGAGTGAAGAATATGGCTGATGTCGACATATGGCACATGCACCTCCAGGCACATGTAGCTGCAGCCACACCAGAACTAAGATGTATGTAAACACGCATGCATACATACATGCATGAAAAAGGTGTTTTGTTTTTCTTTTTAACAACTCTGTTGATTTCAAGATTTTGAGCTATGTCTGACTGCTGAAGCAGTATGACAGTTCCCTTCCTAGAAACCACCCTCACCATTCCGACTTACAGGGCCTGATATTTTTCAGGCCCAGGTGTTTCAGGCAGGCTGGGCCTGTCTCCTAGCCTCAGGGCTACAAGCAGCACTTCACAGTGGTTGAGAAGCGAGGTTCAAAAGCCAGTTGCATTGGCCCGTTCCTGCAAGTTCAGCATTTGGGGGGTTAAGACAGGAAGATTGCCATGATTTTGAAGCCAGCCTGGGCTACACAGTGAGTCTAGATTCAAGATTCCTTTATTCAAGCTGGGTATTATAATGCATGCTTATAATCCCAGAACTAGGGAGGTAGATGTAGGAACGTTAGGCGTTTAAGGTTATCTTTAGCTAAATAGTGAGTTTGATGTCAGCTTGGGCTATATAAGACCCTGTCTCAAAAAAGGAAATAAACAAAAGATTTTGTGGGGGCTGTCAGAGAGGTGGCTCAGCCACTAAGAACACTGACAGCTCTTGCAGAGTATTAGGGTTCCATTCCCAGCATGCTGTGTGGCTCTTGGAACCACTTGTAACTTCAGTCCCAGGGCATCCAAACCTTTCTGGCCTCCTCAGGCACATGCATGCATGTGGTACACATAAACTCACGCAGGCACACACACACAGATATATTTTATAAATCTCTAAAAAGCTTTAAATCCCCCCCCCCCTGGAGACAGGGTCTCCCTGTAGCCCCAGCTGTCCTGGAACTCACTCTATAGACCAGGCTGGTCTTGAACTCATAAAGATCAGCCTGCCTCTGCCTCTGCCTCCTGAGTGCTGGGATTAAAGGTGTGTACCACCATGCCAAGTTTCCTTTGTTTAGCCCTTGTGTGACCTTAGGTAAATTACTGAAACAGAGTCTCAGTTCTACCTTTTCATCAAATACAGCTAACATTCCCAGGTTGGCAGGGTTAAGCAAAACTCAGTAATCTTGGGGTCCTGCTTCTGTGTGCGTGTGTGTGTGTGTGTGTGTGTGTGTGTGTGTGTGTATGTGTTTTGGTCTTTTGAGACAGGGTCTTCCTATAGCTCCAGCTGTCCTGAACTCACTCTATAGACCAGGCTGGCCTCGAACTCAACAGAGATCTGCCTGCCTCTGCATCCCAAGTGCTAGGATTAAAGGTGTATGCCACCATGCCTGGCTGGGGTCCTTTGTTTTAAGATGTATTTGATTTTATTGATGTGTATATGTGTGTGAGTGTATGTTGTATGAAGCCCACAGAGGCTAAAAGAGTGCACCAACTGCCTGGAGCAAGTGCTTTTAAGCCATCTCTGTGGGTTCTTTCTAATATTGAATGGGTGAATTCACCAGGACACAATAAAAGCTCCTTGAAGGCAGTGATTGTTTCTGCTTCCTTCGCACCAACATCCCTAGTACTTAACACAGTACCTTCATGGAGTCAGTATTGTCAAAATTGTTTACTTAAATTGCCTGAATTTCAGATTCACTCAATTTCAGGTAGTCTTTTTTGTTTTTCTTTTGTGTGTGAGACAATGAATACCCTATTACTTGTAGCCAAAAATGTCTTGGCAGTCAAAACAGTACTGTCTTTTTCCTGAACCATGTTCCCCCACACACACACCTAAGCAAACATAGTGGTGATCAGGAGTTAAGATAATGTGATCCTGTGGCTTCAGTTAATTCCTTCAGAGATGGGTCCCTGGTCCAAACCAGGCCAATCTTAGTACTTTCAGGAAATGGCATTGGGTTTATGATTGGAGGTCCATCTTCCTGCTGGTTGAAAGGAAGGCAATATGGACTTCTAGCTTGTTGGTAGCCTTGTATGCTGTACCCGCAGCAGGTTAGTGAGGGAGAAAGAAGCTGACTGACTGCAGAAACAGATAAAAGGGAAGTATTAGCCACATCTAAGAGTGAAAACTGCCCATATCCCAGTTCTTGGGAACTGGAGAGCATGCATTTTTCTTGTAATAAAGCCTCCTTTTTCCTTACATTATTTTGGGTATGGAGGAAAGTTCCTGAGAGTTTTTGTTTGTTTGTTTGTTTTAGTCAGCACTCTATAGTTTAGGCAAACCATACCTTATTTACTGTAACTATTACATGTATCCTTATAAACAAGCACTTTAAATACAGTAAAAACACTGAGGACAAACATAACCCCAAACACAGTTGTTCTGAGGTTGGTGGTCTTAAGTCTACCTTAGCTGCCCTGACAGCCATTCCAACCCCTTCTTCTTCCTGCTGCTCATACACAGATCCTCAATTCTTCTCTTTCTAATCAACTTTGAAGGACTTCATCATTTGAATTTTATTTTTCTTTGAGCTTTCCGTATACAATTCCAAGAACTAGCTACCCGAAACTGTAGCCGTCTTCCATGTTGTAAGTACCAGCCAGGGACTGACTATCTGGTTTAAGTCCATGGCTATCTGGAATTCTTTTTTTTTTTTTTTTTGGTCTTTTCGAGACAGGGTCTCCCTGTAGCCCCAGCTGTCCTAGAACTCACTCTGTAGACCAGGCTGGCCTTGAACTCACAGACATCCGCCTGCCTCTGCCTCCCAAGTGCTAGGATTAAAGGCGTGCGCCACCACGCCCGGCTGGCTATCTGGAATTCTACAGTTGCTTGCACATCTGTAGGTCCTAGTGCACCATTTTATTGTTGTCTGCTTTCCATTGTGGATTGTCAAAGGACTGGAAACTGCATCTGTTTGAATTTTTGTCTGTAGAGCTCTGAACACAGAGCAGTGTTTGGCTTGGAACACAGGAAACATTACATTCAGCAAAGTGTATTTATGAAGTCCTGATGAATGAAAATGTTGGGAGAGATGTATACCCGGGTAGAGAGACTGCTTCCGCAGTTACCTCCTAGCTGGAAAGGGTTATTTGAAATGTTCCCACACTGAACTGCTTCTCAATGCTTTGGGTAGAGACCTGCTCATAATGGTAAATTCCTTGTGAGTACCTGTCACTCAGTTGAGTTAGCAGCTTCCATATTAATACATTTGTGCTCTCACATGCATTTCTCTATTCTCCTGTTCTCTCCCTGTCTCTGTCTCTACACAAACACACACACACACACACACACACACACACACACACAAAAAGTTGATCCTTAAGGCTGCTCTGTGTTTGCCAGCATCTTCAAGGTCACTAATGTTACTTCTCTCTCTGCTGTGTGGAAGCCAGAGAGTGAGTCATCACGGTGAATAATGCCTCTGTAATACTACCAGATTGTGTTTGTCTCCACTTCAAAGCTCTTCACTTTAACAGAATAGTATTTCTCCATCCCGCCCACCCAAACAGCAGTCTAGATGCTGAGAAGCAGGAGTTACATGAACAGCACAGCCTTTTCCATAGGACTGCAGCCCCTCCCCCACCTCTGAGCACTAGCAAGTCCTTGAGAGCAGCTCGGAGGCTTGGCCAACTACAGAGCAGTTTGGCATTTTGTTAAACCTTCCCTCCGTCTCTCCTTTGGTCCTTCCCTTCCTTCCCTTATCCCCCTTTTAACTCCTTTCCTCTCTTTTCACTTCATCATCTAAGACTATATTTAGGCCTTTTCTGATCAGTTCTTATCAATCCTTGTCCCTCTAGGGCCTCATTTTCTTTTTCCATTCACAAAAGGCTTTGTGGTTTTTGAGCTTGCTGAGATACAGGAGACAGAGGGAGGGAGGGAGGGAAGGAGGGAGAGAGAGAGAGAGAGAGAGAGAGAGAGATTAGATCCAGAATCCTTCTCACTTGCACAGCATCTCACAGGTCCTCCCTAAAGGTGACTTTGATATGTCTGCAGTATAGTAGCTATGATGGACAGAACAGCAGATGACCTCGTGTATTGAGCACCCAACCACAGTGCACATATTTTTAGCCCCACAACTGAAGGAAACATCATTAATTTGCTTTTCAGACAAGATTTTGCTATGGGGTACTGCATAACTCAGGTTGGCCTTGAACCCATGCCTTATGCTCCCAATTGCTGAGATTAGAGGTGTGAGCTTCCAGGACTAGTAGTCTCATTACTCACAAGTAAGATGTAATTGAAAGATTTCAAATAGTTTGTCCAAGACAACAGGCAGTAGTAGAAATGAGGAAAGTAATCATATATGGTGCCAGGTCCCACACTTTTTGCTATTGTTTGTCAGTAGTGCTAGGGTACTCATGTGGAAGAGTAGACATGAAGCAGTCTACACCTCCCAGATGCCCATACCTTGATATTCTTTTTTTAAAAAAGCATGATTTATTTATTTTTATTTGTACAAGTGTTTAGCTTGCCTGTATGTATATTGGTATGTGTCGGAAAAAAGTTGGAAAAGGGTGCTAGAACTGCCATGTGGGTGCTGGGAATCAAACCCAGTCCTCTGAAAGAACAGCAAGTACTCAACTCTCAAGCCACCTCTTTAGCCCCTGCCCTGTTATTCTTGATGCCACTTTATGCAATACATGGAAAAAGTATCATTGCGTCTGATAATTCTTATGTCATTTTAGCCCAAAGCAACTTCTGTTGTTGCCAGTGGTGTTTAGGTTTATCTTCCCTGCAGTAGCTAATAGCACACCTTTGAATTTCTGCCAGTCCTCATTCATGTCCTATGTGTGCTAATCAAGGGTCTCCAGGCCTACAATAATGATGCAATTTCCCATCCACACTGGGTAACTAAGGGGAAGAAAAGAACTATATTAATAACCATGCTGGGCTATTATTAATCACACTGGGACACACAGCCACTTTCTTAGGACAAACTACATAATAAAGCTAATGTCCCCAGTGGACAAGTAGGCAACTAACTGATGGTCCCACCCTAAGTAAATACTGCAACATGAGAGAAGAGATGTTGTGGGAAAGAGAACTGTCAACTGCAAGGCTCCAGCTTCTGTCTCACTCACTGTATGTGGTCCTGGAAAGAAGGCAGGAAGACACCAGTTACTAGAATGATCGGCATCCCATTTCTTAGGGAAGTGGCATGGAAACCTCAGTGGCTTAAGGATCACTAATCAAACTGGGTGTTGCCAGTGCATGGCCTTGATCCCAATACTCCTCATACTGGGACAGGAGAATCACAAGTCTGAGGCTAGCCTGGGCTCTATAATAAGACTTGGCCCATTTGTTCCCAAAATATGTAGAAAGAAATAAAGAATTATCAGTCATTCTAATTAAAAAAATTAAGTGGCAGTTTTAAATTTTGTTTATTATTAATGGGGGGAGTGTCACCACACAAATTTGGAGGTCAGAGGACAATTCATGGAGATGGTTCTCTCTTTCTGTGTGGATTCTGGGAACTGAACTAAGGCCATCAGGCTTACATGGCCAACAGCTCTACCTGCTGAGCCATCTCGCTAGCCCTCTTCAGTCATTTAAAAACTACATCTATTGAGCCAGGTGTGGTGGCACACGCCTTTAATCCTACTACTTGGGAGGCAGAGGCAGGTGGATCTCTGTGAGTTCAAGGCTAGCCTGGTCTACAGAGCGAGTTCCAGGGTAGCTGGAGCTATGGGGAGACCCTGTCTTGAAAAGAACAAAAATAAGAAATTTCATTGTGTGTGTGTGTGTGTGTGTGTGTGTGTATGCATGTGTACCATAGTACATGTGGAGAGGTCAGATGACAACTTGCTGGGGTCAGTTTCTCTCCTTTGGCTACACAGGTTCCAAGGATCGAACTCAGGTCTTCAGGCTTGGCAGCATGTGCCTGTAGACTCTGAGCTGACTGGCCAGCCAAATCATTTCAATCTTAGCTATAGATCTGCTTTAGAGGTACTGAAAATATACTCTGAGGTGAGGCAGGCTTGGGTAACTACATTTTAAAGATTCCTTTAAAAATGTCATGTATCAAAGTAACACAAAGTATTTGCACACTCACTCTGCAGTGATAGGTACAGTCTCAGAGCAGGTTCCTGTAGGAGTCAATTGCCTATCTTCTTGCAACACTAGGCTTTCTTCGCAGATACCATATGTATGGTCTTAACCACCATTTGAATTAAATCATTTAAACCATGCTAAACCTTTTTTTGGAAGGGTTGCTGTGGATTGAACCCTGAGTATCACACATGTTAATTATTGGCTTTATCACTGAGAGACACACCCCAACCCATTAAACTATGTTAACCTTATAATTACTTCTAGCATAAATTTTTAGGGATTCTTAGCCATATATATATATATATATATATATATATATATGCATATATGTATATATACACACACAGCTAAAAATATATTCTTAGCATTTTATATTGGATTAAAAAAGAGAACATTTCTACACTTTCTGATAATCTCAGTAATAACAGTTGCCATAAACTGAGCAGCACACTCTGTCAGTCATTTACATATACTACCTCAAATACCCAAACCTGGTAAGAAAGGCATATGACCTCTGCTTCATAGGGGATGGACTCCAGGCTCAGAGAAGTTGGGTGACCCGGCTGAGGCCTCCCAGCTTGTGACTGGCAGAAATGCAATTTGAAAACAGGTCAGCTACCTCACTCTTGAAATATTTAGGGAACTCCTAAGCACTCTGTGAATACTGAAAAATACTTGTTGGAAGGCCACATCATGCATGTGAGCCAGTATGACCTTTCTAGACTAACAATTCCTAGATAGAAGGAGGACCTGAATAGTAGCTTTGAGCCCTGCTGAGGCAATTCTCTGACACAGAAAGGCTGGATAGAGCCAATTACCATTCACATTTGGGATAGTTCAGGGTGCAGCTAACCATTTTCCAGGCTAGCTTTGGGATTTGTTTCTCTTTTGTTGGCTGTGCGGCTGCTCTGCTCTTTATTCATATTTTCAAGGCAGCACAAGCACAGCGAATGTTCTCTAATTGCATTCCCTTCCTGTAGTACGCCTGCTTCTTCCGAGCACCGCGCTGGTTCCATAGCAGAGTGGGTAAGGCTGGTGGCAGCTGCAAGTTGGTGTGTGACACATTGAGTAGTCACATTTCTCTTCTCTGTGGCCCTCCAAAGCCCTTTCCAACATAACTTTTCCCCATCTGTTCTCGTTTGCACTGCATAATAGGGGACAGGTTTTGGAACTTGGGATTCAAAAAAACATTAAGAGAAAATAAAAATGAGATGGAATTTGAGTAGAAAGAAACTCACTGGCTTCCCCCCTCCCCCTTCCTCAGTTGCTGGGATCATTACCAGAGTATTAAATCGATCAAGTTTTTAGTCTAGTTAATTCGTTTTATGTGGTAGTGAGGAAATGAAAGAGGATTTTCAAATCCCTTTAAACTGTCTGCACAGCACTGAGATAGGCAAGCACGGCTGAGTCGGGACACATTCTGCCTCGCCCAGAGCTTGACTTGAACTATCCCCATGTTTGCATAGGATCTCTAATAAGTGCACTAATTGTCTCTTACCTCACATTTCTCCTCTGTACAGTGGATGCCAGGTGGGATGCTTAGAATATCTAGGAACACTTTCCGAAGACCCATAATCCCATCGCTGCTGTGTATACTGAATGATCTGAGAAATGGTATGAACATTAAGTTTTCACAGCAATAAATTTCTTTTATACATTAGAGAGGGGGAAAAAAAACCTGCTGGGAGCATAATATACTCCCAATTTCGCAGATATTTTTGCTTACGCTGAAGCTAAAGCAGTGATTTAAATTTAAAAAGTGAACACATTTAAGGAAAAATATTCAGTAAACAATAAACATGAATATGGCTAAACAAAAAGTATGAGAAAGTCTGCTTAGAAAGCAATCCTATGAGCTCACGGACATAGCTCAGTTGGCAAATGCTTGTCTAACATGCAAGAAGCCCTGGGTTCATCCTATAATCCCAGCTTGGGAGGTGGATGCAGGGGAATCAGGAATCAAGGTCATCCTCAACTACACAGCAGGTTAGAAGTCAGTCTGTACTACATGAGATCCTGCCTCAAAATAATAATAAAAGACACAATTAGAGCAGAGGAATTGTTCTTTGATGCTTTCCTTATGGTCTTTACGAAAGCTTTATTTTTATCAGACTGAAGTTGCCAGTGAGGCAGTAAGCACAGTCCTTAGGCCATGGTGTGTTATGACCACTGGCCTAGCAGGGGTTGTAGTCCCTCCAGAGGAGCGCAGCCCACTTTGCAATCTGATGAAAAGGTCAGGGTTTCCCTGGAGAAGTGCCTATTTCCCCATATCCCTACAAACTTCCATAGGAGTTCCAGGTCCCCAGGACCATTGAGTAGCCTTCTATAGACTCCTGGACGATGGGAGAACTTGCATTTTCGGTTGTGTCCATCTGCTTTTCTGCTTTCATGGGTTCGTGGATCAGCAGTTGAGCCTTCAAGCTACATTTTCTATATTTCTGTAAAAGAAAACCATCTCCTCTCATTGCAAATGCAGGGAAAACCCACCCAGCTTGCTGTCTCTGATGGTGAGATCGTGCAGATAACATTCACTCCCCTACCACCCCTTCCCTGCTTTCTTAGAAGTAAATACTACAAAGGTATCTGTAGCCTGAACCTGTGACTGGATTTTCTCAGTTCCTCTCCCCTTTCCAGTAAGTAACTAGGTACCTGTGAACAGGGCCGTTTCTGCTGTGTCTGTTACTGACTGGCCCAAAGAATGGCACCTGCCTCAGACAGACCAATCATCCCTGTTTTCCACATCAGCACTTCAGAAGTCAAGTGCTGTGAGACTTGGAAGCTTCTTGGTTGTTAATTCTCTCTCTCTCTCTCTCTCTCTCTCTCTCTCTCTCTCTTTCTCTCTCAGTATTTTTGAGACAGGGTCTCCCTTTAGTCCCAGCTGGCCTGGACTCTGTAGACCAGGCTGGCCTTGAACTCACAGAGATCCGCCTGCCTCTGCCTCCCAAGTGCTAGTGCTAGGATTAAAGGCATGCACCACCATTCCTGGCTTTTTTTTTTTTTTTTTTTTTTTTTTTTTTT
>VZQC01001376.1:514870-743651 GCA_009823505.1 Rhizomys pruinosus
TTTTTTTCAGGTAGGATCTCATGACCCTCAAATTCATTAAGTAGTAGAGAGTGAGCTTAAACTCCTGCTCTTCCTGTCCTACCAAGTGCTGGGCTTATAGGAAAACACAACCTCGCCTGGCCCAGAAGGGTAATGGTAAAGAGAGATATTTACTAAAACTGTCCCAGGCACCATAGCATCCCATTGAAGGTTAGATGCATGCTCTCATTTAGCATCCTCACCACCCTGATGATGCAGTAAGAATTATCCAATCCACCATACTGATAGAAAATTGTTATATAGTCATACAGTTCTAGAACCAGAATATAAACCCAAGGCTGCCTCACTACATACCTAGCCAATTTTCCACTACACTTTTTGGTTCACTTTACTTAAGTTTTGTTTGGTTATTTGTTTGGGGACATGGATTGCTATGTAGCCCAGGCTGGCCTCAAACTTGCCATCCTCTGCCTTGGTCTCCCTAGTCCTAAGATTTTAAGACTGGGCCAGCATGCCCTGCTTCTTAAATTTTTCATTAGCTAGTTTATCACAGTCTTTCGCTCTGTTCAAAACATTAAAACACATTGCCCCCCACTTTTCTTCCTGATGTTTCCATATTCCCATCTCACAGCTGAGAATCTTTGTGCAATTATAACAACCAGGATAGATGTGTACACTTCCTTTTATTATTTTTTCCTCTTTATTAAAACTAAGTGCCATAGGATGTTCTTGCTCCTGCATGGATTTTTGTTTTTTGATTACCAATTTATTGAAAATTTCACCTTAAAGCAATACACTAAGAATTTTCTTATTGGGCTGGTCATGGTAGAGCATGCCTCCAACCAAGCACTTGGGAGGCAAAACTTATTGAATTTCTGTGAATTCTAGGCCAGCCTGGCCTTAAAAAATGTTTCAGGCCAATCAGGGGTACACAGTGAGACCCTGTCTCAGAAAAGAACTTCCTTAGCCAGGTATGGTGGTGCAGGCCTTTAATCTTAGCACTTGGGAGGCAGAGGCAGGGTGGATCTCTGAGACTTCAAGGCTAGCTTGGGCCACACAGAGAGTTCCAGGACAGCTGAGGCAAAAAAAGAATTAGACTAGTCCTATTAGACTAGCAAGATAGAGATAGTTCACCAGGTAAAGGCACCTGCCAACAAACCTGAGCACATAGTAAAAGAGACACACATAGTAAAAGAGAACTGACTCCCACTAGTTGTTCTCTCTCTCTCTCTCTCTCTCTCTCTCTCTCTCTCACACACACACACACACACACACACACACACACACACACGCCAACACTCAGTTTTTGCTCTTTTCCTCCCTCCCTTTCCATAAGCACAAAGTTTTTTTTTTTTGCCTGCTGTGTACTTTCTCCTGCTTTGCTTAGAGCTCCCCCTACCTTCCAAAGGAAGCTGGGAGGCTAAATGGGTTAAGGATTTGTGACAGGAAATTTGTCTTGCTTAAGCCACTCATCAGCAGGTGGTAGATCCCCAAGCCTTGTTCCCTAAAGCTTTCTCCGTAAGTCTCTAATACCATCTTCCTGCTGTCCACTGTAGTAGCCCACTGCAAAATAGCCCCACCATAAAGTTCCCTGCCTCTAACCCTCCTAACAGTTCCCACCAGCTAGATTGCCCCCACCCCTTTTTATAGTCTTCAGGAGGCTAATGCCTGGGGAAATCTAAAACAGCTCCTCTGGAAGAGGCAGAGTTCTCCTGGAATAACTGAAACCACTCTTACAGAAATCGTGTTTATGTGTATTTCAGACTGATTAAAGACCCAGAAAAATAATAATCTGCATTAAAAACTCAAGATGATGTTATTAGCAGTGAGCAACAGTTGATAAATCTGTGTGAACACGGTCCTTTATGATTAAAAAAATATGGAGAGGAACAGAAGTATCCCTCACTCTAGTTCTTTACAAATTCATGTCGTTTCTCCTTTTAGTCATTTTAGATGCCAATTATTTTGCCATGGAAAACCAAAATCAGCCTCTTCTTTGTAGTCATAAAGCTTTGTCTTCACAGGAACTTCAGTTCAGTTCAGAAACTTTCAAATGTGGTTTTAAAGGCGTCTGTGAGTCAACTGTTAGTGAATCACACAAAAGGGGCCTTTATTAATAAGCATATTCTGTTCATCACAGAGAAACGAAAGCCTCAGAATAATGTGCCAAATGTTTAAAGAGAAAACAAAAAACAATGCAGTAAACATATCAGGACTTGATGAGCTGTCTAGGTAATTGGTTGTTTCTGTGCACCTGGTTCCAAAGACAATATTTAATGTGTAATCTGTTTCATTTGCTTGGGGAAGTAAGTGTAACTCTACCCTCTGGATCACATCTGCATTAAAATGAGGGGAGGCAGAGTCTCATTGCAGTGAGTGGAAATTTATGCACATGAGTTGTCTTTTACATGGAGACAGCAATTATACCCCTAGAAATGCAGTCTGTGGGAGAAAATGACATATTCAAGGCTGGAGAACAAAAGCCTAACGCTAAGGGGACATTAACAAGGTTGGGAACCCCCTCTCAACAATTAACATGATCATTTACAAAATCTGCAGTCCATAAAATTATTTTTAAAACATGTTTTTCAAAATAATGTGTCTTTTTCTTACTCTCCTAAAAAAATTCATTAGCAACCATACAGAATTTGTTAACTATTCCACAGTAACAAATAGTATCTCAAAATCTCATCAGATATATCTAACGATTGACTAAATACCAAGGAGTGGTAGGTAACCCTACGTTTAACAGCCTTATAAGGACTGGAGGAAAGTGGTTCCAAGAATTGTTCATCTTCCTGTCGGAAAGTTGTGTTGGAAAGAACAATCCTTAGGCACATTTGTAGGGAAAGAAGGGAGCAAGCGGGTGAGGGAAGAAGGGAACTAAAATTATTAGCTATGTTTTTAATAATTTGCTGGTTGATTCTATTAAAATACAAAGGTCAAAAGCTGGAGCCACTGAAGTGGGTTCAAGCATTTTTTTTTTCTCCCATCTTCTCTGGAGACTTTAAGGGAATGGTAAGGACACTGAGTTGTCTGCCCTCACAGCTCATTTCCCTGTAGCTGGAGGGAAGGGGTATAGAGAGAGACATCAGGATTAACACATGAAAGAAGCCAGTTGACTGACAAAAATGAGAAACCCTTCCCCACCTGTGCTACATGTAACAAACAGAGCATGCACATACAAGAAAAGTCCTATCTGTACAAACACGAGAGAAGGTGGGTGCCATGGAAATGACCTATAAAGACAGAGTCTGCTTTTTCCCAGCTCGCTAGCCCATTCGCAGTCTCTGATTATCTTTCTCTTTCTTAATAAACCTTACCACAGCTCCCTGGTGCTGTTCTTTGTCCTGACCCCCAAGAATCTGAAAGTCTCAGGAGGGTCCCTCAGACTGTGGACTTCACCTACAACATCCCTAACCGCCTTCAGTACTGTTTAGATCACCAACAGAAAAGCACAGTCCCTGCTGGATGAAGAAAGACCACAGTGAGTATGACCTATCACAAGTTTCTGGGTTTTAATGCTTAATCTTAATATTTAGTGCATTTGAATGTGTAGAATCTTTTGATAGTTTTGCTTCAAAATCTGAGTAAACAAACTAGAACCTGTTTGTTTGTTTTTGGTCTTTTTGAAACAGGGTCTCCTTGTAGCCCAAGCTTTCTTGGAACTATATAGACCAGGTTGGCCTTGAACTCACAGAGATCCACCTGTTTCTGCCTCCCAAGTGCTGGAATTAAAGGCATGTGCCACCACACCTGGCCCATAAACTAGAACTTTTATTGCTCTGTTATAAGGCTTTTTTTGTTTGTTTGTTTTGGGGAAAGCTTGATTAAATTAATTAATTAATCATTTGTTGTATATATGTGTCTGTACCCATGCTACCACCTACCTGTGGTGGTCAGAGGATATCTTGCTCATTAACATTTAAGAAAAACTACTAAAGGTGGAACTCACTGTCTTGGTGTCACCCTCAAATCAATGATGTTGTCGCCGTCATCATCAATAATAACAAAACTGGGCAGAAAGAAGAAGGGGGGAAATAATGATCTCAAAATCAAGAGACATGAAAAGCATCAGCCTAAAGCAAGCAGTGATCATAGTTTGGACCCAAATTTGACAAAAGACCTTTCTGACAAGATCTTGGCCATTAGATTTTGAACTTGAGGATTGGCTGCCACTAAAATAAAAATAATAAATAAAATATAAAATCATTAATTTCTTAAAAAGAAAGCAAGAATGAAGGTACAGGTTATTTAAGTCAGTCCTAACAATTTTTCATCATTTTATTCCAAAGGTCTAATAGTGATGACTGATGATATAATTTTTGTTTTCTTGACAGTCAAGTAGTATCTAATTAAGATTGTTGTGATTATTAAATATCACTGATACCTAACAGCTAAGTGGATGTGGGCCACAAGGAAGCAGTCATTCTCTGTGGAAAGGCCTAGTCCAAGTAGCCCTCCCCCTTTCCTCTCCTCCCTCCTCCTCCTCTTTCATGTTTTTAAAAAATTATTTATTATTTTTAATGTGTATGAGCATACTTCCTTTATGCATATAAGTTCACCTGTGCTGTGAAATGTCCTTGAAGGGTAGAAGAGGGCACTGGATCCCTGGAACTGGACTTACAGATGGTTGTTTGCCACCATGTGGGTGCTGAGAACCAAGCCTGGGTCCTCTGTAAGAGTAGTCAGTGCTTTTAACCAGGGAGGCCCCTCCCCCACCCTCCTTCATGTTTTTGAGATATCGTCTCACATATCCCAGACTAGCCTTTAGTGAGCTGTGTAGGAGAAGAAGATGATCTTGAACTCCTGGTCCTCCTGCCTCTGCCTCCCCATTGCTGGGATAATGGCATGTGTTACTACTCCAGGCTCTGTGGAAAACTGGTGAACATTGACTTGTCACACAATCTATACTTAATTTGTTAACAGGGATCATGAGCCGTTTTTGACAGAGGAGCCACAGAGGAGCCAGCCTCTCAAATGGGAAGCGCATCAGAGCATGTCAGAGGTTGTGTT
The DNA here is from genome assembly GCA_009823505.1 of Rhizomys pruinosus. Taxonomy (NCBI): domain Eukaryota; kingdom Metazoa; phylum Chordata; class Mammalia; order Rodentia; family Spalacidae; genus Rhizomys; species Rhizomys pruinosus. Next base: position 519,866 of record VZQC01001376.1, read on the forward strand.
GGGAACAGTCTCTGGACCATCATCTCCGTTAATATAGACCTCCTCCTTTCTCTCTCACCAAATATGCAGGACTAATCACTGTCACCACCATCTTCCCTTGCTGTGAGGAATCTTTCTCTGTCCCCCAGACTCCATTATGGAGAGATTTTGGCGCTTTCAAATTTCACATCTTGAAATCCAGCTTTTTACAGGCAACCAAAAGCATCTTCATCTATAAAGAGCAGGGCATTTGTTTCCTTCCCTCCAGACTGGTCTTTGTTAGGAACCTAGAGTGGGCTTCTGTACTCTCTGGTGGGACACTAGGAGGAACTATGTCATTAACACATTTTAGCAGTTCATGACCCAAGATTGGTGTTACTTTATATAGGGAATCTGAATGTACTTGAAGACAATTTATCTAGCTATCTAGGAAAATCAAAGCTTATTTAATGCAATTTGTACATTATTGGTAGCATATATTGCTTGGGGGAAATTTTTAAATGAAATAAGCATATAGTTGTTTTATCAAAGTCCGTAGAACTATACAAACTGTCTTCTGCTTTGTTCCTGGCAGTTTCTTCAACACAATAGAAAAGAGTCCCATCTCACTCTAAGGATGCAAAAGTAATAATGGAATCCAAGCTAATAGTCAAAAGTTGATTATAGATAAGAATTTCTACCTAGTTATTACTTAGCAGGAAAGAATAACTCAATGCTCTTAATTATAAAACAATACCAATATAACAATGGAAAAACAGGAAAAGAACATTAAATTGAAAGAAAATGAGAAAAAAATGATTAATACACATACAAATAAGATCCAGTATCAATAATAATCAAATCAATTCAAACTAATTTGGGGAGCAGGGTATGGTGCTGGAGATTGAATCTCAAGCCTCAAACAAGGTAGACAAACACTCAGCTACAACCCCAGCTCAGAAAAGATAACTTTTTGAATTTCCAACTGGCAAGGATTATACAGGGTGCCAGACAAAAGCAATAAAAGTGTGGCAGAAGCCAGGCATGGTGGAACATGCCTATAATTCCAGCATCTGACAGGTAGAAGCAGGAGGTTTGTTGCAGGTTCAAGGCCAGTCTAGTCTACATAGCGACTTCAAAGCCAGTCTGGACTACCATAGTAAGACCCTGTCCCAAAGGAAAAAAAAAAAAATTAAAATAAATAAAAACAATAAAGTGTTGTGGGACAGACATACTAGTAGAAAGGGTTCAGATACTCAGCAATTAGAATTATGATCCAGATGCCTGCCTGCATTTGGGACTCTATTCTAAAGAAATAATGAGATGTAGTCAAAAGTTGTGTATATCCATAGACCTTAGTCACACTCTAAAAGAACACCTAATGACCTGGGGAAATGCTAATAATGTAGCCAGGAGAGTAAGAGAAATGGCGTTTCTTTATATAGAACATATGAGTATGAACACAAAAGGTGCAGGAAAATGATCTCAAATATGAAACTTATTTACATTAGATGTAAAACAAAGTGACTTTTACCTCCTTTGAAATGCTTTTCTCTATTTTCCCTGTATATTTATTTTTTATAGTGAAGGTAATATTATTTTCTCTTTATTTTCAGTAAATATTGTTTATTTTCAGAGTAAGAATTATTGTGATAATTTTAAGAACTACAACACAAGAATAAAAAGCACAACAAACAAACAAACAAACAAATAAATAAATAAATAAATAAAGTCTATGGTAAGGGACTGCTGATGAGTACAGAGTTCTTTTGGGGGTGATGAAAATTTCTTTTTACATTGGTTCATAGGAATGCTTGCTTAAGTCTATGGGGGAAAAATGTCCTTCAAATTTTCTACCTGAAGTGGCTGGATTGTATGCCATATAAATTAAGTTCAGCAAAGCTGCTATAAAAGCAGGGTCTGGGGTGAATGTGGCTCTGTGGTAGAGTGCTTGCCCAGCAGGCCAAAGGTGCTGCCTTCAACCAGTACCGCAGACACATATATGGACTTGCTTGTTATCACTGTCAGCATCTTGCATGGCTTTTGTAGTATATAGATGCCTGTCTGAAAAAAAGAAAATTTGTGTCATAGCACCCATACCACCTATGAAGCATTTTTTAATTACAATATGTGTAATTTCATAATCAAAAAGTAAAATTGGATCGGGGTAGTTAGGAGAACCAAATTCTAGTTCCAGCCTTGCCTTAAATAACTGTAAAATCTTGAAAAGCTGCATGCACACCAGGGACTTTTTCAAATATAAATATAAAGGGCAGGGATGGGACTAGATGAAAGCTCTGGTTGCTTCCAAGGCTCCTACAGAGTGACACAGAAAAATAATCTTGGGCATAACAATTTTTTTTTTTTTTTGGTCCTTTTGAGACGGGCGCTCTCTTTATTTAATTCCAGCTGGCCTGGAGCTTGCTATGTAACTGAGACCAGCCTTGAACTCACAGAGATCCTCCTGCCTCTGCCTTCCAAGTGCTGTGGGATTGAAGTTTTTTTTTTAAATTTTTATTTATTTATTCATTTTTTTATTTTTGTATGTGTATGAATGTACTGTCTGCATGTGGGTTTGTGCACCCGTGCCGTGCAACGCCGTGGAGGTCAGAAGAGGGTCTCGGATTCCCCTGGAATTGGAGTTCCCCTGGAATTGGAGTTACAGATGGTTCTTAGTCGCCATGTGGGTGCTGGGGATTGAACCCGGGTCCTCTGCAAGAGCAGTTGGTGCTCTTAACCACTAAGCTATCTCTCCAGCCTGGGCATAACAATTTTATTGTAATAGCAAAGATTGTTTGTCAATGGGTGAATGGTGATCTTCAGGGTATATTGTGACTTTAATTATAAAGAGAGAGCATGGGAGGGTAGATATACCATGCTACCAACTAGGATAAAGCAAAAGAAAACACAGGGATTTGTTTCCATGACTAGACTATTTCTGAAAGGATGCAGGGGAGTTTACAATGATGCGAGCAAACAGTGGTTCTGGTGCTGTCATTATACACTCTATCCTTTTGAACTTGTTATTTTGTATCATTTATTTGTTCATTTACTTTGGTGTCAGGAATTGAACCTAGGGTTTGGAACCTATCAGGCAAGCTCTCCATCGCTGCAGGACATCTCCAACCCCTCAAATCATCTTTTTAAACAAACAAGAAATATCTTGGTAACAAAGGAATATGAATTGGAAAGACAAAGATCTCATTTCCTTATTCAAACCCTTTCAATCACTTTCCTTCTGGAGACTGGCGAGACCCACAGGCCTTGGCCAGGCAAACTCAGGGCTCCTTCTGTGGCCTTTCCCCCATACTTTCATCCCACTGGCATCCAACAATCTCTTTATCCCCAGCAATATCAGATAATTATCATCACAGGAATTCCCACTAAGGTCTGGGATTTCAGAACCAAGAGATCTCCAAGACACAGGCAGCCCTGGCTCCATACCAGAGTTGAAGAAAGTAGGCCCTGAAATCTGGTTCCCCGCATAAGGTCACATGGCTAGTTTTCCACTATATGTAATTAACCTTAGCTGTTCTCTGGAGTTTCATTCAAAAAAAAGTAGGTTAATAAAAAGGAAGCGCCTGCATTTTAGATATGGGTAGAATTGGGGCCACATTAGGACCTAGAAAATTAATTTGATTTCTTATCTATTACAACGTCTTCACAGTGCAAATGCTCAGAGGGACCAATCGGGAAAAGGAATATTCTCTGAAAATGAAAAGCCACCTGACACAAGGTTCTACAACCGGGAGCCCTGAAATGTTATTGTTTAATTTGAAGAAGAAATTTATTTGATCTTCCTGAAGACAGTCAAGTGAGGGACTAGCTTTTCAAACTCACATCTAGACCATAGTTAAGTTAGAAACTCAAGGAACTTCAGACCTAAGACCTCAAACAGGCTTGATGGTATTTAGCCCTGAGAGTTACAAGGAACTGGGTCAGGAGGAGGCTGAGAAGCAGGCAGAGGAGGTAGATCAGAGCTTCAAGTCCTTGGGAAAACTTTCTTCTAGACGAAAGGGGCACAGAGCACAGGAAATGCCTAATCTGAATCCATTCTCAGCCCCGCACCTCCCACTTCACAAATATAAACCCATATGCATTCCTTACCAGTGGGATTCTGTTCTGTGACTGTTAGATCTTATGAAAATATGTGCATTTCTATTTTTATAATGTTTATTATTTCTGCTTATAAAAGTAATGCTATAGAATGATTGGAACATAGACACTTATAAAGGAAAATATCAGAGAGTGCATTTCTGATTTGTGTGGAAAATGTTCCCCATTGTGAGACAGGATCTCATTCTGTAGCCCAGGCTAGCTTGGAACTCACTAGTTGGTTTAGATGGGCCTCAAACTTGAGGCAATTTTGCTGACTCAGTCTCCCAGGTGCTGAGATTACAGATCAAGTCTCTCTTTAAAAAAGTCCACAGTAAGCACTCAGCTTCCTGAATGAGGTGGGTGTGTGTGCATGTGTGTGTGTGTGTGTGTGTGTGTGTGTGTGTGTGTGTGTATTATGCCCTCTGTGTGGGCACTCTTGCCTATGTATGCACTGGCCCACATGGAGTCCAGAGGTTGACAACTGTCTTCCTCTACTGCTCTCTACATTATTTTTTGAGCTGGCATCTCTCACTCAAACTGACACTCATGAACTGGTTAGACCAGCTAGCCAATGAGCCAATGAGGGATCCTGCTGTCTCTGCCCCTGCAGCTCTGAGGTTACAGGACCAGGCTTTTTACATGAGTGCTGTGAATCTCAGTTCAAGGTTTCATGCTTTACCCACCACGCCATCTCCTATAACTCTATTCTTGTCTCTTTTTCTTCAGGTTTATGTGAGAGTGGGGGGCAGTCACAGGGTTATAGGATTAGAATGCTACCTTGTGCTGTATTTTTCAACTTATATTTCATTGTTGGCATTTCCAAAACTATAAGATGATAGTTATCTTTTTTTTGTAAATCTTTTTTGTGATTGTTATTTTCTTAGCATAAATTCCTGATAGGATTAAAGTGCCAAAGAGTATATGTGTGTGTGTGTGTGTGTGTGTATGCACATATATTTGTTGTTGTTTTTGACAGGCTCTCCTTAGTTCCAGCCTACCTGAAAATCACTATGTAGGCCAGGCTAGCCTAAATCTAACAGAGATCTGCCTGCCTCTGCCTCCCAAGGGCTGGGTTAAAGGTGCTTACCACCATGCCTGGCATCAAAGGGTATGTACTTTTTAAAGAATTTGATACATATTACCTTTGATACATACTACCTAATTATCTTCTAGAAATTGTTTTCCAGCTTGGAATTTCCTCAGCAACTGTGTCCTTTACTAAGTCAGTTTTACCAAGAGAATTATGTATAATTATTGACAAGTAGTATGAAATAATGTTTTATTTTTATTACCTTTTCTGCAGTTTTTAGAGGGTGTTTTTAATTCTTACATGTAATAATTTTAGTTTTATTCATGTTTGACTTGTTTTTTTTTTTGGTCTTTTTGAGACAAGGTCTCCCTGTAGCTTTGGCTGTCCTGGAACTCACTCTGTAGACCAGGCTGGGCTTGAAGTCACAGACATCTCCCTGCCTCTGCCTCCCAAGTGCTAGGATTAAAGGCGTGCGCCACCGTGCCTGGCTCATGTTTGACTTTTAAGACCAGGGTTCATTTGCTGATTTTAATTTTCTTTTAAAGATTTTAATTTTTATTATTTTAAATTATGTTTATGTGTGTATGTCTGCGTGTCTGTGACATGAGCGCAGGTGCCCTCGGAGGTCCGAGGCATTGGGTATCCCTGGAGTTGGAGGTACAGGCACACTTGAGTCACTAGAGCTGGGATCCTAACTTGAGTCCTGCGCAAGAGCAGCATGTGCTCTTAACCAGGAGACACCTCTCCAGCCCTTGGTCTTAAGTTTCTTATATACTAAAGATCCAATTTTTCAAATCTATACATTGTAGATAGTTTCCTTTTCTTTTTTCCCTTATTTGATTATTCTCTGAAAACTTTTAGAAAATTTTTACATAAAATTTCAAGTCAAATCAGTTTTTATTTCTCCCATATTTTCTACTTTGAAAGTTATTTTCCATCTCAAAATGTTTATCAACCTTTACTTTCAATTAATTTGTAATTAAAAATATTATCTCTTAGCTTGGTGGTAAGTACTTATGGTCCAAGTAACTGGGAAAGGCTGAAGTGGTGGGTCCCTGGAGCTCTGAGGTTCTAGATCAACCCATCACACACACAAAATTAATATTTTTATTTGTGTGAGGGTTTTGATGACATTTATTTCAGCGCACCCATGTCAGGCAATGTCTGCAGAGACTACAAGAAGGTGTGAGATCCCCTGGAACTGTAGTTATGGATGGTTGTTAGCCACCACGTGGGTGCTGGGAGCTGAACTTGGGTCCTCTGCAAAAGCAGCCAGTGCTGTTAACAGCTGAGCCATCTCTCTAGCCCTTATTTACTTAGTCTATAAATATTTCAGGAATGATGTGAGAAAAGGCACTAACTGAAAATTTCCAAAGTGCCTCAACATGGTTTAATGAATAATGTTTTCTCGCAGGATTTTGCAACACTTTTTTTTTTTTTTTAAATCACAGTTGGTCACAGTTTGTATACCACTGTGCCAGGAGGGACTGTATCCATGCCCTACTTGAATGATGGCAGCTTGAGGACTTCCTGGGTGGAACCTGCAGTTCCCAGAGTATGGAGAATGATCAATAAACTCTTCTATAAAATGCACAATTAAAGCTGGGCATGGTGGTGCATGCCTTGGGAGGTAGAGGCAGGTGGATCTTTGTGAGTTCAAGGCCAGCCTGGTCTACAGAGGGAGTTCCAGGACAACCTTAGCTCTACAGGGAGACCCTGTCTCAAAAAGACCAAAAAAAAAAAAAATGCACAATTAATGAGTCACTGATACACCTGAAGTTTAACTCAGACATCTGTCTTGACCTTTTTCCACTGTTTACCTTTAGCAAAGAAAGATGCCAAGTCCGCCATGTTTAATGATATTTCTAACTTCTGAGTTTCTGTTCTATCTCCCACTATTCGAATCTAGTCACTTTGGACTTTAGAGCATAACATTTTGTTTTGTTTTATTTGGTTTGGTCTCAAGGTTAGGACTAAATTTCAGACCTCAAGCCCTTTTAATTCATCATTCTCCAAAAATAGTTATGATTAATTGGGTCAGTCTTTTTTCACACTTGAATATATACACACCTTTAAAAGGCAAAAAAAAAAAAAAAAAGCCTGTGGATCTCCAATAATGCCTTAAACTAACTTTTTAAAATATCAATGTCTTTAGAGGTATATAGAAGGGTATGAGGTCATAGTGCATGGTAGATATTCATATGATCCCAAATAAGACATGACATTTCTTTAAGATGGCATTCTTTGAAAAACAACGTAATTATAGCAAAAGCACAAATCTCATAGATTCAGAGAACTTAGGGGACTCCAGAAGAACAAATGCATTGGTTCATGTCTCACAAAAGAAGCTAGAGACTCATTTTAACCCAAACCACATGGAACCATCAAACTGTTTTCAGGCAGTATGAATGCTTATCTGGATATCCCTGTTCAACTTAAACCTGCAAAATCAATAATCTGGACATAAACTAATCTGCAAATGCTTGTGACCATTACACATCTATGAAACTAGAACATGAACTAAATTATAAAATTGATATTTAAAATGACCTTATTTAATAGGGGCTGGAGAGATGGCTCAGTGGTTAAGAGCACTGAATACTCTTGCAGAGGACCCAGGTTTGATTCTCAGCACCTACCTGGCAGCTAACAACCATCCATAACTCCAGTTCCAGGGGACTGCACAACATGGGTATACTTACAGGCAATATACACTCATGCACATAAGATAAAGATAATAAGATATTTTTAAATGACCTTATTTAATGACACAGTTGATACCATTTTGCTGAATAATAATGTCTATTTACATCACAAACATGTACAACTGCCTGCCTACTGGGAGGAGGAAGAGGTTTATTTTTAATTCTTAATTGCCTAGGAGGATTCTATATGCTTGCTATAGATTGAGCAGACTATCACAATTTGTTTATTCCTTCAGCCAATAATCTTTATTTTTCTTCCAGAACCCTTTAGAACTTGAGCTCCAGCACATTAATCAGTATTTTTAACACCACCACCAGCTCTTGAGCATCTCACCAATACTATCTGAAAGAATTTGTTGCAGGAATTTGGAAACTTTAACCTGATGTTTGCTTGATTCATTTTAATAAAACATGTACTTTTGTTCCCCTATTTTAAAAATATTACAATTTCTGTCCTGTACCATTTTAAGTATAGAAAGGATGTGGTTATTGTTTGTAGATCCAAGAGGTTAACTATAAAAGTGAAGCTGTCTGCAAAGTCTCATGGAATAAATCCCCCACATTTTCTAATAACATATTATAAAGAACTCTTAGTTTGCTCAAAACCCTATTTCTTAATAGTTTCTGAAAGCTGTTGACTTTTAGAAATGAACATGTTGATCTGGGCATGAAGGAGGAGGGTATGCAGAAAACTGAGGAGATGCCAGCTCACAATACAGCAGGCAGTTAATTAAGAGGAGTCAGGCTCCCTGAAACATATGACTGAGATGGAGAGTCTCAGACTGACAGAAGATGTATTTTCTCCAAGTTACTTTAAGAGTGTGATTTTTCCACCAGGGTTAAATCATGGGGTGAAGGCAGTGATTCTCAACAGGGCAATTTTGTACCTCAGGAGATATTTGGTTGTCACTCTTGTCTGGGATGGTATCCTATCTGTACCTGGTGGATACAGGTCAAGGATGCTGCTAAATATCTTTCAGTGTGTGGGATGGAATACAATTATCCAGTTCAGAATAGTGACAAGGTTGAGAAATCCGGATTCAGGTGCCCCAGCCAGGGGGCCCATCCTACAGGGCTTGTGAGAAGTTTCATCTTGTTTTACATACATGCACACAATGTACAGTACAAGGGCACGAGTACTACCCAGAGTCCTCCTATACACAAAGTGTCAGAGGAGAGTAGAGGGTCTTGCACTGAGCCAGCTGCAGTATGAACACTATGGAAAGAACAAACATCAGTAGCAGCTCAGAGCAGAGGTCATCAATTCACCCATTCACTTCTCAGCAAGTCTCTCTGCTAGGGATGACAATACAGGACAAACACAATCAAACCTGGTCCCTGCCTTCAAGGAGCGTACACCCTGGAGAGGACAGTAAAGGTTACCAAGTAAGAGACCAGACTACGGAATGAAGACTCCAAGTGCGCACCAGCGAGGAGCATTTCCCTGCAGCCTAAAGTGGTGCAGCTGCAGCAGAGCTGCACAACCACCTTTTTAGATTTCCTCTCGAGTTAAAAGTGGGTCCAAGGTCAAAACAGTGAGGGGAGGGCTGCCACCAGTCAAATGTCACCAAGGGCTCTGTTGTTTTGTTCCTAGGACAGGTGCTCTCGCCTTCATTTGACCTGGACTTTCCTCAACCAGCCTCCATCAAGCACATAACTACAAAGCCCTCCTAATGAAAAATCAAAAAACAAAAGAACCAACAACCCTCTCCATCGTTTTGCTTATATAACACCAGGGGACTATTTCCTATCTGTTCCTTGTTTGTATGTCTGTGTTACTAGCTGGAGTGTAAACTCCTGACCTGCAAGGGCCAGATCTTCCATTTCCTTTGCAGTACTGCAGCCAATCACCCAATAAATGCCCTCTGCATGAATGGACCTGTAGAGATAAAAAATACTTTATGGCATGCCCATTTATTGGTCTCACGCTTTTCCTTTGCTTTGTGATAGGACTACATTATGAGCTTCTAGAGAGCAGAGAAAATGGCTTGGTGCTTCCTCACACTCAGCGGGCACCATGCAAAATTTGATCCTTGCATGCTTTTTTGATGCTCCGGATATTATTAGCACACTGGGGTGTTTTTGTGTATCTAAGGACTGAGGTTGTCAGCCTCTCTGTGGCGGGGAATGTTCCTTCCTTCCCACTATAAGCTCCCATGGCGCCTAGGACAGGGCGGGATTATTGCAGAAGCCCCCTCCCCCACTTGCTTATTTTTATGACCAGGGAAGCAGACTGCGAAAATGGCAAACACTTGCATAACCCCAGATCCTACGAGGGAATCTGGAAGGGGACCAGCAGGCAGGGCAGCGGTGGCCTGGATGGGGAGAAGCAGGCTCCTCTGGGAGCATCCAAGCCTCGCCAGACGCCGCGGGGCTGGAGCAGAGAGCGGAGGCCGGCAGTCCAGAGCCGGGCAGCCCGCCGGCCCGCCAGCCCCGAAGCTCCGTCGTCCGCCGCCCGCCGCCCCGCGCCCCGCGCCCCGCGCCCCGGGAGCTGTCCAGACGGCCCCGCCCGCGCCTACCTGGCCGCACCCCCGCGCCGCGCGCCTCCCCCGCGTCCCGCCCGCCGGGCCCAGCTCGCCGCAGCTCGCGGCCGGGGCGGACGGCAGTGGCCAGGGTCGGCGGCCGGGCTCGGCGGGGTGGCGGGCTCTCCCGGGGCCGGCGCCTGCAGGGGGCGCGGGGAGCGCCCCGCCCCGCCGCCGGCCCTCTCCCTCCCGGCTCCCTGGATCCGCGCCGGGAGGAAATGATGTGTTGCTGCCTGGTTAATCACAGCTCCAGACACTCATTGGCCAAGCGCTCCGCAGCCACTTCCTCCTCCTCCTCCTCCCGCTCCTCCCGCTCCAGCTCCCGATCGCTGCCGCCGCCGCCGCCGCCGCCGCCCCCTCGGCGCTGGGGGAACTTTGCCGCCGCCGGCTCCCCGCCGCCCCCGGCCGCCCGCCCCGGCCCAGCCCAGCGCCGCCGCAAGTTTCCTCCGCCCTCCTCCCCGCCCTCTGCTCCCGCTCCGCGCCGCCTCCCGGCTCCTGCCCGGTGCCCGCCGCCTGCCTGCTCCCGGCCAGCCGCGCCGGCTCCGCGCCGCCCGCCGCTCGCCCCGCTCCTCCGCAGCCGCCGCCCCGGGCCGCAGAGTTCCGGGATCCGCCGCCGGCAGCACCGCCCCGCCCCGCCCCGCGCCGCCCGCAGCGCCCGGCCGCCTCGCGCACTCCGCCTCCCCCGGGCTCAGCCCCCGGCCGCCGCGGGACCAGAGGTGAGGGCAGGTCGCCCGGCGCGCTGCCGGAGCCGGCCGGGAGGACCGATGGGGGAGGAGGGCGCGGGGCTGGAGGGGAGGCCGGAGTCCGGGTGGGAAGGTGGGCGTCTGCGGTGCCTCCCCCTCGCTCCCATTCTTTCTCCCGCAAGCTCTGAGCCCTCTCCGGGGAAGCCGCGGCGGAACGAAACTGTCTTGCTCAGGGCCTCGGCTACGAGTGGGATCTGGGGGAGGGCGGAGGCGTGGAGCGAGGGTCTCGGGTGTGCTCTGGTGTGCGTGTGTGTGTGTGTGTGTGTGTGTGTGTGTGTGTGTACTCCTTCTGGGTGTGCGCCCGAGACTTGTAAATCGATCTGGCTTCCCAGCCACTCGGCTCACCTTCCTAGCTGAGCCTGGTACAGAGTAAAGAGATGGGCGAATCACCCCCACCCTCAAAATATCCATCCCTTCCAAGAGGAATTTTCTGCTGGAAAGACAGCCAATAAACTCTGTTCAACTCCCTCTCTCCCTCCCTCTGTCCTTCCTAGCTGCAGTTTCAAAAAGCTTCAAAGCCAGGAATGTGGGATTCATCTTCCGATCCCCAGAAGGCAAACGTGGTTACAGATGTTGCACGGTACTTTGCCAAGTTTAAAACCCTTCCTTCAACACTGTAACCAAAACAGCGAGGCTGGAACCTTGGGCGCGCTGGGGAGAAATGTGGGCCGCTGGGGCCGCTGGATGCAATGACTTCCGTCTGGTTCTTGACTGGCTCGGCTCTGTCCAGTTTGTGCCAGATGCGTCTCCCACCCTTCCTTACCTCCTCCTTCCCTGAAGTTTTGCATGGGAGAAGAGCTGTGGAGGAAGCGACCGAGGAAAGAAAACATTCCATTTTGTAGCAGAAGAAAAGTGTTGGTTAAAAAGTTGTCATTAATTTGGTGTTTGGAGAGAGGCGAACGTGAGGCAGAGGATATGATTTTTCTATTGGGCTTTGTTTGAGGGGTGTGTGATAGGTGTTAGATGATGGGAAATATCTGGTCCTGTACATGTTTTATATATTTACACATATATGTGCGTATATATTTATGTGTATATATGTATTATTTTTGAAAAAAGAAGTCCCTGAATTGAGACATAACCGAGTGATTTTAAAGAATCCTGTGCCGAAGATGCAGACTGCTCTGACAGCCCAAGGGAAGGCGGTGGCAAAAAATAGACACCACCTCCCTTTTCCCCCAAAAAATTCTTCCTGGAAAGGTGTTAAGAAACTTCAGAGATGGGCTGATCGGAGTGGCAGGCCTTAAATGGAAACACTATAGTATGTCCTGGCACTTGTCTTTGGAGGTGGGTTGCTGGCCAGGGGCCCGGCTTGGGCAGGCAGCAGACACTAGACTTGTGCTGACCTCAGACACTGCCTTGCCATGCTGCTCTCCAGTTTGCATGGTGCCTCAAGTATGAAACACTGGCCTCACCCATATCACTCAGGGAGACGCTTTGGGCACGAGCCTATTTTAAGTCTGGATTACCAGCCTCTAAGATCAAATCCCTCGTTTTGTGATTTGGTTACCTTTTGTTTTCTGCTCTGAAGTCGAACTGTGTGCCTCACGTGGAGGCATTTTGTGCTGGGCTGTAGCTCTCCGGTGCTGTTGACGCATCCTCAGAAAGTGCTGAGGGATGTTGGAATGAACTCCCACTAGATGGAAAGATCAAAGACTGGACGGGTGAATGCCGGGTTCCTGCACTTTCTTTCCAACTGCATTGCTAAGCTTTACTTGAAATTGAGAGTGGTTTCAAATAAAACTCGATGTAGATAATAGTCTTACAACTTTTGCATGTTGGACTGGAGTGATCACTTGAATCTGAATAAATTTCTTGAAATTGCTAAGTAATTAAAAAGAATATTAAGGATTCAGAGTTAAGATGCCATATTTGGGAGTTTCTGGAGTGAGGAACTTAATTCAATTAATAGCATTCTAATGATTTCTTTTCCCAAAGTGATGATTTACTAGATTTTCTTCCTGCAACCACACAAGGGGCAACAGTGATTGAATTGGTAAATAGAGGGTATATTTCCCAAGCTTCTTGTCTTCCCAGGATTGGGCCGTGACAAGCACTATAAGCTTCTAGGAGTTTTCTTAGGGTTATTTGGAGTACTCTAGCATTTCTGGCAGAGGGAAGGACAGGACAGAAATGAATTTGAGAAATGGTCTTCCCCTTTAAGGTCACAAGATGGTACCAATGCTGGGAACAGAGCTCTCCTCTGTGGCTTGTTTGGCTCTTGGATCCTTGTATTGTGATTTATTTTCATGTGATGAGGTCTCGTGTCCAACTCATTAGGAGTTAGAGAAATAAAGTGTCCATGTGGCCAAACGCTTTGATTTGTCTATACTGAAGGGGTGACTAGGTTTGTCGAGTAAGCACCAGGGAGGGTGCTCCACTCTCTGCCCGCCCTTTTACACAACATTTTCACATTTGCCATTCTCCAACAGTAAACTGAGGCTGGCCAAATTTCGGCTGTGGAGTGGGAATTTGAGGCAGGATTCAGGGCAACTCCAGACTGGTGTCTAGAGCCGCTATTGCCAGTTATTGGCAAACTCATTTACCATAGCTAAGTTTTACTTATCTTTGATTACTTACTTTTCAATTAGTCTTTTATTAAAAAAAGAACCAACTTAAAGATACCATCTTTAAGAAGAAATAATGTATTGCCATATTTGGGAAGCAACTCACTGGTTAGGAAAGGAGGTGGTCATAAAGATGCATTCATACTTGTACCTTAAAAGTACGGGATAGTGATCACCTGGCATGTGTGTGCTGCAGGGACCTGGAGTAAGGATGGAGAAGGTCACACTATTGGTGACATTCTGGCTTTTGGATTAGTTGATGGGTTCATGGGTGCTGGTTTTAGTTTTACACTTTGTAACCTACATATATGATATATGCTTTTTCAGGAAAATGATAAAGAAAATTAAACATAATCATTAGCATAATGATTACTTGGGGGAATATTTCATTGCACTTTGCTGACTGTAGCTATAGCTTGCTGCGTTGCATGAAGGAGACACCCAAGAATTATTGGCTGGTTGACAAAACCCCAGGTAATCATTTTAAAGCAAGCTGATTATTTGCTATACTTGAGTAAGGTTGAGGTATGCCCTTTCTTGGTTTTCTGCTCTTTATACCCTCATTCCCAATATTGTGAGTCTAGGCATGGCATATTGTGAGTACAGAGCTTTGCTGGGGTTTCTACTGGAAGCCTGGGTTGGGCTGCACTGGCACTTTTCAGCATCACTTTGTTTTGTATATATAATACTTGGGATGGCCACAGGGTGCTGCCATGAAGTATTATGTGGCTCTGTTTTCATCCAGCAGTAAAGTGACCACTCAGAGCTGGAGGTGGTGTCTAAGATAGAGTGGTGCCTAGATAAAGTGTTAACAACTTTAAGCTGGGGAGACTGGGAAATGAAGCCATCTGAAATTTTAATTGGAATCTCAAGTCTCCTGTGTTATTTTCCCAGGGAAGTGTTGGGCACTGTGGCTTTATTCCTGGAAATGAGGATTTGGAATTGGGTTTTCTGGTTCAAAATGCCTTCTTTGATCCTTTGGAGTGGAACTTTGTGTTTCTTTTTGTGGCCAGTTCCAGCTCAGAAGATCCAAATGAAAGACTGACCTCTTCTTTCTTAGCCATTGGTATAGCACTTACTTGCTCTGCTGGTTTAAGAATCAGAAATTCCAAAGTAGAATTTGTCTGTTGGGAAGGATAGTCAACCAAAAAAATCTCCATTGGAAGGCACTTCATGGCCTTGGTATGGCTGGTGCATCCTGGCCTTTGCTTCAGATGGAAGGTGGTTTTGTCTTCCAAAATTAACCAGTGAGACACTCACCAGGGAAAGAAAAGGGAAGGCTGAAAGTAAAGCCTTGGGTTTGAGCCCTGTTTCTCCCCCCCCACTAAAGGGGGTGAGGGAGGAAGAAGAAAACTGAAATACTTCCTACAAAAAAAAAAAAAAAAAAAAAAAAAAGAGCACACCTACCCACCCCTTATATTAAGGTCAAAGCCTGGGCTCTTCTGAGCAGTGCTGGAAATCTGAGCTTGTTTGCAAGTCTAAAGGCTCTTCTGGGATCCCTGAGAGCTTTGTTTTCCAGAGCCACCAGCACTTGATTGTTTGATTTTGGGGTTTTCGGGCTCTGAGCAACATTCCACTTTGCCCATTAGGGTTGCTTCATTGTTTATTCTGGGTGTTTGGTCTTTTTTGCAGTGACTGGGAAAGTCACTTCAGATTTCACTCTAACTTCTGTTGGAGGTACATGCAGCAGCCGAAGGTATTGGGGGAGGGGCTAGAGTGAGGTGTGAGGGACTGTAGTACCTACTGGATCTCTGAGACCCTGGTTCTCACCCACCGGAGGGAGGCCTGACCTTGGCTGCTCTGGCCCTCCGTCCTTCCTTCCCTCTTTGGAAAAGCCAGATCCTTAAGGGTCAGAGTAATCCTTTTGCAAAGGAGAATGTAGCCTTTGGACCATCCTCTAGCATTTTTCCATCTTCATTCTGATCTTTGATTGGTCTCTTTAAGGTTTAGGACTGCAAGTTATCCATTTTCCCATTTATTCTTTATTTTTTATTTTTTAATTTATTTTCGTATGTGTATGAATGTACTGTCTGCATGCAGGTTTGTGCACCCGTGTCGTGCAATGTCGCGAAGGTTAGAAGAAGGTGTCGGATTCCCCTGGAACTGGAGTTCTCCTGGAACTGGAGTTACAGATGGTTCTTAGCCACCATGTGGGTGCTGGGAATGAACCTGGGTCCTCTGCAAGAACAGTCAGTGCTTTAACCGCTAGGCCATCTCTCCAGGCCCTCCCATTTATTCTTTATATACAGTTCCTTCTCCTTATCAATTTCCAAGTTTTCAAATTGTCTCTCTGTGCTCCTTGGGGGCAGGGACTGGATCTTACTAATTTTTTCTATACCTTTTGTATCTAGCAAAATGCCAAACCATATAGCCATCAATGAAAAAATAAGAAAGTATTTTATTTATTTATTTATTTATTTATTTATTTATTTATTTATTTTGGTCTTTTTGAGACAAGGTCTCCCTGTAGCTCCAGCTGTCCTAGAATTCACTCTGTAGATCAGGCTGCCCTTGAACTCACAGAGATCCACCTGCCTCTGCCTCCCAAGTGCTAGGATTAAAGGCATGTGCCACCATGCCTGGCAAGAAAGTATTTATTTTTAATTCATTCTCTCTCTCTCTCTCTCTCTCTCTCTCTCTCTCTCTCTTTCTCTCTGTGTGTGTGTATGTGCTTGTGAACACAGGTGCCCTTGGAGGCAGGAAGAGCGTGTCAAATCCCTTGGAGTTGGAGTTCCAGGCCATTGTGAGCTGCCTGCTGGGACTGCTGGGAGCTGGGCAAGAGCAGTGCATGTACGTTTTTAACCACTGAGCCCTCGCTCTGCTCTGATACATGGTTTTTAATTCTGAGAGAATGAATGGAAGACTACTTTAAGCAAAGGGGAAATCTCAGAGAAAATACTAAGCTTGAGACTGGATCTCTAAGCATGGGTTGGAAATTGAGGTGAAAGACACTCTGGGTAGAGGGAACTGTATTTGGTCCCCATTCTTATTTCTCTGTGTTGGTACTTGAACCTAGGGTCTTACTCTTGACAAGCATGTGCTCTACTCTGACCCCCACCCTTTTTTTTGGGGGGGGGTCTTTTTGAGACAGGGTCTCCCTGTAGCCCCAGCTGTCCTGGAACTCACTATGTTGGCCAGGCTGGCTTGAACTCACGAAGATCCGCCTGCCTCTGCCTCCCAAGTGCTAGGATTAAAGGCGTGCACCACCACGCCCGGCAGTGACCCCTCCCCCCCTATTTATACTTAACTGTAACTTGTACTTAATGAATGCAACAAATATTTATTCCATTCTTTTTAGTGTACCTTTCCTTCTTTGCTTGCTTTTGTATTTTAGAGAGAGACAAGTCCATTATGGAGAAGAGTATTTCAACCCATTTTTTATATTCCTCAGAGCAAGGAGTCCTGTGTTAGTGTGGGACCCAAATGCTTGGTGAATTGAGCCCTTTATTCTGATTTTTTTTTCTTGTGGCAAATGTTCCTTCTTAAACAGTTGACAGCGAAAACAGAGTCGTAGGCAGTGCTTATGTCAGAGGTGAGAGAATGTGGATGACCTCTTTGGAAAATGGATGGAATCCAAAGTAAACTCCACATTTACCAGGTTTTAAGGGCTGAATATGAGTGGGCATAATAACTGCAAGACACTGTTTAGCTTGAACGCTGGTTGACTGGGCAGTTTGGTCACTTACGAAAGGCAAGACTGGCCATTTAGAGTTACAATGCAGCATTCTGCCTTTGAACTGTAAGTTGTTCTAGGTTTTGTTTCTGCTTTAGCCAATGATGGAAGATTTTGACTGAACCAATAAAAACGTAACCTTGAGTTTTATAAGAAATGGACAAAAGAAATAAAGAAAGGTAAAGGGTGATGTTGGATTAGATGTTAGAAGTAATGACATTTGGGGTTTGCAGTGAGTGAGTACTGAGAAAATGTGTAATAAAAAAGAACTGGAGAAGGAGCTGGAGAGATGGCTCAGTGGATAAGAGCATTTACTGCTCTTGCTGAGGACCCAGGGTCCGTTCCCAGCACCCAGATGTTGACTAACACCCATCCCTAATTATAGTTCCATGGGATCTGATGCCCTCTTCTGGCCTCCATGGGCACTGGGCACATACTTGGTGTACTTACATACATGAAGGGAAAACACTTATATACATAAAATAAAAATAAATAAAGTCATGCTGGGTGATGTGGCTTATACCTTTGGTCCTAGCACTTTGGGGGCAGGAGAATCTCTGTGAGTTCAAGGCCTGTAAGGGGTACATAGTGAGATCCTATCTCAAACAAAGAAACAAAACAAAATAAAACAACAACAATATACCCAAACCCCAAAGCCTTGAACAAAAGAACTAGAGGAAAAGTCTTCTGGAATAGAGTTAGAGATAGTATTGTAACCCAAGTTCTCAGTCTTTTTTTAAAATTTATTTATTTATTTATTTATTTATTTATTTATTTATTTATTTATTTATTTATGTGTATGAGTGTACTGTCTGCATGTAGGTTGGTGCATCCGTGTCGTGCAATACCTCGGAGGTCAGAAGAGGGCATCAGATTCCCCTGGAACTGGAGTTAAAGACGGTTCTCAGCCTCCATGTGGGTACTGGGAATGGAACTCGGGTCCTCTGCAAGAGCAGTCGGCATCTCTCCAGCCCCAGTTCTCAGTCTTTTATTGAAGCTATTGCTATGAGTGAAAATAAAGTGTAGTTTTCTACTGTCCTTAAGAAAATGCGGGGCTGGAGAGATAGCCTAGGGGTTAAGAGCGCTGACGCTCTTGCAGAGGACCTAGGTTCAATCCGCAGCACCCACATGGCGGCTGAGAACCTTCTGTAACTCCAATTCCAGGAGAACTCCAGTTCCAGGGGAATCTGAAACCCTCTTCTTACCTCCGCAGCATTGCATGACACGGGTGCACATACCTACATGCAGACAATACATTTGTACACATGGAAAATAAATTAAAAAAATTAAAAATAAAAAGAAAATGCTTATAAGCAGTGTCACCAAGAACACTGTAACGCTTGGGTTAGTGTTTTTTGTCTTGATCGTAGGGACTTGTATAAGATAGAGTGAGAGCTGGGATTCGTCAGTAGGGAGAAAAGAACAGGTGGTTATTTAGAGTGTCCCTTTCCTTCTTTTTCAAAGAGGAAAATGATAAGGGACAAGTGAGCTTGATGATGTTTCTCATGTGGTTTTTGAACTTAAAGAACCTGAACTCTTGTGGGGAACAGGTGGCTGGAATAAGTATCTCATGACTGTGGACCCAGAGAAAAATGGAAAAGTTCATTATGTGGAGGTGTTCTGTTTTGGTTTTTGGAATAAACTTTTGACTCTCAGAAAATACATTTTCCATGATGGTCTGCTACACACACACACACACACACACACACACACACACACACGCACGCACTAGCAATAAAACTGAATTATGGGGGCTGGAGGGATGGCCTAGCGGTTAAGAGCGCCGACCGCTCTTGCAGAGGACCCGGGTTCGATCCCCAGCACCCACATGGCGGCTGAGAACCGTCTATAACTCCAATTCCAGGAGAACTCCAGTTCCAGGGGAATCCGAGACCCTCTTCTGAACTCCGTGGCATTGCACGACACGGGTGCACAGACCTACACGCAGACAGTACATTCGTACACATACAGAAATAAATAATAAAAAAAAAAAAAACTGAATTACAGGTTTTACCAGACAATACTGTAATGCTTTCTAATTTCTATTCAATTTTTATTTAAAAATTCTGTTCTCTGTCTACTAAATTGATTTCAAAACTTGCTAATGGGACTTAATCAGCAGTTAGAAAAAACTGTTCTGTTCTAGGTATTGTGGAAATTAGCCTTAATTTGTTTATTGAGTATTTGCTAATGTGAGTGAGAATTTTGTTTGTTTTCGTGTGGATGTTAGTCATTCTGCAGAAAGCCCCTCCCTCTATGGGGAGACTTTCATGCC
Source organism: Rhizomys pruinosus (assembly GCA_009823505.1). Taxonomy (NCBI): domain Eukaryota; kingdom Metazoa; phylum Chordata; class Mammalia; order Rodentia; family Spalacidae; genus Rhizomys; species Rhizomys pruinosus. Next base: position 539,437 of record VZQC01001376.1, read on the forward strand.
AGTTTCTTTCCTTAGTGCGGGAGTCTTTGCTTGTTTCTCCTAATCGGATTAAAGTGACTACTGTGTACTTTGGGCCTTATCTGAGAGCATCATCATGTTGATCCCAGTCGGTGTCAAAGGTGGAGCTGGTTAATTTAAACTGGTGTCAGGAGTCCTCAGCCCCCTAGTTATGGAGATCAGATTTGAATAAGATGGATGCTCTCGGTAGAAAGAGGAAAGCAGCAGTACCTGCCCGTACCAGAAAGAAGGGAATGCAGTTTGGAAGATCACTCCAGGTATTGTTTAAACTCAAAAAATGAAAGATTAACAGTGACAGCTCTTTGCATCCAAAGACGGAGTTCACCTGTTGTCATTGTCTTCATTAGTAAAATTTCCCTGAATTCTCGCTCTTGCATGTTTTGCCTCTTTGTTCTCCATTTACTGAATATTTATTAAATCTTCTTATGCTTGGGTTAGGCATGGAAGGCTCAGTAAAACCAGCTTGATGTTAAGGTATACTTGAAAAGAATTACACATCTACTGTAAATGGCAGAGTGTGGAGTATGTTGGTCACAAGGTCTAGAGGGATAAGATCAGCCCAATGCCTTTGAGGAAGCAGCTATTTAGCTAACCTTGGAAAGAGGTGCCACTTTGATGTTATCATTGTGATGGATATCTGTAAATATATTGTCATGGAAGGGATAGCATTCTAAAATAGAGAAAGAGGCTAGTAAATAGGGAGTAGCAGATTTAGTGTAGGAGCCAAGTTGTAAGCAACATAGCTGCACATACTTTCAAACACTGGTTCAGATTTTACATTGACATGCTGCCTCTTGGGAGCATGCAAGTCCTGGGAGAAGTGGAAGCCTTAGTAGCCTTTCTCAGTACTTTGTGATGTGCCTTGATTGCGAGGAGCCTGGAAGGTAAGAACCAGAGAAAGAGGGAAGAAAGGGAAACGTGGCTCCCTCTTATTGTTTCTTGGAATACCAGGTTGAAGGCTAAGATAATTCACGGAAAGCGTTGGGCTTTGGGTGTATCTCAGTTGACAGAGTTCTTGCCCAGCATCCTTAACAGCTGTGGTGGTGCACACCTATAATCCTAGCACTTGATACGTGGAGGCAGGAGGATCAGAAGTTTAGTCATCCTCAACTACATAGTGAGTTTGACACAAGCCTGGCATCTATGAGATCCTGCCTCTAAAAAAGAGAAGGTAGCCTTGAGCTAGTCCACACTGCGTGAGTCCATTTAACGCTCATGCCCACTTGAAGTACCTACTCCTGCTGCATCCACTTTATAGAAGGAAAAACTGAAGTCCATCGGGGCATCAAGCCATGTCTATGTCACACATCTGAACTTTAACCGTGGTTATAAATTCCCACGTCACCAAATCCTACAGCATGGAAAGCTAGAAGAGGAAAGTGGTAGTACTGAGGTGAATGACCTCAGTTGTGTTCTGTTTGGTATTGTTTTTAAAACATTAAAAATTACTTATTTGGCCAGGAGTAGGGTGGCGCACACCTTTAATTCCAGCAATCTGGAGGCAGAGGCAGGCCGATCTCTGTGAGTTCAAGGCCAAGCCCGGTCTACAGAGTGAGTTCCAGGCCAGCTGGGACTAAAGGGAGACCCTGTCTCAAAAATACAAAAAAATTTATTTATTTTATGTGTCTGAGTATTTTGCATGCATTGTGTCAGTGCATCTCATGTGTGCATTGCCCGTGGAGGCCAGGAGAGGGTGCCCGATCCCCTGGAACTGGTGTTTGGGATTGTTAGCTGCCACGTGAGTGCTGGGAACTGAATCCTTGTCCTCTGTAAGAGCAGCTAGTGATTTTGTCTGTACCCCTCCCCCTTTTAAAACTGTATTTATTATTGTATTTAAAACATCATTAAAAGCTTGCTATTATTGAAAATGAGGAAGTTTCCCAAATTTCCAGGTGTTCTTGTCACTGAAAATACTGGCAGTACCTTGACCCTTTTCCTATAAGAAAGAACCTGTGAGAGATTCTTGTGATTGTCTGAGGGACATGGGTGCTGTGTTTGTCTTAGTTTTAGATGATCTCGTTTACTCCCCCTTATGGAAGTCTGCTCTTATTGCTATGTCTTACTCTTGTGCTGGATTTTTAGGGTCCCATACCTGCTTTGTCCTCACATGCTAACTGCGTTGTCTCTGTAGTTGCATGAGCTTGAGACCCCTGCTCTGTTGGCCTGGCTGTTTGTCTAGGGTATAATGATCAAAAGCCAGGATGAAGTGAGACTAGACGAACCAGGTTTTGGCTTGGGGTGGGAACAGCACAGAGCTTGTGGAGTAAGTCACTGTGATAAGAGAGGGGTGGGTATGGGCAAACATGGCTCCGAGAAGCTGGACCCCTCGGAGGATGAGGTTGATCTTAAAAGCAAATGCAGAGTTGGCAAGGGAGCTGGTTTGGGATGGAACTAGGTGCTGGGCTCAGGTTCTGGTGGAACAAGTACATAAGAGGTTTTACTTTGGCCCCTGTGAGAAGCTGGGGATGTGGTACTAGAAGCCTGGCTATGAGGGTTTGGGGCTGGACTTTAATTGTGATCAGATTTGAATCGGTTCTTGGGGAGAGGATGAATGTCGGAGAGGTTCCTATGGGAATGGAAAGAAGTGGACTGAGGTACACATGGCAGAATGAACCGGGGGCAAAGAGTTTGAAGGGTTTTTTTTTTTTTTTTCGTCTTTTTTTTGAGACAGGGTCTCCCTTTAGTCCCAGCTGGCCTGGAGCTTGCTATGTAGACCAGGCTGGCCTTGAACTCAGAGATCCACCTGTCTCCGCCTCCCAAGTGCTGGGATTAAAGACATGTGCTTCCATGGCTGGATGAAGGTTCTATTGACTTTTGGGGTCAAATGTTTTACCTCTCAGATAAATGTTTATTCTAGTAAAGTAGTAAAATCAAAGTTTCCTATTTTCATCATGGGAACTGATAAGCATCTGCCTTGAGTCAAGCAGAGATTCTCTTTGATGGTTACACTTGTAACTTACATGTGTGCCTTCTTTATGTCAAACTGGCTCTAGCCATGACTTTCTCCTTTTAATTTTTAAATATTTATTTATTTAAATATTTATTTATTTATTTATTTATTTATTTATTTATTTATTTATTTTTGTATCACAGATGAGGGAAGAGGAGGTCATGGGAGTCCCAAGATGGGGGTTGGGGGGTAGGAAATGCCAGAGGGTAAGGACTCTGCACTGGGAATGCATTCTGGCTTCTAGCTGGCTAAAAATGGAATGTCCTCTGACCAGTTCAGATGAAGTCCTCCCTGGGCATGTTTGCTTGAGATTCCATGCAAGTTATTGTCCTTTCCTCAGCAACGTCCACTTCAGCTCCCTGCTCTTCTCCTGCGTGGCTCTCTTTTGATCCATTAAGGTCTTACTGTTCAGGACATTGTGTCAGCAGGTGGGGTAACTTGCTCAGATGTGAGTGTGGATGAGATCTTCTAGGAGGGCCTTCTTTTGTTCTCATAGACACTTGATTTCTTTTGGGGACATGTATCTCTAACTTTAAAAACATGGAGTTGAGCCGGTTGTGGTGGCACATGCCTTTCATCCAGCACTTGTGAGGCAGAGGCAGGCAGATCTCTCTGAGTTCAAGGTCAGCCTGTCTACAAATCAAGTTCCAGGACAGCTGGGGCTATAGGGAGACCTTGTCTCAAAAAAAAAAAAAAAAAAAAAGTCGAGTTGCTCTTTCTAGTTTTAACTTATTTTTTTTTTTATAATTTTATTTATTTTTGTATGTGTATGAATGTACTGTCTGCATGTAGGTTTGTGCACTCATGTCATGCAATTCCGCGGAGGTCAGAAGAGAGTCTCGGATTCCTCTGGAACTGGAGTTCTCCTGGAATTGGAGTTACAGACAGTTCTTAGCTGCCATGTGGGTGCTGGGGATCAAACCCGAGTCCTCTGCAAGAGCAGTCGGTGCTCTTAACCACTAGGCTATCTCTCCATCCAGCCCCTAGTTTTAACTTATACAGAGCTTTATTTCATTACATGTGCACATTAATATGGGTTCCTATACATGTTTTTTTTCTTGTAAGTTAAGTGATTTCATTAAGGTTTTATGGTTTAGGTAGTTTGCATTGTAAAAGGAGTGCTTGTACCTGATACAAGAAGGAAGGGCATACAGTAAAAAGGAACGTCTGTCTTCCCACCTTCTTGAAGGAAAAACATCATGTAGTTAGTGCATGCAGCTCACTGGTGGAGCATTTGCCTACCGTAGGGGAGGCTCTGGATTCAACCCCCCAGCTTATAAAAAAGGCGGGTCTTCCAAATGATAACATTACATTTACAATCACATACATACTAATATTGAATTGTTTATTGGAGACAAGTCTAGCTATGCTTCCTAGGCCGACCTGGAATTCCTAAGCTCAGGCAATTTTCCTGCTTTAACTTCCCAAGTAGCTGGAACTAAGGAACACATCAGTATTCTGACTACTTAATGTGCTGTTTTTTTCTATGTATGCTGCATGCTATTGTCCAATACCCTTTTCTCTCTCTCTTTCTCTCTCTCTTTCTCTCTCACTTCACTCATTAGAATGAACAAGGCTTTTCATCCCCCATCATGGGGGCTGAACCTAGGGCCTCCTTCATGCTGGGTGAGCTAGGTGCACTACATCTCCAGCCTGCCTCATGGTTTTGAAAGGTGTTGCGTTGTGTACTGTAGTTTTTTCTTTAGGCAACATGATGCATTGCAGTATCCCAGTGACTGTAGTTACGTAAGTATCCATCTCCCATTGTTCAGGGTGGTGCTCTGTGCTTTCCGCTTATCAGTGGTCATCTGTGGTCTGAAAATATCTGGAAAGTTCCAGAAATACTTTACAAATTTTCAATACATTTCATTATATTTTTGTACTATATTATTAGAATTATCCCATTATTACTGTTCATATTTTCTTTTTTGTAACTTGTAAGTTGAACCTCATCATAGGGATGCATGTATAGGGAAAGCCACAGTTTATGTAGGTTTTGGTGCTGTCCACTTAGAGCATGTATTGGGTATCTTGGGACATGTTCCCTTGTGGAACACTACTGTACTCTGTGCACCCACATCTGCTAGCTCCACCTACTAATTTCCTTCCTGTCTATCTGGGGATAAATAACAAAGGCTTGTATTTGTTTTCATATATGTAGTGGCATGAAATGGTCTTTCATTTGTTTTTGTGAAACAGCATGTCGTGTTTTTTCACTCTAAGCCAGGTATAGGTCAAAAGAAAGTCATTTTCTTTTCTCTGTTTTAGGCAGGCTCACTTCTTCCTACAGTTTAATAATTTGCTCATTCTTCAGACTCTTTTTTTTTTCTTTTTTTTTGATACTAGTGTCACTGTCCTTGCTGGCCTGGAACTGGTTATGTAGACCAAGGTAGTCTTGAACTCACAGACATTCTGCCTCCTCTGAGTGCTGGGATTTAAGGCGAGCACCACCATGCCTGGGAGTCTTTCTTCTCTTTGGTCTTTCCAGTAAGTGGGGCCTGGTGACTTTTTGTCTTTGAATAACTGTGGGCTTTGTAAGCCTTGCAAACCACAGCTTTACTTTGATTGCTTTAAAGCACCATGTCTGCCTGTACTTCATGTTAAAAGCAGAATTTACAGGGCTGACAGCTGATTTTTTTCTTTAAATATGGTGAGTGATAAGTAGGCATTTAGTGACCAAGAAACTCATATAGTCAGCTTTTTATTATTGATCAACAATAGAGACAATGGATTTTTTAGACTTAGGCAAAAAGTTTTATTTTTATAATAGCTTTAAAAAAAGCAATAGGCTGGCGATAGACAGTCTTTAAGAAACAGCAAAATTTTATTTATGACTTTGGATAAGACTAGAGCAGACAGCTTTTGATCATTTTGTACAACAGAGAGTAAAATAAGGTCTAGTTTTGATATATTTAATTAGTTTTTTCTTTCCTTGGTGGTGCTGGGAATTGAACCCAGGGCATTGTATGTGCTAGGCAAGAGCTCTGCCACTGAACTGCATCTTTTGCCCTTAATAACTCTTTTTTAATAATATGATTGAGTTTCCTTTGCCTTACCAAACTAGATACATTTAAAAGTTTAAACAGAAACACGATGACTACCATTTATGTTGGTTTTTATATTGTTTTTCCTTTAGATTTGACCTCCCTCGACCTAGCACTATATTTGAATCTTTCATTTGATAGACTTAGAAATTCTGAGTAGCTAATATAAATTTTTCTGGAACATTTTTGAGCACTTGGTTGCATTTTTAAAAACCATTCACTAAATCTCTTTTGGTATACCATCTAGCTACAGGGCAACAAAAATAAAAAGACACAACTTAGATAATTCTACAGCAGAGTTAGGATTTATTTATAAGCATAAAATGGAATCATATATAATCATTAAAAATACTACACTAGATAAATTCATGGATAGATCATACTTTTGGTTTTGTCTCTTTAGGTGGTCCTGGCTGGCCTAAAACTTGGTATTTGTAGAGCAGGCTGACCTTGAACTTTCTGTGAGCCTTCTGCCTCTGATTGCGTACTGGGATCACAGGGGTGTCACAGGTGTGCACCACCACGCCTGGCTCCAGATCGCATTAATATTTTTTGTTACATTTATTTATTTGTATATTTATTATTTGCGTGTGTATGCATAAGGATATGCAGATGCTATGGTGTGCCTGTGGAAGGTCAGGGGACAGCTTGTGGGAGATGGTTTTCTTCTTTTACCATGTAGGTCTCAGGGATCAAATGCAGGTGGTCAGCAAAGCCTTGACCTGCTTGGCTATCTTGTCTGCCCAAGAGCACACTTTAAAACTTTTCTTCTCAAAGAACATTTTGTTGATTATTCCATCTAGTTAGATCCTTAATTCTTTCTTCTTGTTTCTTATATGTACTCCTCTGTATATACTGTCAGTATATCTATGGAGTGAATAGTAAGGAGATCCAGTAAATAAATACTGGTTTAGTATGTACATATTTATGTGCGCATGCACATGTGTGTGTATGTGTGTGTGTTCTGTGCCTTACTCATACATACATAATAGGTCCACAGAAATGTTTTGGAATTAATGAATTGCCATGAAGTGTACACAAAATAGGGTTAAGTAGAAAAATCCAGTTACTAAACATACTGTAACTCAGTTTACATACATCATGTATAAGTCTATAAACATTATAAATTATCCTTTTAGATTTATGGAAACATTCATATGGATGTAAGGGGAAAAGGACTAGCAGGAGAGGAATTGCAACAGTACAGTGGCCATGTCTGTGCTGTGGGTCATGGGTAATTTTTTTTATTATTTATTTTTATTTTTTTAATTTTTAATTTTTTTATTTTTTTGTCTTTTCGAGACAGGGTCTCCCTGTAGCCCCAGCTGTCCTGGAACTCACTCTGTAGACCAGGCTGGCCTTGAACTCACAAAGATTTGCCTGCCTCTGCCTTCCGAGTGCTAGGATTAAAGGCATTCACCACCACGCCCGGCAGGTCATGAGTAATTTTAAAGAGACAATCTACAGGGGCTGGAGAGATGGCTCAGCAGATAAGAGCTCTGACTGCTCTTCCAGAGGACCTGGGTTCGATTCCCAGCACCCACATGGTGGCTAAGAACCGCCTTTAAGCCAGGTGTGGTGACGCGCACCTGAAAAAAAAAAAAAAAAGACAAGCTACGAACACAAGCAAGTGAACTAATCTTGCCGCATAAAGTCACTTCCATAATGGACTTTAACCTTTCAGCATGAAAGGTGATCACCTTACCTAGAGTGATGCATTACAGTATTTCAGCCTTTATTCTCCTGAGTAAAATGTATTGCATCTCTGTAGGGTGACTGGTTGTATATCCTAATCATTAGGATTAAATTATGATCTGAGATTTGCACTTTTGAGAAACTGGTTTTAATTCCACATTAGCTTCAGTTAAAGGGTAGTGAAAGTATATTAGATCTGGTACACGAGTCTAATTGTAATTATTGACACATTTTCTGATGCTCGCTTAAGTGTGATACATTGCCCATGATTTTGACAGCTGTGACTGCATTAAGCTGTACCCTTAACAAAGGATTGTTTAAACTTACAATTGTCAGAAGGATCCTCAGTAAAGTGGATGCACGTAGACTGGGGGTGAAATGGTGCCTTCTGTCCCACTGTGCCTTTTGAGTTTGAGTCTGTGAAATGTTAATCAGATTATCTGGGTTTACTTTTCAAGAAACCTGGGAATTATATCTTTTTTTTTTTTTATAGGGGAAAAAAAACAATGAAGTGATGCTGTTCTGTTTTGATTTGGTTCTGTGATGCTGACATGGATTCTACTCACTCTTCTTGCTGACCTTCTAATCAGACCAGTCATAGACCTCTATCATAGGCCTCTAGATTAGCACTTGATGTTATATTGATGTTACATGACAAGGTACCCCCATAGCCTACAATGACCTTGAATTCCTGGTCCTCCCATTTCCACCTCTACAATTTGTCTTTGGTCTTCTCATCCCCCTGTTTCAGCCTCCAGAGTGCTGGGACTATAGGTGGGAGCTACCAGAACTGCCAGTCCTAATATCATTCTTTTTCTCTTTCATCTCTTTGTCATTTTTTTAAACCTCCTCCCCTCTTCCTTCTCACCCTTCTACTTTCCTCCTCTCCTTAGTGTTAGGGATGGAACCTGGAGCAGTGTACACAGTAAGTAGATGCTATACCAGTGAGCTCCATCCTCAGCCCAGCCTTATTTTCTACATGTCTTTGGAAAAAGCTCATGTATTATTTATCTCTTTTTCACGTATTATCTCCTTCCATGAGTAGCTACTGAGCCAGCCACTGAACATGTTGACAAAAAGGCTGCTGGAAAGCTCAGCCTGGCAGAGGCAGAAAAACAAATAGCAAAGCTACAACAGAGAAGCCCCAGCGTAGGGCTTAGAAGTGAGTTGAAGCTGGGATGTGCACCTCTGTTGTAAGGGCTTCAGGGTTGTCTTCCAGGGGAGTGTGTGTGTGTGTGTGTGTGTGTGTGTGTGTGTGTGTGTGTGTATGCACGTGCACTCTATCTTCTCCTGCAGGTTATGTAGGAAGTTCTAAGGTTGCAGAGGGCACAGGCTTTCAGGAAGGACTGCATCCTTTTAAAGTAAATAGAAGCAAAACCCAGCTTCTCAGTGTGTGCTAGTGAGGTCAGAGATGGTGTGCTGCTGTCATTTGAAACACAGAGTCCTGCAGCTACCCACAATCCTGCTGAACTAGAACCAGCTTTGTAGTGCTATCAGCAGATGGCTTGGATGCTTCTAGAAATCTGAGGAACATCAGGTGAATGTACAGAAGGGGTAAAATGTGAGCGAACTGGGAAAGGACCAACCACCTGCTAAGGAATGTTGATTTTGATTTTGATTTTTTAAAGCACATGTATGGGGGCAAGTGAGATGGCTCAGCGGTTAAGAGGACTAGCTGCTCGTACAGAAGACCCGGGTTCTAATCCCAGAACCCACATGGTGGCTGAAAGCCATCCGTAATTCCAGCTCCAGGGGATCCCACGCCCTCCTCTGCTTTCTCTGGGCATCACACAACATGGGTGCACCTACATACATGCAGGGAATACATGCATACACATAAAATAAAAATAATAAAGTATTTAAAAAATCAAGCACAGGTTTGATAATGAAGAAATAACATCAGAGTCACATTTTCTTAAAATTGTCTAGAAATACAGGACACTTGCCATGAATTATGCTTCTTTTATGTACAGTATGTGGTATGTGCATGTGCACATGTGTGTGTGATTGTATGTGGAGGGCAGAGGTCAAGATCAGGTGTCCTTCCATTTCTCCAGCTTTGGTTTTTGAGACAGAGTCTGTCTTTGAACTTTCATGCATTCAGCAAGACTGGCTGACCAATGAGATTTGGGGATCTCCCTCTCTTCCTCCCCCATTGGGCATTAGGAACATGTGTTGCCTGGCTTTCTACTTAGGTTCTGGGATCTGGACTCAGGTTCTTGTGCAGCTGCACTTCACTGACAGAGCTGGCTCCCCAGCCCCCGTGTTTCCTGTAACTTAAATCAGCCACCGATCTGGCTCAGAGTAAAGGTCTTGCCCGGCAAGCCTAACTAACCACTTGGATTCGATCCTTGGAACACATGGAAAGATGGAGAGAGAGAACAGACTCAAGAGTTATCCGCTGACCTCCACACCTGCACTGTGGTATGTGTCTGCACACACATACACATCATGTACACAGAGACACACAGACACATAAACACACACATAAGAAAAAAAAATCAGAAACCTAAATCATACAGATGGTGTTCCCCACAAAGTCCTCAGATAACTGTGAGAAGCACTTTGTCCTAGACAGTGTGGAAAGTCCACTGCAAGTTCTGCAGCGTCTACTATGAGGAAAATCATTAACTTAATCATTTCTATGGGAAATCCCTGGGGTCTTCCAAATTTATTCCACAGAGGAACCCAGTGCAGCTTCACAGCTGTTAACACCCCAGGCTTAACTGACTGCCAGTACTGCTCTCTCTAACTCTAGATACTTTGCCTTGTCTGTGTTGTGAGGCCAGCTGTCTGGTTTGCCTGGGTAACAAGAATGTCCCAGGATATGTGACTTTCAGTATTAAAGTCCTGGGCATAAATTGCTGCCCTATTTGTTTACCATATGTAGGACTTCATTTTTTTTTTTTTTTTTTTTTTTTTATTTTTTTTTTTCCCAGTAGACTCTGCCTTTTTCCTTAAAAACCTGTTCTAGGCACATTCTAATGGAGTAGTCCCTAACCTTGTCTGCATCCTTGTGCCTCACCCCAGGAGCTGAGATTGTGATTAATTGGTCCGGGTTACTTGTTTCAAAGGTCCCCAGGTTATTCTGTCTTGTATGAAAGTTGGTTCAAAGCAATTAAACCCGTGGAAATGCAGTCTTGATGCACTTCTTATGGATTTATTTTAATATGTAGTAGAAAGGAACATTATCCATTAAAAAGAAAAGAGCTGAAATAACCACTTAGCAGCATGCCAGGGGAGCTGCAGTCGTCAGTCCATGGTGTGCACCACATTGTGGGAAGAGTGGAGGCTGGGGAAGCAGTGAAGAGGGCAGGGGCCTTTTAGTGGGGGGCGTGGCTTAAGAGGGGTTTAAGGCTGTTTGGAGCACAGAGCTGAGTCCTGGGAGCAGATCTATAAGGTGGGATGGGGCAGAGCAGGACCGGAACACAGGGGCTCAAGGGAATTTGGAAGGTGATAGACAGGTGTGGATTGAGTGGTTTAGGACCTTCGTGGAGCTGGCCACTGAGTACTCGCATTCTGCAGGGAGAATGGCCGAGACTGGATCTGCCATGGCGTCTGGCAGGAGTGTCTGCAGTAGAGCAGTGTGAGAACAGCTGGGAGTTGGCTGGGACACTAAGGGAGGGCGCTGGCAGATGACGGTATGAGCCCATGGGTAAGCGCTCAAGGGGACGTTTGTGTCGGTCCTTTGAGGTTCTTACAGATGTTTCTGTAAATTCAGTGGGAAGTTGGATTTTAGTGGGTTGAAAAGGGGGACATAGCTAGCTAGACCTGAGGATTTTCTAGAAGGTTTTACAAGTGAAAGAGGCTGGAGTGATGTGGGATTTTAGGTACTAAATCCAAGCTTGTTGGGGGGGGGTAGACACCTGCTTATTAATGCAAGTTATTTCTTATTTCAACAAGGAATAAACACACAGGAATGGTCAGATAGTCACAGGAAGCCCAGAACTCCCTGGGGATCCATGAACGGCTGTGCTTTCCAGTTTAGTCACTTCACTTTTTTTTCTCTCTCCTTCCTGAAGCTTCCCTTGTCATTCCCTGGACACAACAATCTCAAGATCAGAATTTATGTGCTTAGGAATGTCTTTAAAGATTCTTTTTATAGTGATGATAAGATAGCATGTGAGAGTCTAACCTGTGTCCTGATGTCACCTCTGGGCGAGCTTTGGAGTTCACTGAAGCCCACCACACTTTGGTGAGCCTCTCAGCCGCATTGTGCAGGAAGCAGAATGGACAAGTATGTTGGGGTAAAGAATGCCCTGAAGTTTAAATGTAGTAAGGACTTGCTGGTGATTAATAATTTCGGGATGGGTTGAGGATGGAACCTCAAAATTCACATTAAAATGATTTGTTGTGTGAGTCAGGGCAGGTGGCACACATGTGGAGGTCAGAGGACAACTCTACGAGTTGACTATCCCCTTCCACCTTTTTGTGGGTTCCAGGCATTGAACTCAGGTTGCCAGGCTTATGTGGCAAGTGCTTTTACCCTCTGCTCCATTCTCTAATCCCCAGATTCACATTTCTAAGTATGAGATCTGCTGATTCCATTTGATTTTCACACCGTTGTGAAAAAATCGGTACACCATTGTGAAAAAATCGGTAAGTTGAACCATCATAAATCAAACCATGTGTTTTAATACCACCGTTGGTGTAGAGGCTGAACTCTCTCTCCATTTGAAGGGGATTTCCTCTGTATAAGATCCTCTGATGTGCTGGGGTGACAGGGCCATGGACAAATGGACATGGAGCCGAATCAGCTCCACTCAGGGAACTCATAGTCCAGGGAAGGTCACTTTGTAGGCCCATCATGGGCACTCAGTGAATACTTGTTGTTTGGAATTGAGGGGGGGGGCGTTATTTTGTATCATATATTCTCCTTTTAATCACCATGAACCACTATCAAGTTTTTATTTTTTAGTCACCTCTCCCATGAGTCTTTAAAGATCCAGTATTAGGATTTGGAGAAAGGGAATGATGAGAGAATAAAGAAATGGAATCAGTAAGTCAGGACAAGAGACAGGTTTTGATTAGTGAGGAGTGGTTTTGAATGAGCAGTGAACAGTTGAAAGCAGGAAAGAGTTGCTCAGGGGAAGATGAAAATATGCAGAGGAACTTTCAAGACAGCATACCAATGGGATGCAAAGATGAGATAGGAGTACTTCAATCCAGTGTCTTGGAGGGGAATACTCAGGCTTCTTCCAACCTTAAGTACAGCCACAAGATGACAAAAGCATATTATATTTTTCTGCTTCTACTGAGGACTGTAGGATATAATCTCTTTTGTATAATTCATTTTGAATTGAAGTTTTATATTTCTTGGGGTGTCTTGCATTGAGGAAAAGTCTTGAAAATTGGACTATTTTTCTTGTGTTTATATTAAAATTTCAGGCTGTTTCATTATAAAGGAAGGAGCATTTTAGTCATCAAAGAGATTGAGGTAGATGAGTTAATGTTTGGTCATCAAAAGATGTGCCATTAAGAGCTTATTTCTTTTGGGAGGAGAAAAGGGCAAAATATGAGTCAGACTGAATATAAAGTCATTTCTCTCCACTTGGTTCAGCTACCCTGCGGCTCAGAGACCTCGGACTCAGCGTGTGTAACTCAAGGATGAAGTCTGCTGGCATTTGGGGTGGACTTTGTAGTATAGGAAGCCCTTCACTTAAAACTACCACAGTCGTCCCGATTGTTAGGAAGTTGTTCCTTTTTTATGGCCTGGGGGGCACTTACACTGTAGCTAAAGCTAACCTGGAACTCACTATGAATCCCCTGCTGCCTGGCCTCAACTTTGCGCTGGGTTTTAAATCTTGCCTCAGCCTATCCAGTGCTGGGATTCCAGACATAAGCCATGATGCCTGGCTCTAAAGTCTGTACTTCTGATGACTGGGATACATGTGAGCTGCTCATTTAGAGAGCATGCTTTAGTCAGTTAAAAAAAAAAATCAGTGCCATCTAGGATTCTGACTGGGATAGTTTTCTCCTTTGTGAGTGGTCTGTTAGTTGGTTAAAAATGTTAATGGGGGCTAAACTAGTCTATAACATTGGGAGCGTGTGAAGTCTGTTTTGTGGATAATAAAGAGAGTTTCCAGTACACTTTGGGTCTGGTAGTCATATGGCCAAGAGCCACTGATCTCTCCCTTTGCCTATTCTTGGTCCCTTGATAAAGTCTGTTTCTAAGTTAGGTTCTTTTTTCCTTTTTTGTTTGTTTCCACCCCCCTCCCTCCCTCGCTCCCTCACTCCCTCCCTCGATATAGGCTCACCAGGTAGCCCCACCTGGCCTTAAACTCCCAGAGATCAGCCTGCCTGTGTCTCCTTAGTGCTGGGATTAAAGACACGTGCTACCCTGCTCAGTGTTAAATTCCATTTTGATGGAGTTTGAGACAATCACCAAATATTTGTGTAAATCAGGGGAGGTAACTAGAAATATATCTGACAGATGAGAATGAAATGTTAAGAATAAAATATACTTCAGTCTTTCTTTTGTCTGCTAGGGTCTGTTTATTCACATTCTTGCTTTTTATCTTTTTGTCTTTTTTGTCTTTGAATACCAACTCCGTGTCAGGTTCTGTGCTGATGCTGGCCCACAGGTGCTATTCCTGGCTGCAGAAGGATTCACAGCCTAGTGAGAGTCACATGAATCGATGGTTGTGTAACATATGATAAGTGCAGAAGCCGAGTAGTGCAAGCCGTGATCCTGAGGGGTGCACAGGCTGCTTCTGGGGAGGGATATAGGCAGGTTATGGTATTAAGTGAAACTTCTAAGTTCGATTAGTGATGGAAGGGTATTCCAGCATAGAGAACATTTCACACAGATGTGGGAGGAATAGGAAGAAGCAGCATGGTGCACACTGAGACCTTCAGTTAGCTTACTATAAGTGTAGCTTAGGGTGTGTGTGGAATTGATGTGATGGACTGGAGAGAGAGAGAGAGAGAGAGAGAGAGAGAGAGAGAGAGAGAGAGAGAGAGAGAGAGAGAGAGAAACACATCACCAAGACTGTTGCTGTTGGCTGAACAAATCAAACCCAAACTCTTGTAGCTATTGAGAATTTTTAGTCAGAAAGAGATTGATTATATTTGGACTTTGGAACAATCACTAGCAGCAGCTTTGAGGATGGCAACTCCTGTAGTCCAGTACACAGGAGGTCAAGGCAGAGGTTTGAGAGCTATAGGTAAGCCTGGGTTACATGGAAAGACCCTGACTCGAAAGTAAGATAAACTTTTATCTGACCATCTACGCTGTGACTGAACTGTTTCCTCACTTTCCCTTCTAATCATTAGCACTGCCCCCAACCCCCAGGATGCTGCTGCTTGAAGAGGGGGCCTTGGAGAGGTTAATTAGTTTAGCTCAGCTATGAGCATACAACCTTCTTGGTGGAATTAGCACCTTTGTAAGCAGAGAGAAGGGAGTTGTGGAGGCCACTACAGGAAGGTTGGCCTCTGTAAGCTAGCAGAGGGCTCTCGCCAAACCTGAACATATTGACATCTTGATTTTTGGGCTTCCAGAACTGTGAGAAAATAAACTTCTGTTGTTGAACATACCCAGTGGTGTCTTGTGATGGTATCCTGAGTTGACCAGTATGATTACAATAATCCCTGCTGATCTGCAGCTTCTCAGACCTCCTCCGGTGGATAGCACAAAACCCTCTCTATATCTTTGAAAAAAATAGGTTCAATGTTTTTCTGCTTCAGTGTTGCTCCAGTCAGAATACATTTTCTGTTCATGTCTCCTACTCAGGCATTTAATGTGTTTTCCATCTTAACTAAGCACTTAGGTACTGTGGCCATAACTTTGCTGTTTAAAGTGTGACAGCAAACCTAGCACAGATTCCTTTTTCCTTCTTCACAATTTTGTGATAGATTTGTTCTTAGTATAGATCTAGCAATCTCTGTGTACATTTTTTTTTCAGATTAAGGTGAGAATTTTCACCTTTCCATTTAAAGGAAACACCCCATGGCTTTTCTTCAGCATATCCAAATTGGCAGTGTCTGAATTCATGAGCTTTGGGGCCATTATTAAGTAAAATATCAGGGCTCCCTGCCATGGTCCTGGGTGTAGAGTTGCTCTGTTGCGAGTTGGGAGCACAATGTAGGAAGACATCATGGTACTCCCAACTGCACACAGCTGAAGGTTTATGAACTGTCTCTGTATTTTAAAACATAGTTTATTATTTTTATTTTATGGATATGAGTATATTGCCTATATACCTGTAACTGCACCTGTGCGTTGCAATACCTGCAGAGGTCAGAAGAGGACATTGGATTCCCCTGGAAGTGGAGCAATGAGAGTTGTTGGCTGCCATGTGGGTGCTAGGAATCAAATCTGGCTCCTTTGCAAAAGGAGCTACTCAGTCTGACTACCAACAGGAATGAAGCACTTTGCATAGATGTCGCCCTGTGTCCCCGTAGCCCCTCTGTTCGCTACTTGTCTTTTTCTAGGTGTGGGACCTTATTAAGCTTGTCTTGTTCGTTTTTCAGTTCATTGGGTTCTGTCCATAGCAATAGTCTTTAAAAAATAATAATTCCCCCATTTTAGGGAAGATTTGAGCTCTAACCATTATTCTATATGCAGGAACTTAACAGTTTCTTCAACTTTTTGTTCATGTCAATCACAAATATTTCACAAGAGACTTTGTCAGATGCCATGCTAAGATCCAAATGCGTATATTCCCTTGAACTGCCTGTGTAAGAATTTCACTGACAAAGGAAACCGGGTCACTCTTGTATGCCTGCCTTGTGCTTACCTTTAAGGCTCCCAGGGAACCACTTTGTAAGTGTTAGGATCTGTTCCCAAATCTTGCCTGGGACTTTGGTTTCCTATCTATTGAGTCTGATGGGATTCTCGTTTTAGTTTTTCTGAAGCATCTAGTGATTGTTTGGTCATTTCAGATGTTTCTTAGTTGACTTCAATTTTTCCAGATTTTAAATTTTTCTGAAATTGCTTTTTTTTTTTTTTTTTGGTCTCTTCCAGCTTCCATCTTCAAAGATTCTCAGTATTTTCTAATAAGGTAGCTGCTAGCCCCAGTCAACAGAGAGATGTTACTGTCTTTGATGAATCCACAGACTTAAGTTGAAAGCTAGCACAGGAAACACTGACCTGAGGAACAGAAGGTTAAGGTCGACTATTCCGGGAATTGAGAGCAAGGTGGCCACAATTTAAGCAGTTAGACTGACTTGTTATTCCGGCTGGCTTATACGCCTCTCGTATGTTTGTGGCCCGTGTCTTCTGCTAACAATGAGTCATTTTTGCAAATAAAGTAAATATGAATAAATTTATGTGTAGAATATTTTATAAAATTATGAGCAGTGTGCCAAGAGATACTGAGTTTTGGAAGCAAAGTAAGTCCTTAAATTGGCAGTTCTGACAATGATTCTATTTACTGCTGCTAACCTTGCTAGGCTGTGTGATGCCTAGCAAATGTTTATAGGCAGTCCTCAATGTTTGAGTGTTTTATATATACTATGGTGAGTGTGGATACAAGTAACTTTAAAAAGATGAGTGAAATAACGAAGAGTATCAGAACACGGGTGCACAGACTTGCATGCAGACAGTACATTGATACACATACAGAAATAAATAAATGCCAGGCGTGGTGGTGCACGCCTTTAATCCTAGCACTTGGGAGGCAGAGGCACGGAGATCTCTGAGTTTGAGGCCAGCCTGGTCTACAGAGTCTGTCTCCAGGACAGCCAGAGCTACAGGGAGACCTTGTCTCAAAAAGACCAAAAAAAAAGTAATTTCAGCAATTCCCAGGAATTCTGATTTTTTGTTTTTAAGTCTTGAAGAGTGTCAGTAGGGAATTTGAAAGTGTTCCCTGGTGCTTCTTGTTCTAAGAACTGTTTGTTCCTTACCTATAATATGATAGGTACAAGCATTGATATTTCAGTGTTTTAGAGAATTTAATGGTCTTTTGGCTTTGCCATAACAAAACATGTGGATTAGAGGATTTAACTCATGGAACAAGGTGTTTTGGAGAGCATCGGTCCATTGCAGATGTGAAGTTTAGATAAGTTCTGGTCTACATGAGAGTGAATGGTTAGACTGGGCTTGGACTAAAAGAGGCTGTTGGACTCCAGATAAGCTTTGATGATCTGGCTAGTGAGAATTGTTACAGGATTAGATGTCAGATTATGCTAGATTATCTTGAACCCTTTAGTTCATTTGTAGTATGGCTATGCTTATGAGAACCACATTCAGAATTGTTTATGTGAGATGTTTCTGGAGCTTGCTGGGAATGCTTATACATTTGTTAATATGACCCTCCCAATCTGATTACATACATCCCTTGGCCAGTTTATCAGCTGGCCATTACTGTACATGAGAAAAAATTTAAAGTGTTCTGATTGACTTTTAAGATGGGTGGTATTTTTCCTTCAAGCTCTTCTGCCACATACTCTTAGCCTCCATATGGAGATACCTAGACGGCTGTTCCCCAGCTCAAGTCATTTTTACATACCCCCCTCTCCCAACTCCTTTTTTTGGTCTTTTTTGAGACAGCCTCTCCCTATAGCCCCAGCTGGCCTGGAACTCACTCCATAGACCAGGCTGGCCTTGAACTCACAGAGATCTGCCTGCCTCTGCCTCCCAAGTGCTAGGATTAAAGATATGTGCCACCATGCCCAGCTTAAAGGCAGTTCTTAGCTGCCATGTGGGTGCTGGGAATCGAACCTGGGTCCTCTGCAAGAACAGTCAGTGATCTTAATCACTGAACCATCTCTCCAGCTCCCCAACTCCTTTTATAGTGTTATAAAAATGACAAGAATTTTATTCTCCCTGTTCAGTGAGTCAGGGGTTTAAATGGGGCCTGTGCCACAGGGTCAGCTTTTCTCTGTCCCATCATGTCAGGGTCTCAGCTAGGAATACATTTGGAGGCCGGGGACTAGATCCCTCTGAAGCTTATTCTTTCCTTTCACTCATGTCTGGCTGCAGATACTGTGAGCTGAGAGCGTAGCAGGGACTGTCAGCCGACACACCTACCTGTAGTCCAGCCACACAGACTGTTTTGAGATTGCCTAGAACATGGCTGCCTAGTTCCAAGAGCAAGGGTCTCAAGAGACAGGAAATAGAAGTTCCTAGTTTCTTAAGACCTGGTCCTCTGTCATTTCTACCACATTCTATTTGCCATGCTGTCACAGAGCCTGGCTTTGAGGGGAGATGGTATAATCCCCTCTCTTGATGGGAGGAGAAGAGAGAATTTTGGTCTAGGTTTTAAACTGTCCTAGGCAGGCTTCCTGTTCTCTGTGCCTAAGTCCCCCTGTGAGTCAGTTGTTCCTCCTGGGACTTGTTTTTCCTTGTCCCTTCCCCCGTGCTATCTCTTCTCCATGAAGCCCCTGGCTAAAATCAGTTTACCCTTTTGTGCCCCATATTTTACTCATTTTAATTATTTTGCAGTGTTTTAGTAGACTATACAGTCTTTGAGGATAAGGACCAGGTCTTGTTAGTTTTGTCTACCTCATAGCAGATAGGCTCCTTGAGTTGAGTATTCAGTGTCAAACTTCAGACCCAGGTGGGTTGGGAGTTAGCAGTGGTTAAACAGTGAATTGGAGGGCTGGAGCGATGGCCTAGCGGTTAAGAGCGCCGACCGCTCTTGCAGAGGACCCGGGTTCGATCCCCAGCACCCACATGGCGGCCGAGAGCTGTCTGAAACTCCAATTCCAGGAGAACTCCAGTTCCAGGGGAGTCCGACGCCCTTTCTGACCTCCGCGGCATTGCACGTCACGGGTGCACAGACTTGCATGCAAACAATACATTCATACACATACGGAAATAAATAAAATTAAAAAAAAAAAACCAACCAAACAAAAAAACAGTGAATTGGAATGACAAATCAAAGGATTTTTTTGTAATACAGATGGTTTCTGGTGTTGAATTTTAAAGCTTTAAAAAGTTTCTCTTTGCGCCGGGCGTGGTGGCACATGCCTTTAATCCTAGCACTTGGGAGGCAGAGGCAGGCGGATCTTTGTGAGTTCAAGGCCAGCCTGGTCTACAGAGTGAGTTCCAGGACAGCTGAGGCTACTACAGGGAGACCCTGTCTCAAAAAGACAGAAAAAAAAAAAGTTTCTCTTTGCTGTAAAGAAAAACTTGTAAGCCTACCTCCCTACCCCTGCCATTGCCATAAAATGAAAAGAGAGTGGGTTTTGCTATTACCATCTTTTTCTGCCTAGGTCAGTCCTGGACACTAAGGCAAACTATTGGTTTTAGTCTATTACTGGGTCAATTTAATGAGTAACATCCAGGATTATAAATAAAAGGAAACAGAAGTTCTGAATAAAAATTCATGTCCTTAAAATTAGGATTAGAAAGAAAAAAAATTCATGTCTTGCAAGGATAAGAATTATTTCATGAAAATTTGTTTCAGTTTTATATGTGCATGTCTGTAATGAGTTGAAATCTAAAATGCATTTTCTGTTTTAATTAGAGATGAAAAATTTATCAGGCATGTAAACATCTTATAACTTTGATTTTATGGCTCTTTTTTTTTTTTTTTTCCTTTTTTTAAAACCCATTTCTTTCAGAATCCTTTCCCAGGGACTTAGTCACAGACCTCTTATGAGGACCCCATATACATGTTTTTGTATTCATTTCTTTTTTCTGCTTTATTCATCCAATCTCTCTTCTTTTCCTTTTCCTTTCCCTTTCGCCTGTCTCCCCTCCCCTCCCCTCCCCTCCCCTCCCCTCTTCCTCTCTTCTTTTCTTTCTCTTTTTCCTTTTAAGTTTCAGTTCCCTGCTGGGTGTAGTGGCACATGCCTATAATATCAACACTTAGGATGTGGTAGCAGGAAGATCAGTAGTTTGAGGCCAGCCTGGACCACATGATACCCTGTCCCCAGAATAAAAGAAGCCTCATTTTCCCAGTTTGGCACTCACTGCTTTTTAATTACCTTTTGGAGACTTTAAAGCCATCTTCATACTCTCAAGAAAGAGGAAGTGGACATTGCTTGTTCTTTTTCTGTTAGTTTTTTTTTTTTTTTTGTCTTTTTGAGACAGGCTCTCCCTGTAGCCCCAGCTGTCCTGGAACTCACTCTCTAGACCAGGCTGGCCTTGAACTCACCAAGATCTGCCTGCCTCTGCCTCTGCTAGGATTAAAGGCATGTGCCACCACGCCTGGCTCTGTTAGTTTTTGCGTGTATGTGTCTTCCTGCATATGCATGTATGTGCATGTGTCTGGACTTTAGAGGATAATCTCAAGTGGTGTTCCTCAGGTATTAGCTTTTTTTGTGGACAGTCTTTCACTGACTTGACCTGGCCCCAGTGATCTGTATCAGACTTCCCTAGAGCGAAGGTTACATATATGTGCCACCATACCTGGCTTTTTTTTTAAACATCGATCCTGGGATCCATGTTTAAAAAACATTGCTTGCAAGGCAAGTACTTGAGTGACAGAGTTATCTCTCCAGTCCCTTCTGGTAGTTCTTATTGAAGTACAACACCCATATGGTAAAGAGTACAAATTCTGGGTATATTATGCAATGAATTTTTTGATTTATTTATTTCTGTTTTATGTGTATGAGTGTTTTGTGTGCATGTATGTAACTATACCTGTCTTGTGTAATACCCACAGAGGCCATAAGAGGGTGTCAGATCCCCTGGAACTGGAGTTACACATGGTTGCTAGCCACCATGTGGGTGCTGGGAACTGTGTGCCCAAATGCTTTGAAAGTGCAGCCAGTACTCTTAACTGCAAGCCATCTTTCTACCCTGCAACAACTCAATAAAGTTTGCCCTTATGTTGGTTTGTATAAGCATTGTAGAAGGAAATAAGTCCTTTCTTGATCGAGATGGATGTTGAATAGATCAGTAGATTCTCTTCGACTGCTTCCATGCTCAGCAAAACATTCCCCATTTCCATCTGTAGTTTTCCTTTTGGAAATTTTAGTTACTGCTGGTTAACCTTATCTCAAAAAGTATACTATGAAAAGTCCCAGAAATTAGCAGCTCCCCAGTTTTAAATGGCATGTAATTTTGAGTTGTGTGATGAGATCTTGTGCCAAACTGTCCCATCCTGTTTGGGATGAGAATTGCCTTTTTGTGCAGGGTATCCATGTAGCTACTTTCCCGGTAGTCATTTAGTAACTATCACAATAATCAGATCCTCTGAAGCAGTACTTCAGAAACCCTTTCTTGAATAGTGGCCCTACACAGCAAGGATAAACATGCTGCCACATTTATTACGTCTAATATAATCTAATCCTTTTCCTTATTTATAATTTAGGTTTTTGAAGGTATGTATTAGAGAAAGTGAACACAGGTGTATGTGGGTGTGGGCACTGTCCATAGTTTCATGTATTCACTGGGGATCTGGAATGTGTCCTCTTGGAGAAGAGAGGACCATTATGATAATGATTGGTTTTAAAGGAGTTCTGTGAGTGTGTATGTGTGTGGTGGGGGCATTCATGTGTCATAGAGCTGGTGAATGTCAGAGGACAACTTCCAGTTTTGGTCCTTGTCTTCTACCTTGTTTGAAGCAGGGTCTCATTGTTTGCTGCTGTGTATGCCAGGCCAGCTGTGAGCTCCAACGATTCTCCTTTCTCTGCCTCCCATCTTGAGTAGGTGTGCCAGAATTATAGATGCTCCTACCAGGCTTTGTATGGGTCTGGGTATCCAAACTCAGGTCACTGTGTGATTCTTCTCAGCCTGATGATGTTTAGTTTTGAAAGCAGTTTGAAATAACTGAGTTTGGAAGTATTAATCAGGGAGGTAAGATGTGACCGTGAACTCCGGAAGAATTAAACTGGACCAGTTTGGATGAGCTAAGAGGTAGTGAAAGAAAGGGGGAATCACTTCAGGAAGAATTCACTGAAGAAAAGTTCACCTGAATTTCAGAGGGGAAACAAAACTTAATTTTCTTTTGTTACTATGCCAAATTACAGCATTTTAGATCTCCAAATGCAGATTTATTCCCTTCCAGTTTTGTAGATTCCTAAGGAGAATCCATTTTCTTGGGCTCATGGCAGTTATTTGTCTCTAAAACACATTTCTTCAGACTCTACTTCTGTCATCTCTGAAGTTACATTTCCCTCTGTTTCCTTCTTGAAGAGCGAGTTTGTGGTTATATTTAGGGCCCACCAGGATAATCTAGGATAATCAGGCTCACCTCTAAATCCTTATTTAATTGCATCTGCAAAGTCTCCTGTGGTGTAAGGCAGCATTTGCAGGTTCTAGGGACAGGACAGGACAATCAGGCTTGGTATTTCAAGGATCTTTCTTCATAGAGGAAAGGACTGTCTGATATTTAGAGCTAGTTTGTTCTTACCACAGCACACTGTGGATTTATTTCCTTGTTGAAGTATGTCTAGCAAGTCCCCATTAGCTAATAAAACTAATAGAGGTAGATTGTCCTTCAGGTCCCATTTAGCCCCCAGTACACATGGAGCTCTTGGGTCCTTTTCATGTCCAGTTCAGCAGCTGTCCTTCCTTATTGTTTCTCCCCTGGCCAGCTTGGCTCTTTCCTTGCTCTGGCCTGTCAGGCCCTCATCCTGTCTGTTTCCCCGTAAGTGGTTTCCTTGCTGTCTCCTATTGGTGTCCTAGGGCTACCATAGGAAATTGCCATGATCTTGGTGACCGCTGATCAGGCATGACATTTTCTTCCAGTTGTAGAAGTCTGACATGCGAAGTCATGGTGCCACAGGGCTGTGCTTGATGTGTGGAGGGGAGACTCCTTCTTTGCTTCTTCCAGTCTGCAGAGCCTCCAGGCTCCCTTGGTTTGTGGCTGCGTCACTCTAATCTATTTCTTGGTCTCCACAAGATCTTCTCTTCTCTCCATGTCTCTTCATGCATTTCCATAAAGACACTTGTCATTGGATTTAAGGCCCACCCGGATAATCTAGGATGATCTCAGCTTGAGATCCTTAACTTAATTAGTGTAATTAATTTGTCAAGACCGTATTTCCAAATAAACCTTAAGTTAGAAAGACCTGTTGTCCCATAGCAGATATCTGAGGGGAAGAAGTTAAAGGAGGCTCTTGGTTTCAAAGTCTGTGGTCAGCTGGCATTGTGTGTAGTTTCTACCATCTCCCAGTAACATCAACAATTTGTGAATCCATCGATGGATCAATCCATGAAGCATGTCAGAGTCCTTATGGTCCAGTCATATCTCAAAAGTTGGAACTACCAGCTGGTGATGAAGCCTTGAACACCTGATGAGCTTTTGGGAGGGCACTTCCATAAATCCATAATAAGGTCTAGGAGTCGATGTGGACATACTTAGGTGACACAACTGATCCCCCCTCCCTCCCACTTTGCCAGCAGTCACAGATTATTTTTTTACCTTAGGACATTACTGGCATACCCACACAGTTTACTCAGATGCCACTGTCTGTGTCCTATTTTTGGAAAATTTTTGCCTGTAGGCCAGACCAGAAGCTTTGGACCTCAAATCCTTTGGGGTTTCTACGACTCAATGTCTAAGGCTGGGAGATTTATTTTTTATTTATTTTTTTTGGTCTTTTCAAGACAGGGTCTCCTTGTAGCCCTAGCTGTCCTGGAACTCGCTTTGTAGACCAGGCTGGCCTTGAACTCACAAAGATCCTCCTGCCTCTGCTTCCCCAGTGCTAGGATTAAAGGCGTGCACCACCACACCCAGCTCCTAAGGCTGGGAGATTTATAAATAATAGAAATATATTCACAATTCTGGAGGCTAAATCCATAGAGACCTAAGGCAGAAGATACAGTGTCTGGTAATGGCTTACTCTCTGCCTCAAAGAAGACAGTTTCTTATTCTCACATGGCAGAAGATAACAAGGGAGCTCCTCGGAGCATCTTCCATAAGGGCAGGAATCTATCCCTCCTAATAAAGCACGTTCCCAAGCCCCCTACTTCTTAATACTGTCACACTGGGTATTGAGTTTCAAAAGTGTATTTTGAGGGATAACCAGCATTCTAACCACAACAGCTCTTGAGTTAAGTCTTTTATTCTGAAACTTTCAGCTCCAAGCACAGTATCTAACCATATGTTGCTTAAGAAACATTTATCTGATAACTGGTACTTCTTTAAAAAATCTGAAAGATAGCAAGTAAAAATTACCTCATGCTGTTACAAGGGCCTTCTAGTACTCCCTTTTGAGCCATAGGCTCTAGGGGCCCTTTCTATCCACAGGTTCCAGTGAACCCTCCCTAGCCATGGGTTCTAGTGGACTCTCTCTAGCTACAGATTCCAGTGGGCCCTCTCTGACCACAGGTTCTGTATCCATGGATTTTATACTCTGAGTTCAGTTGACTGGATCAAAAATATTTTAAAAGTTGTATTTATGGTGAACATATATAATAAGCCTTTTTTCCTTTTCATTATTTCCTACACAATACAGTATTATGATTGTGTTAGGCATTGTATTGAAGTAATCTTAATAGGCTTTAAATGTACCAGAGGATGTGAGTAGGTTATGTTCTACCATTTATGTGGAGGGCTTAAGCATCCACAGATCTGGGTTTCCACAGGGGATTCTGAAACCAGTCCCTCATGGGACAACTGTATTTTGAAAAATAATGGGTGATTTTCCTTACCACAGTTTTTCATTTGTTTGTTTTGTTTATGTCTGATCTTTTTCCTTTTTGGCAGGAGCAACAAACTGCTCTTTCTGTTTCTGAAATCTTCAGTGAATAGTTTGGAGGGAGCAGAGGAGATGATACAGTGGATGAGCAGAGAAAAGCCTAGCAACCTGTCTGGGCCAGTGGCTTTGGGGGTCTGTGGTTAAAGCTTCGAGACTTACTGACAGATTCATCATTGGTTTTTGAAAATTTGTCTTGCATGGCTTCTTGGAAGTCTTTATCTTCACTGGAATCCTTTCTGGTGGATTTTAGCCTCAGCTACACTGTTGCTGGGATTATAGGTATATGTCACCATAGCCATCACCAGAAGATGATTTTAGGCACCTGAATTTGATCTCCCTCCATGGAATGGAGAGCTGTGATGGGGGAGGACAGCCTTGCTCCCACAAGGAGATAGTTTCCCAGTGTCATCTGCTGACAGGCTCTACTTTACCTCCCAGCAAGCGCAGCTGCTCTTTAAAGCTTGCCCATGAGCATGGGTCTTTGCCTGCTTTTCTAATTATTCTTTGCTTTATCTGGTTTAATTCCAAGATAATCTGATAGTGTCTTTTTTCATTTTCTTTTTGTCTCAGTCTTACTTTGAATGGATGCTGGCATTCTAACCTGTTGAAGTTTAAGTGGTACTCAGATGTTTTTGAATAAAACATTTGAAAGTGACTAATTTTAGCCTTATTTATATTTGCAAGCTGGCATTTAGTGATCACCTTTAAGTTTTACTATAATCCACAAATCCAGTAGCTGCTAAAGTCCTTGTAATATAGCCATTACTTATAGTGACAACATTCCATCCCAGTAGACATGGCCGTAAGTTACATGTCAGTTTTCTCTCATGGTGTCATGGCTTGGAAGGAATGCAGGGACTATGGACAGAATGGCCTATGGTGTCAGGCAGTGTGTGAAACAGGCGTGCTATATCCTATTCTGCACCCTAGACCTGTGACATGAGGAATTGCCTTACCTCTACAAGCCTAAGTGTTTTTTACTTTAAAAAGGAAATGGTAAGTCCTATTATGTCATGGTATATATTTGGAGGATTGAGTGTGATAAATCCTTAGCACAGCAATGTTTGGTGCCTGTAAGTATTCAAAATATTCTATCTGCAAGTACT
Organism: Rhizomys pruinosus; assembly: GCA_009823505.1. Lineage (NCBI taxonomy): Eukaryota > Metazoa > Chordata > Mammalia > Rodentia > Spalacidae > Rhizomys > Rhizomys pruinosus. Next base: position 565,791 of record VZQC01001376.1, read on the forward strand.
TATTATTCAGGGGAAACTAAAGCAGGAGCAATAATTCAGGAATGTTACAAATTGCCTACAAGTACGACTTTGCCTTGGGTGATGGTGCATTGACCATATCAGTCAAGAGAACATGGCTATATGGTATTTATTTGGTAAGTCTGCAGAAAGCAAATGACACAGATAGCTGCACACTAGCCAGCTCCCTTATAGCTCTGAATCATTTGTTATACTAGAGCTCTTCCAGACTCCACTTGCCATTAGTTCAAAGCCTCTACTTCTGAACTGAGTGGGATGATTGGGCTTAGAGTGTAGTTTGGTTAGCATTAAATTCCTTCAAACTTAGGGCTTTGTGCATACTAGGCCAGTGCTCTATCACTGAACTGTATTTTCAGCTCTAAATTCATGTTTTTAAGAATCGTGTGACTGTTAAAGTCTGAGAGGTTTATTCTGTATTATGTGGCTTGCATAATAGACATGTGATTAGATATATTGTCCTTTGTACTGGGAAACCTGGAGTCAAACAGTGCCTGTCCAGTAGCAGATGAGCATTGTAACAGAGTGAACATTTTGATTAAAATAGTTTTTCTTAGCCCCATGCTTTTTTGGGGGGGCGGTGGTAGAAGAGTAGAGCCAAAAGACATCTGACCTTGACTGTCGATGTGGCTGGGTTCTCTGGCTCATAAGTTGAGAAGTTTTTTAATGTTTTTGCATGGAAAGTGTCTTCTCAGATTTGGGACCTTTCAGCAGGGGTAACGGGGTTAGATAGGTGAATGAACTGTGTATAGTTTTATACTAGGCAAGCCAGAAATTGCTGAAATTACCTACTACAGATGCTCCCAACAGCTTCAGGTGGGGTGGGGTGGGGGGTGGGTGTTGCATGAAAGTGGTTTGGAAAGTCAGTGAACTTAATGGGCCCAGAACACTGTATTCTGTACTCTGGAGCTGATTTCTAGCACAGCCGTTGATAGGGTCAGGGACTTCTCTGCACGTTTCGGAGCAGCAGCGGCGGCATGTCAGCAGGTCCTCCTGTGCCGCCTTCAGTTTAGGACTGTGGGAAGTTCTATTTTTTTTTTTTTAATTTTTTATTTCTTAAAACAATACTTCTAACAAGGAGTATTTCCCAAGAATGGCTCTCCCTAAAGCCCGGGGAACACTGGGGCTCTGAGATTGCCTTAAAGGAGGCAGGTAATAGCACTTGGGAGGCAGAGGCAGGTGGATCTTTGTGAGTTCAAGGCCAGCCTGGTCTACAGAGTGAGTTCCAGGACAGCTGGGACTTACAGGGAGACCCTGTCTCGAAAAAGACCAAAAAAAAAAGGAGGCAGGTAAGACTTGGTCTTTTTACCCCTGCCTCCCTCCCTCCTTTCTTATGGCATCATGCGTCTTTGTGTTGTATAATTTATTCTCAGCCCCAAGCTGAGATTATTTTTATATCATTTTTAACTCTAGCATCTCTCTTTTTTAATCTTTGTGGATCAGAAGCCAAAGATGGATAAGATGGGGGGGGGTAAGGGCCGGGACACTGAATAAGTAAGCTTGTATACATATTTCGTGTTTTTAAATTTTTTTTTATTTATTATTTTTTATGTGTATGAGTGTACTGTCTGCATGTAAGTTGGTGCACCCATGTTGTGCAATGCTGAGGAGGTCAGAAGAGGATGTCGGATTCCCCTGGAACTGGAGTTAAAGACGGTTCTTAGCCGCCATGTGGGTGCTGGGAATGGAACCTGGGTCCTCTGCAAGAGCAGTCAGCTCTCTTAACCGCTGAGCCATCTCTCCAGCCCTGTATTTCATCGTTTTTTGACATGCCTGGCTAGTTGTATTGAGGCTCTGAGGGGAAAAGTCCTGCTTGCAGCTCTTACCAACAGGGGAGAGAGAATTGTGATTCTGCTGGGACCACAGCCAGGAGTATATTTATAGCTTGCCGTTAGTGGCTGGGAGCCCACCTTGGTTCTGGATCTATCTACTGTCTGAAAGTTCCCGGTGTTCTTGACCTGGACCCTGCCCTTGTTGGCCAGACAGTAGTTAATGATAAAGTGGATGGCTGCAGGACACAGTGCATGATGGCCTTGGCGGCTTGGGGCCTGTAGGTGCTTGTGCTTTGAATGACCTGAATGTCCAGTGGAGAGTAGCTGGTCCCTCTGCTGCTTCAGTTGGTCACTGCCTTTCCCTGTAGCTGTAGCCGTCTTCACTGACATACAGTGGATAGCACATATGCTTAAGCCACTTTTTAAAATTTTAATTTCTTGAGACAGGGCCTCATTTTGTAGCTCGGGCTGGTCTTAAACTCATGACAATCCTCCTGTCTTAGTCTTTTAAGTGCTGGGATTACAGGAGTAAGCCACTGTACCAGGCTCTAGTCCATGTTCTTTATGCCACCTGTGCTGGGCTAAGACTTATAACATTAAAGGAAAAAGCAGATCATAAATTTAGTTTGTTCATCTCTGCCTGAATTCAGGTCAGACATCTAGACCTGGTTTACAGAATTACTTGAATTAGGGGACACTTCACATTTCAGTTTGCAGTATGTGGAAGGGATTACAAGGAGTTTTCCTGGCTTTCACGGTAAGGTATAATGTTGTATTTGAATGCTGTTAGAATGGAATGAGAAGCCGGGCATGGTGGTGCACGCCTTTAATCCTAGCACTTGGGAGGCAGAGGCAGGCGGATCGTTGTGAGTTCAAGGCCAGCCTGGTCTACAGAGTGAGTTCCAGGACAGCTGGGGCTACAGGGAGACCCTGTCTCGAAAAGACCAAAAAAAAAAAAAAAAAAAAAAAAAAAAAGAATGGAATGAGGGTCTGTTTGCTTAGTTTGCATTTGCAAATGATGGAAAACTCAACTTGCGCCATTTATGGGAGGAGGGCGTTGAATGGCTCTCCTCCTGCAGAGCTCCATGTAGAGCAGTTTCAGCTCTGGGTTGTCCCAGGGACCTTGTTCCTTGCCCCCCAGTTTTCTTTTGTCAGCTCCGTTTTCAGGGTTTATGACAGCAGAATTCCTGTGCTGTATCCTCACACATTCAAGCAGACGAGAAAAACCGACCCTTCTTTTCTATGGGTTCCAGTAAGATTAGTCTAGGTCACATCCTACCCCCAAATCCAACTCAGTATGTGTATGCTGTGTGGTCTAGTTTGTCCATCCTTAGCATGACTTCGGATGAGGAGTCCTTGGTATCCCAGATCAGATTCAGGGGTTATTACTGAAAAGCCAGGGTGTAGGTTGGAGAGCTGGTAAAGAATGATTCCATGAAGTATGTGTTAGGTTTCTTCTTCATCACAAAGGAACACTCTTCTTGGACTTCTTTGTTTTGGTTGGATTGACCAGAAGTGATGTCTTGTGTTTTCTGTGTAAGCCTAGCTTCCCCCAGAAACAGAAAGCCGGGGATCAAGGTGCTCTTCCGATATACTCACTTCAGTGAGTCTGACTGTAGTGGGTCTCAAAGGATGTCATGCTAGATGGCTCTATGGTATGACATGGGTCGGTGAAGGCTCACTGTATCTTCACTTCAAAGATTGTTGTGGGATGACTGTTCCCCACATATATTTTGTTTGTCTCTGAAAATATGTGTTCCATTTCTCTTCGGTCATTCAGATTTAGTTTTGGTGACTGTCTTGTCAGCTTGGGGCTAGAGATCGAGGAGGACAGGCTGTGTTTTGGCAGCACTTCAAGCCTGGAGCCACATCCTGCAGCCAGCACCATAAGCTGTATAATTTGTCCACGGAGGCCTATGCATTATAGAAATGAAAATTCCTTCCCTGACAGCACTCATTGCTTAGCATGCAGCAATTTGGCTGTCAGAAACAGCTGGCCCTGCAGGGTGGGACAATAGAAAGGAGAGACTAGAGAGAGCCCAGTGCTTACTCAAGTCTCCCACTGTGAGAGGATCACGTTACCTTACGGAGACTGTCATTAATGACAGTCTGCCGGGTTCTGAGGCACAGCTCCCAGGGAGCCTGTGGCTCCGACACTTAGCGGCTTTCCTCTTCTTTCTGCTGAATGAAACAACAACAAAAAAATAAACTGTTAATTTTTGCTGACACTCAGATAGATGTTCCGTTCCGATGGTGTCTAGTGCTGGGTGAGAGCATTTCTGGGGAGGTAAACCCCTCTAACCTTCACATGCTGTCACTAGTGCATTGAAAACAGTGGTTGGGGGGAACCCCACACCTGCTGGCACCTGTCTGTTGGACCTCTAAAATTTTAAAGTTCTGCCTTCCTTGTATCAATGCTGAAGGGTCCAACACTGGGGACCCCATGAGCCTTGTTCATGTTCAAACATGCAGAAGGGACCAGGATGTACATGCTTCCCAGACACCATAAGCCGAGGGAAGGGACCAGGAGCCCTGTGGCTGGAAGGTGCTCTTCATGTGAGCTGCTGTGTGGCTGGTGCTGTGGGCTTCTCTGTGGATTCTGTGACTCATAGAGCATGATCTTAGTAAAAAACACACTTCAGCTGCAGAGGACACAGCTCTGTCTATGGGAAGACACCTTTTCTGGGGTTAATGGCACCAGGTTTTTCTGTGATATACTCTCTACTCACTATGATGCCTCAGAATCTTTGTGTTTTCTGAGAAAAAGGTCTTTAAGAATAATCTAAATATTCTTATTCAAAACTGAAATTCTTTATAAACAAGTTTGTCCAAAAATGTCATTTTTCTCTTCCTTTTTTTTTTCTTTTTTTGAGAAGAGCTAAATGTCAAAATGGCAAGACTCTTACCACAGTTTAAAGTGATGCTGTGCCCCCCCCCATCCCATTTCAATGCCAAGGTGTTTCAGAGGTCCAGGGAGGCACAAGGCAAGTTTGTCGGGGGAGCTTGGGGTTGCTCAGTACTTTTTCTACCATTCCCTCTCTGTTTCCTTTTTACATGATAGAGGCAGGAGTTTCCCAGATGTTGTTTGGATTAAAGAGTATGAGTGGGGGGAGGGGAGGAAGCTTTCTTAATGATAATAACAGAGTCAGACTGGCTGGTTCTGTACTGACAGGAAAAAGGAGAGATAAAAACTCCATTAATGGTGTGTGTACTGCCTAAGTAGCCAATAAAACAATGCTGTCCTCACTGGAAGCTGGTCCCAGATTGGCAGCGCTTCATGCCAACTGCAGGAGATAGCAGCTGCTTGGAGAGCGGAAGTGTTCCCAGCCAGCGGCCACTGTCACTGATTGGCTAGGGGGTGATTCTTTTCTCCTCCCCCTCCCCCCCTCCTCCCCTCTCCTCTCCCTCCTCCCCCTCCTCTTCCCACCTCCCCTTCCCCTTCCCCCAGTTAGTCCCCTGCCTCTTTTCCTTTCTTCTTCCTCTTTTTGCCCAGTTTCTACCACAAGCCCCTCTTAATGCTCACTGTTCCAGAAATCGAACCACATCTGATTAAAACTTAATGGTTACTCACAGAATGAAGTTGGCTGGCAGTTTCCAAACCTCTTTGTCTGGGTAGTTTGAATTTGTGACCACAGAAATGGTAATTTATACAAAAATCTATTAAAAGTTACAATTCCTAAAGTTTGATGGAGGAGAAACTGCAACACTGTATATGTTGTATTCCATCACACTTTGAATATCTGCGTCTCCCTGTTCAATATACTTAGTAAAAAAAAAAAAGACGAAAATCTCATTGTTTCAACTGGTGAGATGATTTAGTGGGTAGAGGCCCTGGCCTGTGAGCCTAATGGCCTGAGTTGGAGTCCCCTGAACCCTCAGGAGGGAAGGAGAGAATGGCCTACAGAAAGTTGTTCTCTGACTTCTGCATGTGCACTATGGCATCATGTACACACACACACACACACACACACACACACACACACACAGAAATCTTTAGGTTTCCTAAGAAGGGAAGAAAAGATGGACTGTTTGAGTGGAGCAGAGAAACATTTCTGTCTCTTCAAAAGAGAGGTAACTCAGTACCTGTTACTGTGGGTTTAAACATCTACATTAATTGGCCTAGCACTCAGGAGGCAGAGGCAGGCAGATCTTTGTGAGTTCAAGGCCAACCTGGTCTACAGAGTGAGTTCCAGGACAGCTGGGGCTACAGGGAGACCCTGTCTCGAAAAGACCAAAAAAAAAAAAAAATTCAACATTATTTTGTCTGGTTTGTTTGTTTTGTTAGGTGTTATGGAAGCTGGTATCCTGAGCCTCATTTTATAGGTGGAAGAAACATAAAGCTTGGGGAACCAAATCAAGGTCACAGAGTCTGTTCATGGATGTAGCTGGAAGAAGTGTGTTGTGACCCTCAATTAGGTGTTTATGACACATGGTTGTAGTGGCTATGCAAAGAGCTGGGTTACCCATCTGAGTCTACCGACTCAGGACCCAAAATTTAAGCCTTTCTGTTGTCAGAAGATGGCAATCGTTTTCCTGGTGGCCACAGCCAAGAATGGGGGTAACAGTGGGTACCCAAGCATCTGGCAGAGGTGAATCTGTTTTTTAAAATTATATTTATATTTTGGGCTGGAGAGATGGCCTAGCAGTTAAGAGTGCCAACTTCTCTTGCAGAGGACCTGGGTTCAATCCTCAGCACCCACGTGGCAGCTGAGAACCATCTTTAACTCCAGTTCCAGGGGAATCTGATACCCTCTTCTGACCTCCGTGGCATTGCACAACACAGGTGCACAAGCCTACATGCAGACAGTACATTCATACACATAAAAAAAAATAAATTTATATTTTTAGTGTGTGCCTGAACACTTTTACACTGCATACTGGAGGTTAGAGGACAACTTGTGGCCAGTGACTCTTTCCTTCTACCCTGTGGGTCCTAAGAACTGAACTCAGGTCTTTTTTCAGGCTTGGTGGCATGCACCTTTACCTGGTGAGCCATCTGGCTAGCACAGGGGCAGGTGAATCCTGAGAAAAATACCTGGTAACACACTCACCTGGGAGTGAGGCTTGTTCACTTATTGCCTTGAAGTGCCAAGCAGAGGGAGATCTTGGATTAGATGTAGAAGGAAAACCAATTGAAGAATTCTTTCACGTGAAACCTGTGTTTCTTTCTTAGAAACTACTTTTGGCTTAAGAGCTGCCTTATCCTGCCTGTAGACCTCTCCCTGAAGGGCCACTCCTAGGTCACATTACAAGGCCTCGTATTGCCAAGCATGGTTTTGTCTATTTTTTGAGTAAAGATGACAAAATAAGGTGCTAGAGAGATTGCTCAGTGGTTAAGAGTACTGGCTGCTCTTGGAGAGGGCCATGTTTGTTTCCCAGCACCCTCGTGATGGTTACTAACAACTGCCTGTAATTCTAGTTCTAGGGGGTCTGATGCCCTCTTTTGGACTCTGTGGGCATTGCACACATAGGTGCACTTACAGACAAAACACTCACACAACTAAAATTAAAAAAAAAGATAATTTTTTTAAGTGGACAAAAAAGAGTTTGGACAACCTGCTCTTTTTTAGATAAAACTTTCTTGTCAGGGATCTTTTGAGAAGCATGTCATTTTTTTCTCCTGGTATAGGCCTTATTTAGATAGCAAACTAGAGAGTCTGCTCTGAGGAAATATGACCCCTTGGTGATTAATGTTAGATATTGAATGGCCTTTAATATGCCACATTAGCCCTTCAGTGCAGCTGGTCTTTTTCTAAATGTCAGGACATCATTGTGTCAGTTTTGCATGTTTAAAGGACTTGAGTGAATTCCAGGTGTGACACTTTGGTTTTCATTCTTATACTTTACAGAAGCTTAAATGGCTCTTGAGTGCTGTTGCTAGTTGGGAGTGTGTGTATGTATTGAAGCAGAATGGTAAAGCATGTTGAAGACCTGCTTTGGCTGGATGGCAGTGACTCACTTTCAGTCTTCTGCCTACTAGCCAGTGCTGGGGACATAAATAGGAATCTACACACACCAGTTATTAATCCAAGGGTTTCCCTTTATTCTGCTAGTAAACATCAGTGGTTGAGAGATCCTTGCTTTTGCCATTGTTTTCAGCCCGGCTGTGGGACTGAGCTAAGTTGCAGTTCATTGTGAGTATTGCCAAGTGATTTATTATTCATTATGGAGGTAAAGATGATACGATAGAGCTGATTCAGCGCTGGCCTCTCCATGCCTTCTGTCCTGTCTTTCAGAGTGGGAGAAGAAGGGAGGTCAGAGGAACTGCCTCTTTTTAGTTGGTAAAAGGTACAATCTGTTAAGGAAGTGAGCATTCTAAAAGTCAGGATTAGGGTTGGAGAGATAGCCTAGCGGTTAAGAGCACTGACTGCTCTTGCAGAGGACCCGGGTTCGATCCCCGGCACCCACATGGCGGCTAAGAACCATCTGTAACTCCAATTCCAGAAGAACTCCAGTTCCAGGGGAATCCGAGACCCTCTTCTGACCTCTGTGGCATTGCACGACACGGGTGCACAAACCTACATGCAGACACAGTACATTCATACACATACAAAAATAAATAAAAAAAAATTAAAAAAAATAAAAGGATTATAGTCCTGAGAGTATCAGTGATAGTAAGAACTTGCTTTGCAACGGTGCTTAGGTACTTCTATCAGGCTCTGTTCTGAGAGCCTTATATGTATTGCCTCATTTAATTCTTTTTTTCTTCAAATCTTATTTTTTATGTGTATGAATGTACTGTCTGCATGTAGGTTTGTGCACCGTGTCATGCAATGCTGCGGAGGTCAGAAGAGGGTGTCGGATTCCCCTGGAACTGGAGTTAAAGACGGTTCTCAGCCGCCTTGTGGGTGCTGGGAATCAAACCTGGGTCCTCTGCAAGAGCAGTCGACGCTCTTAACTGCTAGGCCATCTCTCCAGCCCTCATTTAATTCTTATAAGAACTCAGAGGCAGGCAACAATTTTTAACCTAAATTTTACAGATGAAGGGAATGAAATACATGTACTTAGTGCTTCTGGCCTTGAAAGTAGCAAGCGGCAGGACTGGGATTCTAAACCAGACTGGGTTTTAGCCATGGTTTGGGGAAGAATGGATCATGACTGAAGAGTGTACAGAGAGCTGGTAATTTCCTTAAAAAACAAAACAGAACGGGGCTGGAGAGATAGCCTAGCGGTTAAGAGCGCCGACCGCTCTTACAGAGGACCCGGGTTTGATCCCCAGCACCCACATGGCGGCCGAGAACCGTCTGAAACTCCAATTCCAGGAGAACTCCAGTTCCAGGGGAATCCGACACCCTCTTCTGACCTCCAACTTGCATGCAGACAGTACATTCATACACATACAGAAATAAAAAAACAAAACAAAACAAAACAAACAAACAACAACAAAAAAAAACAAAACAGAACATCTGACTCTTGCTGTGTCCTCACATGGTGGAAAAGCACAGCAACTCTATGGCACCTCATTTATCCCATGTGGGCACTGAACCCATGAGGTCCCACACTCAGGATGGATGCCTCTCAAAGACCCACCTCCTTATATTATCACATTGGTGGTTAGATGTCAACATGTGAACTTTATAGGGCTGCAAACATTCAGACCATGCCATAGGGTAGGAAAAGTCCATATAAACTATAGTTATATATATGAATAGTTATATGTGTGTCCATGAATTCATGTTGTATGTGGGGAATGGCAGTGATTGGGCGGGTGAGATACTATGTTCCTTCACCAGTCTTGCCAATAAACCCCACTGTTGTGTGAACCATCTATTTACTTTTTTTTTGTTTTGTATTTTTGTTTTTTTGGTCTTTTTGAGACAGGGTCTCCCTTTAGTCTCAGCTGGCCTGGAACTCGCTTTGTAGACCAGGCTGGCCTTGAACTCACAGAGATCCGCCTGCCTCTGCCTCCCAAGTCGTTAGGATTAAAGGCGTGCGCCACCATGCCCCGCTGCAAACATCCATTTATTTTTATAAAACTTATTTACATATGGAAGCTTTTCTGTTCAGGTATGTCATTACTTCTGTTGAGTATTCACATTTCACCTCTGTTTTTAAGAAAGCAAGCAAACAAAAACACATTAAACATTGGGTTTGACTTTCCCAGTGACACCACCTGTTGACTTTAACTTAAAGGTAGAGGTATTTTTTGGTGTGTGTGATAGGAAAGTCCATCTAAAACTATAATTGAAAATAGTTTTCAGATTTGTTTGTGGCCTACTCTTGTGTCCAAAGTAAATCAAAATGGGAGGAAGCTTCATGGTGTATTAAGCCAGCCTAAGGCTGGCAATAAATTCTAAAGGACTCAGTGGAATATGCTGGCTTAAAAAAGCTGGACCACACAGTGCTGGCAGAATCAAGGAAGGGGCCTCACTCAAACCTCCAGGAGCAGCGGACCCTCCCCCATACTTAATGCATTCAAAAGTAAAACTAAGAAGCTAGTCTTTCCTTCCTGCCACTTTGAGAAAATAAGCTATTCTAAAACTTATAGATTATCACTTCCCTTTGGGACTTAAGCAAAATAGAAAAGCCAAGTCTGAGAAAGAAATGCTTGTGAAATGGACTGGCGTTTAGTCCTCTGAAACTTGGGAATTTTTCTCAGAATTGTTGACAGTGTGAATGGTAAACTCTGGTGGCTGCTTACATTTTTTATTTTCTTTTTGTACCCCATTGTACTTTTAAGTCTTGCCTTTTAAAAACGATTTATTTTTTATTATGTGAGTGGGTATGTACATGGGAGTTCATTGCTCATGGAGGCCAGAAGCTAGTTGGATCTCCTGGAGCCGGGGTTACAGGCACCCAAACTCAGGTCCTCTGCCAGAGCAGTATGCACTCTTAACTGCTGAGCCCCCCCCCGCCCCCCGCCGCCCTCCTAATAGATGCAGTCCTGAGGGTCCTGGAGTTAGCTACCACTTTCTTATATAGCCCGTATAGACATGAGTGGGGACCAATGGGTTCCATCTGTCCTGTGTCCCTGGTGTTTTGAATAATCCTTGCCTGCCCCTCCTCTTCCCTCTGCTCAGCTCACATATGTTCTGGGCATCAGGGATCTGAGGATTCAGGAAGCCAGATTCTGTAGCTTGAGTGCTAGTTTGTTATTCTATGATCTCCGGTGGAGCTTGGGCCAGAGCACCAGCTTGGGAGAGATTGGGCAGGCAGACTACTCGTTTTTGGCCTTTCTCGAATTAAAAGATTTTATTTTATTTTATGGTGCTGACATAGGATTGAATTTATGTCTTGCAAATGCTAGGTGAGGGTTCTACCATTGAGCTACATCCCCTGTTCCTTGAATTTCTTTTTACATTCATGAGTAGGATAAAGTTTTATATACGTACACACATGTATATACATTGTATTCATTTTCATGTATATACACACAACAGTTTTTCCTTTTAATCATTGCTTGGGTAAATAAAGTGTATTTTAATTAAGAAGGACTGGTCATGGGGGTACACACCTGTAATCTCAGGACTTGGGAGGCTGAAGCAGAAGGTTGCAAGTTTGAGGTCAGACTGGGCCACATACATAGTAAAGCCTTATTTTAGGCAAGTAAGCAGTAGTCAGCCAAACCAAACTAGACCACACTAAACCAGATTAAATCAGACCAAACCACTCTAAATAAGTTTCGGAGCTGGTGGGGCAGGTAGCTCTTGCCTGCCAAGCATAAGCCCTGGGTTCAGTCTCCGGTATTAGAAGAGAAAAAAAAATTAATTTCCCCTTAAAAATTCTGTCTCTTTTGGGAGTTTGGGTTACTGATGGTAAATATGAATTGTTTGTATCAGTTGTTAGGTAAGTTGCTTCTCAAGAGTCGCAGTATCACAAATGACCCAAAAAGCTGATGCTTCAACTTGTGCTAATGTAAGTTAATCACAGGTGTGGGATCTCCAGGCTTCTGATGACAAGATTGCAAACACAATCAACATCAGGCATGTTTCATTTTATAAAATTAATCTATAAACATAAATCTGGGTGCAAAACTGTCCTAATTAATAGTAACCCCAAATCAAGAGCCTGTAATTCTGTTAGTGGACTGAATGCCTAATGACAAGAGATTAAAGAATGGAAAAAAAAAAGTCTATGCTTTGTGGTTACTTACATAAAATTACTTGAGTTAAAGAAGCCAAAGATTTAAGTAGCAACGTTAATGCAGCCCTGATAATAGCGTGTAATTCTAGGAGTAGGCTCATTTCCACCCTCCCACCCATGTCACCCCCACTCCACATTATCTTCAGAATTCAAAAGAGACACTTTACTGTCTTTTTTCCATTCCCTCTTAGTTTTCTCCTTGTACCTCATCTGCCCTTTCTTAGACACTGTTCCACATTAATTTTATCAGTCAGCAGCCCTCCTTTGGTGGATGTGGTCTGCCACTTTTGTCAACACGGCCACAGCTTAAGAGTAATAACTGTGCTCAAGTCTCAGGGTTTGGGAGGTGGACAGGTGGGGTTTAATTCCTAAACTCTGCGACTCCAAATTTGGCTTTCCACAAAAATGAATTGGTAGACAAAATATGTTCAGGCATGTACAGATATGTATAGCACAACATGCACTTAAGATAATTTTGAAGAGCATAGCATTGGTTATGCTATGTGTTAGTCAGCTTTCCTTTGCTATGATAAAATACCTGAGATAATCAACTTCAAAGAAGAAAGGTTTATTTTGGCTCAGTTTTGATGCTTGTTTGAACCTGTGGTGGCCTGGTCTATTATGGTATGAAGAGGTGTGTTTGCTCCTGTGTCAGGGTGGAGGACTGGCAAGAAATCAGAGTCCCAATAACCTGATTTCCTTCCACTAGGCTTCACCTACTAAAGGTTCCACCACCGCTGCCCAGTAGGGTCACAGAGTGGCAACCAAGTCTTGAATACATGGGCTTTTGGGGCACACTTCCATCCCAGGGTGTGGTGGAGGAAGTCTACGCCTTTCCCCACTGCAGTCACTTCACTTCGACTGCAAGCGAGAGCCTGCTATAGGAATGGTGTGGGGCACAGCTTCAAGCGATGAACTCGACAGTAATTTTCTGGGAACAAAATTAACATTTTTCTTGTAAGATGGAGCATCTCCTTTCTGCATTTTACTGACAACATCTTAGTTTCCAGTAATGTTACATCGTTAGCATATTTGAGTGTTGCTCTTCAGTCTTTCCCTTCTGTCACTTAGAAAATAAGATTATATTCTACAGCGCTAGAATGGACAATATTTCTTGATTTTCAAATGTGTATAGGAAGCTATAGATGAGTATATGAGTTTAATTTTCACATCTTTTTTGTACAGAATAGGAAGCATTTGGGGCTGGAGGGATGTCTCAGTGGTTAAGAGCACTGTATGCTCTTGCAGAGGACCCAGATTCGTTTCCTAGCACCCACATAGTGGCTAATGTACATGGTCCATAACTGTAGTTCCAGGGGATCCAACGCCCTCTTCTGACCTTCACAGGCATTGCATGACGTGGGTAGACTTGCATACTTGCAGGCAAAACATACATATATATATATATATATATATATATATATATACACACACACAATGAAAATAATTTTAAAAATATTTGTAGATTACCCTTAGCCTCTTTAACTTGTTATTAGGGGAGAGCATTTGCTTTCAATTAAAAGCTGAGGCAACACTAAAAGTGGATTCTGATAGTCCTATCTCCTTTCATGTGCTTAGCATAAACATTTACTTTTATTGTTCATATTTATCTTGAATGGTCCCTCATGCTTTGGATGTATTATCAGAATATATCCATTCATTCATCAATATTTATTAAGGATCTATATTATTTTATGCCTGATGTTTCAGTGGTAAAAAAATGTGACTTATTTTTAAGAACCTACAGACTGACTGGAGAAACAGATGGTAAGATTGAAAGTTTGGAAGACTTTATAGGTACCATGGTAGTTGAGTTTGGGAACACCAGATGTGAAGGCATGCACTCAGATAGGATGTGGAATTGGGGCTTCAAGAGGTCATGCTGGAGCTCATCTAGAAGCAGAATTTCAAGACCAGGAAAAAGGGAAAAAGCTATTTCAGGCAGACAAGTGCAGGGGGCGGGGCATGAACAAAGTCATGGTGTCCTAAGGGACATGTGCAGCTAGGGGAGCATGCTCCTGGTGTGATGACTCTATGGGTTTGACGACATCTTGGGCCACATGGTGAAAATCAGAAAGTTGTACCTGATAGGAGAAGCCCTTGACAGATTAAGCAGAGGAGAGGCAGCTTAGTGGATGAGAGTGACTGCACTGTGACTTGTGCTCAGAGACGCTCACAGAGGACTCTGTGGACACTGGTTCAAGGAGAGGTCAGGGGTAGGATGAAGGCCATGGTGGGGTTTGTAAGGCGAACTTGGCTTCTGGCTGCTCATTATGGTTGACCGGTTCCACTGCAGAGGCTAGGGCCTGGGAGGAAAAGGAAGGCCAACAGGTTTGGGGTAATGGTGGAGAGGACATAATAACTTTGGCTTTGGGAAACCACATGGTTTCTTTTCCCATGAATTCTTGTGCCCTATGAGAGATCTGAAATGCACCCACTGCTTTTCTATATTTGTTTGGATTGAATGCTATCTTTAATTAAAGAGTATCCCTTTTTAGTGTAATTCTTGAATCCTGCTAGCAATAGTAAAAGAAATATTCAAACAGAACCTGAGCTAGTGGGGAATTTACTGACCTGGGCCACTGTACTTTACAGTTAGGGACAGCAGCTACCAGAGAGAGGTTAGTGACTTCTCAGAATCACAGAATCTCAGAATCACAGGCTCAGGGAACATTAACTCATTGGTTCAGTGTTTTCTTCATGGAACCCTGGTGAATCCATACATAATCCTGTAGAGAGGGCAGAACAGTGTTTGGATTACCCTAGTACTCAGGACATGGTCAGTAGTAGACTTAGAGTTGCCTAATTCTTGATTTTGGTGAACTCAGTGGACATAGGGTTGACAAGTGCTTGTTGATGATTTGGCTTGGAATGGATTCTACCCATTTTTAAAATCCTACGATCAGACAGCCCACACATCAATTCCAGCTCTTGGGAAGCTGGAGGAGCGAGTTTGAGAGCCTGGACTACATTGAAGGACCCTGTCTCAAAATAATCACAAATCAAACAAAAATGATAAAGAAGAACCTACATTTCTCTGTATTTCTTTTTGTTTATTGTTGAGACAGCATCTCATTTTATAGTTCATGTTGGCTGGAATGTGAGGCAGTCTTCAGCATCCTCAGTGTTGGGATCATGGGTGTGCTCCCACACCTGGTGTTGGGATCATGGGTGTGCTCCCACACCTGGTATTGAGATCATGGGTGTGCACTCCCACATCTGGTGTTGGGAACATGGGTGTGCTCCCACACCTGGTGTTGGGATTGTGGGTGTGCTCCCACACCTGGTTTTGGGATCGTGGGTGTGCTCCCACACCTGGTATTGGGATCATGGGTGTGCTCCCACACTTGGTGTTGGGATCATGGGTGTATGCTCCCACACCTGGTGTTGGGATCATGGGTGTGCTCCCACACTTGGTGTTGGGATCATGGGTGTGCTCCCACACTTGGTGTTGGGATCATGGGTGTGCGTTCCCACACCTGGTGTTGAGGCTATGTTTCTTGTCAAGAGTCTAGCAAAGATTGTTTAGATTGTAGGACTGGCAACTACTTAGAAAGTACATAGCTTGTCTGACACAATCAGAAATAGAAACACACACACACCATAGCAGGAAATCAAGTTTATGTAAATCATTGATCATATTTATTTTATTTTTTAACTTTATTGGACTTTTTTTCCCCTTTTGTGCCTCTCTTAGAATAGAGTTGGCTGCCTGAGTTGTCTTAGGAATCTACACACCTGTGGGTAGATAGTAATTCAAAGAATCAATTAAGAAAAAAAGTGTTGATGAAATTTTATTCATTTTATTCTTGTTGTAGCTTAATTAGGACAAATGATCTGGTGAAAATTTTCTTTTTAGATTGATAACTGACATAAATGTTAATAAAAGGATTTGGGAATATTGGTATTATATGTTCCTGCTTTGAGTTTGTTATGCATTGATACGTCTATGTGTCTGTCACTGGTAATGTTGCTGGTTTTTCTGTCATTTAAACTTCATCTTTTCCATATACATTTAGCTCAGTCTTGATGTTAGACCAGACATTGGAGATACAAGCATGATATTGGATGCATAAAGTGCCTGCTTTCTGCAGTGTCTTCCCTGGAAGCTTTGCAAAAATGTCTGTGTAGTGAAGTAGAAAACCTAAGCACTCCAGAGAAAAAGCAGAGGAGAGAGAAAACAAAAAGAAAACCTCCAGACACCCCATTAGAAAACCAGAAAATCTGGGGCTGGAGAGATAGCCTAGTGGTTAAGAGCACCTACTGCTCTTGCAGAGGACCTGGGTTCGATCCCCAGTATCCACATGGTGGCTAGGAACCATCTGTAACTCCAATTCCAGAACTCCAGTTCCAGGGGAATCCGAGATCCTCTTCTGACCTCCATGGCATTGCATGACACGGGTGCACAAACCTACATGCAGATAGTACATTCATACACATACAAAAATAAATAAAAAATAAAAAAAATAAAAAAAAAGAAAACCAGAAAATCTGGTCCTGGCCTTGTGGGTGGCATCTCTGTGAACTCTTGTGAAGGTGCTTTGAGATCAGGAGCTGATGAAAGCCTGGATGGGGTTATGTGTGAAGGTAATCATCAAGGATTACTGCGTTCCGGTGAGTCAACAGTTAAAAACATGGGCGCCTCATTGTGGGGACGTAGGTGTTGGTGTGGGATGTACACATGAAAGCCAAACCCAACAGACTGAGAAGGGTGATCTTTTTATCCTTTAAGTCTAATTCTGTTCAGGGGTGGTAGGTTGGGAGAATGGAAGATATGCCAGGCTCTTACAGTCTTACTTCTGTTTGTTTTTAATTTCTCTGCACTCAGTGTGCTCTGGGTTTTTACTCAGAGACTGTGAGATACGCAGACTGCTGGGACAGAAAGACTTGGGCTATACTTCGAAGATGTCATAGAACTCATTTGTCACCCAGGAGGTGGCCTGATTGCTTGGATCAACTATACACTCTCAACCGAGTGAGGGCTGATGGGATTAAATAACCCCTGAGTGTTGAAGGACAGATGGGAAAATAAGGGGGAAAGGGTGATAGCCCCACTGGGTTTCTTTGTTGATCTACCAGCTGCTCTAGAAGTTCTATAGAAAGACTTGGTGCACTGTGAGAATTGCTTGCCTAGTTCCTTTGCAAACTGCAAATGAGACACCACTGGACACATGCAGAAGGAGAGAGCAGGGATAAGGAAGACGAGAAAGGAGTGAGCTGTGTGGGTCCCATGGGTGAGACCTGTTCTATCTCTGCTGGAATCTACTCTTCTCTGAAGTCACACATTGTATATAGTGAGGGGGTGATTTGGGGGTTGAGATGAGGGTCCATTTTAGTTTGTAGCATTTCTGTTTGAGATCTTATGAATTCTTTGCATCTCTACCAGTATAAGAGTAGGTCTTTTGACATTCTTTTCAGGTTCCTGTGTGGAACTTTTTACAGTACTTAAAAATAGCAATCATTGTGAGTCAAGGTCCTCAGATTTCCTGAGTGAACCTCAGTCACTCACTGTTGCCCATTTTCACTCCTTGAACACTGAGTTTAGAATCCATAATATTAAGCTTCACTGTATGCATGGCCCGTGTGGCCACCCTGCAGGGAGTCACAATGCCTGTTTTGCCTGGGGAGGCTGCTGCATGAACTGTTGGGTCAGGCTTCCAGACAAGGGCTTGGCAAAACCCAGGGCCTTGGTGCAAGCCTGGAACTCTCTTCATTTGCTATGGCCCACTGCCTTTGTTCCCTCAAGTTTCATCCTTGATCCTCTTTATGTTTCTGGCACAAATAAATGAGTCTTTGGCTGGACAAATAAAAAGGATTTTGATGGATCGCCAAACCACTTCAGTGGAGAGTTTTGAGGTTACAAAGTATAAGCAGGTTATCTTCAGAAGTATAGTCTGGTACTTAATTACACTCAGTAATTAAGTAATCCCTCTCCTTGGCCAAATTATACATTAAATTCTAGAAGAGAAATGTGCCCTGATATTTGGGCCTTAAATCAGGTTACTGGGAGTAAGGGAGTATGCTACCTTTGTTCTGTCTTTTCTTTGGCTGGCCTCTAGGCTGGGGGCAGACTTTCATCTTTTCCTTAAAATGCCCCAGAAATTTAATTTTTTTGTCACATTTTGCCATCTCCTTCCAACACATTTTCCTTCATCCTTTAGAAATCTTATGTTGCTTCCTACTCAGTATGTTGATGTATGCTTGGAAAGTGGATTGTGGTTCTCTGGTAGAATTCTTTCCTAGGATTTCCTGGACAGTATACTATACATGCTTTTCCAAACCGTAAGAACAGTCAGTTATCTGGGAAATAGAAATATGTTATGATTTTCCTGCTACAGTTAAGAGAGTCAATACAGAGACTTCAGTAGCTAGAATGAATCTTCTGATGTCAAGTTGAAAAGTGACCCCTGGTTTGAAGGATAAGATAGTCTGACATTTCTCAAAGTCAAGGCAGGAGAGGCATGTGGGAGAGAATTGGTCACGATTGCTGTTTCTATATTATAAATGTGTGTTTGTGGCCCAGTCTGCTAGTACTGGTGAGTCATCCTTGCAAATAAAATAAGTTTATATGCATAGCATACTGTATACAAATCTTAAGCGTGGTTTTCCAAGAAATAAGTTTCAGAAGCAAAATATGTCTTTAATTTGGCAGTTTCAACAAGTAATTATATGTACTACTGCTAATATAGCTTGTAGATTTGAACGTATGTAGGTTATTGTATGGGTCAGAAAACTTTCTGTTGGAAGGGCTAAATAGTAAATATTTTAGGCTTTGCAAGCCATAGAGACTCTGTCACAACTATCAACTTTGCTATTTCAGTGCAAAAACAGCCACATACTCTACATAAAATGAACACGTGTGTTGGTTCCAGAAAAGCTTATTTTATAAAGGCAGACTGTGGGCTGCATTTTGCCTGGGATTAGAATTCTATTCAGTAAAGTTTGCAGGTGTATCTCAGATTTTAATATTTGCAATAGGTCATAATTTGCACATATCACCAAGCACTGAGTCTCATTTAACAGTGTCCTTCACTATCCATAAGAAAAGGAAGTTTTGGATTTTTTATCATCATCATCATCATCATCATTTTTAATATGGTTCATATTATATTTATATTTCTCAGGCTGAAACAATCCCTTCAGAGTAGCTGAGACTACAGGTGCATGCAGCCACATCTGGGTTGTTTGGAAATATTTGGTTTTTGGTCTTTTTGAGAAAGGGTCTCCCTTTAGTTCCAGCTGGTCTGGAGCTCACTGTGTAGACCAGGCTGGCCTTAAACTCACAGAGAACCACCTGCCTTTGTCTCTGAGTGCTGGGGCTAAAGGTATGCACCACCATACCCAGCCTGGAAATATTTTAAGAATGATGTATGTTTGAGAATTCTAGACAAATTTTGTGTACCCATATCTCATTCCCAAATCCAAAGATTAATATTGTTAAGACTTTGGAAATGCTGTCCCTGCTCTGTGTTTACTTCTTGATTGAAACAGTAGTTTCAACTTTATGTCACCCCCTCTCTATTTGAAGTGTCCCCTAGGGCTGTGGGTGTTTAGAACATGTGACTTACACTCTTTTTTCTTTGAGCTGTCAGGAATCTTGGGAACTGGCTCATGTCTTCCTCACATTTGGTCCCTAGCTTAGCTCCATCTCTCCTTCTTACCCAGGTAGCTGCAGTAGGTTATTCTTAAAGGCTAACCAGCATTTATTTTCTTGGCTGTACCAGCATTGTTTCTTCCAGCTCCCCTTTCTTTCTGTGATATTGGAAATGTTAGCCTGCACCACTGAGCTGCTTACCCAGCCCAGCATTGCTTGAGAGCTGGCACAAGAGGACATTGGTTGTATGATGCAAAAGATTCATGCTCTGATGGGTTAGTATATTTTATAGTTTTTCTACAATGATACTTTTCCAAGTCAAGAATAGGGAACCAAGAATATCTTCACTGAACATTAAGTTCGATACTTACAGCCAAGAGTCAAGATTAATTTAGTGTTAATTAACAGTGTAGATTTTGGGGGGCTGGAGAGATAGCCTAGTGGTTAAGAGCACCAACTGCTCTTGCAGAGGACCTGGGTTTGATCCCCAGCACCCACATGGCGGCTAAGCACCGTCTGTAACTCCAATTCCAGGAGAACTCCAGTTCCAGGGGAATCCGAGACCCTCTTCTGACCTCTGACCTCTGCGGCATTGCACGACACGGGTGCACAAACCTGTATGCAGACAGTACATTCATACACATACAAAAAAAGAGTGTAGAATTGGGGTGCTGCGGTGATGGCTTATCAGTTAAGAGCACTGGCTGCTCCTGCAGAAGACCTGGGTTTGAGTCCCAGTACCCATGTGGTGGCTAACAACTGTCCATGACTCCAGGTCCAGGGGATCTCATGCTCCCTTTTGGCCTCTGCAGACATTGCATGACGCAGGTGCATGTGCATATATGTAGGCATAACACTCATACACATAAAATAAATGAACAAACAAGCATAGATTTTTGGAGTCAGAAAAATGTGTCTGATTTCTGGTTTTACCACTTAAAAAAGATAAGTGTGACCTTAGATACATACTTAAACTTGGCCAAACATTATTTTCTTGTGTGGAAGATGAGAATAGTACTTTATGTCATATTGCTGTCATTGTTAGTATTAAGTCAGACAATTCAAATAATGTGATTAGCTGGTGTTAGAACTAATGATTCTTAGCAGCTCTTACAATGAAAGCTGCTTATAGTTACCATTTCATGGAAAAGGAAACCAAAACTCACAGAGGTTTTGATGTATGAAGGTCACAAACAGTAGGTTGGAACACTCAGCTTGGCTACTTCCAAGTCCATATTCTTACCCTATTCTTCAAGTAACTTTGGCTAATGGTAATCCCTTAGCAGTGTGTACCAAAGTTTATTTGGGCAATGGGGCTGGGTGGGTAGAATGAGCAGGTATGGGGTGGTTTTTTACAAAGTCAGATTCTCAGTGTTGGGCATCTGCAATCACTAGTTAGAACTGAAAAGTTGAGACGACTGTCCTGATTTTGTTTTCTGTTGCTTAGCTTCTGTGTTGACTCCCAGGAATCTGTTGGATTGTATGTCTGTCTACGTTTGCCTGTTACTCAGGTGCCATTGGTCTACAAGGGCTTCCAAGAAGCTGTGCACACTCTTAACCTGAGCTAAAGACAAACATGACTACATTAAGTGCCTGAAATTGCAGTTATGAAGTTGGATTGGTTTTCTCTTTTTTTCCTCCTCATTGTCACCTTCCCTTCATGCATTAGACCTTGATGGCTCAGATTTTCACATGGCTGGATTAGCTGCCAGAAGTTAAAGCTCCATAGCTAAAAAATATGTTGGCCAAGTTTTTGGAAAAAATCTAGGTCAACCAAAGTCTAGTTCAAATTACTGCAGTGTGTTGTAGCTCATGGCACTGATTTTAATTCACACATATGTCTTTTGTTTGTTTTTTAAATGACTTGGTGAAGTTTTTTTTTTTCCTTTACCTTTCATTTCTATGAAGGTTATGTATAAGCAGACTTCCTATTCAGAATTTCTTCAACACTTGAGCCCATTATTTAACCAACTTTTCTTTCTTATAGTACACTAGAGTTTTGACTTAAATCTATAAATATTATATTGCACTTAAGTTTTCAATTTGAGTTTTATCCTGTATCTTTAAAAAATTTATTTTATTTTATATGTATGAGTGTTATGCCTGCATGTGTGTAAGTGTACCCATGTCGTGCAATGCCCAAGGAGGACAGAAGAAGGCATCGAATCCAGGCCAGTTGTTAGCCACCATCTGGGTGCTGGGATTTGAACCTGGGTCCTCTGCCAGAACAGCCAGTGCTCTTAACCACCGAGCCGTCTCTCTAGCACCTTAATTTTTATCCTGTAACTTTTGAGCACTAACTCTATGCTAGGTATTGTGAAGGAGGAATGGAACTTCTTTCTGTACCAGGTTTTAAAGTGGTTTTGGGACAAATCTATTTCACAGTACAGAATCAAGTACTAGATTGAACCATATAGAATATAAATATCAGAGAATTAGAATGAGAAAGATCTGGGAAAGAGAATAATCTTCAGAGAAGGCTAAGCACAGGAAGGAGAATGTGAGCATTGTTGAAGGATGGGAAGGAATTCCATGTGGAGATGAGAGGCCTGGGAGGTAGTAGTTTAAAAGGAGGCCAGAAGTAGGAGGTTTGGCAGTGAGCACTGGACCAGCTTGGGAGTGCCCTGGTCCCATTTCCTGCACTGCAAATACAACTCAGATCTTCAAAAATCAGGATTTATTTACTTCCTTGCTTATTTAAAGCTCCCATAAATATAACACCCATGTCTTAGAGGCTTGACAGGCTCTAGCTTGGACATTTTCACACTGGGCTTCTCTTAAAACACAATGCAAAGCAACCCTCTTATGAACCCACTATATTCCTCTCTTAGCAGTAACCCAGAAAAGCACCACCATTTCAACAGTTGCTTTAGGAATGGATCTTCATTCTTTACTGAGTGATTACTGAACCTGGCAAGTTTCTGGTTGATCCTACTACAGGCGATCTTTTTTATTGTGTATTTTAAGTGTGTCTTTTGCATGTCTAGATTTTTCTTTGCAAATAGATTGGGATCTTTGATTTAAGCCAAAGCAAGGCATGGATTGATAGCATCGGCAAAACTTTTCTCTTGAATTCCAGGGAAGATGGGAAGGTTTTCTTTTACACATAATTATTTAGGAATGCTGTATTGTGGGTTTGTTTTCTGCTTAGATTTACTTACATGAGAGTTTTCTTGGCAAAGTATTCCTTGAGGTTAAAAATGGAGCTGTTTTCCTAAAGGAGTGTGGGGTCCTGTTCTTCGTGTGACTAACGAATTGAATGGGAAAGTTTGATTCTAATAAAAATTTCCTCTTCCTTTGGTAAATGTTGATGTTTTTCAAATCTTCCTAAAGGAAAAGGGAGCTTGGGTCTTTTTGTTTTTCGTTAGTTATCTAGAGCACCCCTTCCCTTCCGTTTTGTGCTTTCGCCCCAGCATTGTTTCACAAGTCTTTGAACTAGATTATCTACTGCTAAAAATATTGCTTGAAAATGGACAGAGCCTAGCTATCTCTTAGTAGTTAGTCAAGAAATTGGTTACTCTCTCATACTCCTGTCTTTAGGAAGGATCAAGGTTCTGGAAAGGGAAGGTGGCTTCATTTTATCCTTCATCCTTTTTTTCTTTTTAAACAAATGTATAAAATGATATTCATAGTCATTGTTTTTGTTTGGCTAGTTTCATGATGGTTTAGAGTATGTGGTTATGGGTCTTAAAGCAATTTGTCTTTGCAATTTACTGAGTGCTTCCTGGATTTGTGTCATTTATAAAAATATTTAAAGTCCAATGCAGATGTTTGACCTCAACACATGCATATTAGTGTTTCAGTTTTTCCGTCCTTGCTTGCCTTGTTAATGGGCTTCATTTTATGTCTCTGCAGAGAATCTTGTCAAGTGTGTACCTTCCTTCAGCCAGCACAGTCCCAACTGCAGCCATTTCTTCTGCTTAGCTGGGCTTCTTTCTTCTTTTCCTCTGCAGCCGAGTGTTTGTAAGCCTCTTCAGGCTGACCTGGGGAGATTGCTGGGGAACTTAAAATTTCAGAAGACTCCAGGAGCACCTCTCCCAGTGGTCATCTTCCAGAGAACAGTCAGTACAGCTTTAAGGACCTAGGTTGGATGTGACTGGGAACAGGCAGCCGTCCTCACGACCTCTTTGAGCAGCACTGCCCAGCCTTTTCAACAAATTGCCTCTTTTAATGCTGTTTGGCACAGATAAAATCTACAGAGTAAGTTCTTTACCACAAATGAAGATTTAGTTGTTTTATACGAATCTAATGTAGGAGAATTTGGAACAGCCCACCTAGTTCTTGCTTTGCCTGAAGGACAAGGCTTTTATTGGGTTGCCTCTGCATGTTGTTCAACTTTGGGCAAGCTGTTCAAATGCTATCCACACACTTCCTATGTGTAAAATGTTTCTGTTACTCTTTTCCCCTTTAAAGCCACAACGTTTTTGTCCTCACCTTTTTCACACATGAACCTATTTATTTAGAGACATGTTTTATGTACAAAACACGCATATTGCCGGGTGTGGTGGCACGCCTTTAATCCTAGCCTTGGGAGGCAGAGGCAGGTGGATCTTTGTGAGTTCAAGGCCAGCGTGGTCTACAGAGTGAGTTCCAGGACAGCTGGGGCTACAGGGAGGCCTTGTCTCAAAAAGACCAAAAAAACAAACAAACAAACAAACAAAAAAACCCCATGCATATTAACCGTGTTTTAAAGTTGGTGAAATATAATTATATGTTGTGTTTTACAACTTGCTTCTCTCCTCTGCTTGATATATTGTGGAGATTTTTCCTCTAAGTAGAATTTAATTTCAATGTAAGTAATGTTTGCTTCATGTTCTTTATAGGAGCATTACATAGTAATAACTGCCCTCCTCCAATGAGAGGTTAGCCTATAATTTAAAAAGGAGTGGGGGAGGGCAGACCTTTTACCTTAGAGAACTCAGCAAGGCCATGGCTATTGATACTGGGCTTTGAAGCATCTGAGTGTGTAGTTTCCAAGGCAGGTGAGGCACTACTCTGGGATATTGTGTCAAATTTTCACGTTTTAGAGGCTGTGGTACATTATAAGTCTGATTAATAAGTCTTAACTGTCATCTTCTGAGCATCTTGATATTTTCATGTCCATGTAAGGTGTTGTGAGGTTGAATTCATTTTAAGAGGAAGTAATGAATAACAGGGGTAGCATTAAGAGTTTAATTTTATTTTTATATATTTATTTATTTGAAGGGAGGAGGAGATGGTGGCTGTCAGTCTAACTCTGTCAGTATTTATTTATTTATTTATTTATATGAATGTACTCTCTGCATGTAGGTCTGTGCACCTGTGTCATGCAATGCCGCGGAGGTCAGAAGAGGGTCTCGGATTCCCCTGGAACTGGAGTTCTCCTGGAATTGGAGTTACAGATGGTTCTCAGCCGCCATGTGGGTGCTGGGGATCGAATCCAGGTCCTCTGCAAGAGCGGTCGGGGCTCTTAACCACTAGGCCATCCCTCCAGCCCCAAACTCTGTCAGTCTTAATCATGAAACAGGATAAAGTGATTGAGCTCGGTTATTTCTCAGTGTGATCAACAGTGAGAATTATTGGGGAGGTTTTGGATATCTTTTGTTGGAATGAATATTTTTATTTTTTATTACTGTGTAACATACTTTTAAAAAGGTAATATAGCCGAGTACACAAGCTTTAAAAGATGCAAAAGGAATATGGTTTGAAAAAAATGAGTCTTTTCTTTCTGTTTCCAAAGCACCCAGTTATTCTAGGCAAACACTCTTAGTATTTTCTGAGATCTTCTTTCCAAACATACAAAATGTACATATATGTAAGCAGTAGGTTTTTTTACACAAATGGTAAGAGTATGCAAGTTTTGCATGGTAGCAATGTCTCATTTTCAGTGGCTGCAGCAGGAGGAGGCTGTAATGTGTTTAAGCAGTAGTGTGTTGATGTATGTGTAGATCATTTCCAGCTTTATCATCATGGGCAAGGCTGCAGGGAATAGCCTACTGTAGACATCATCACAGACTGAGTGAGGGCAGCTGAGGAACCATGTCCAGTAAAACTGCTGGGTCAGAGGATACACACATTTTAATTTTGGTAAAATTTATTGCCAGTTGCCCTGTTCATAGAGTCTGAAAAGTTTTAGATTTCAGTACAGTGTCGAGTACCTACTTCCTTATAGCTTTGCCATCTTGGTTTTATTCCCAAACTGGTAGGAAAAAAGTCAGTTGAGCACAGCCGTAGCTTCCGTTTTTTTTATTTTGGTTAATGTCAGGCATATTCTCCCAAGTTTGAAAGCCATTTAAGTTTGTGTCTTTTATCTGTTTTTCTAATGAGCTCTTAATTTTTGTTATCAAAATACTGCTTTCTTACCAGATTACGGATTTCTCATTATCAGTTTATGGTCTCCTTTTTTTCTTCTTGTGCCATTTGCTGTTTATATTTTTATTTACTATTTATACTTTTCTTTGGTTATTTGTATAAAAATGAATTAGTTTGTTGTGCTGATTATGAAACACTCATGTAAGTTATTTATACATTCAACAGATATTTATATATGTTTTACATATAAAGAACTTATTCTAGGCACCCAACTACACAGTAGTAGGGAAAATAGATTACAGTTCTTCCTCTATGAGACTTAGCTTCTAGTAGAAGAGATAGTGGATCATAAACCATGAACAAACAGATTTGTAGAAGTAAATACATAAGGCTTCAGCCTTTGTTGCCTGTGACAGGACAGTTACAGACGAAAAGACCCATGTCCTGGTTCCTGCTGATGTCATTTTTTATTTTTTTGATGCTTTAAATCTTTGATGCAGCTAGAATATTAGGTATAATCCCACTTAATTTTTCACTAGGTGTTCAGTTAAATTAGTGTAAGGCTGATTGGCTGTAACCAAGAGACTGAAGTATGCTATGGTCCAAGGAACACTGAAGTCTCCCCCCCACCTTAACAGTCCCAGAATAGCCCATATCCACTGGACATATGGGGCCGGGTTCCTTCTGTCCTGCTGTTCCAGTACTTGTCACTGTGCTGATCCACATGGTCTTATCCGTGGGAAGAGCAAAGGAGAAGATTCAGGGCAAGTGTCAGAACTTGCAGACATCACTGCAGCTTATGTCCCTGAGAACGTAGTCCTCTGGGCATAGCTAGCCCCAGGAAAAGCTGGTCAGTACCATCCCTGCTGGTCCCCTGGTACCCAAGGAGAAGGGAAGGAGGAATTTCAGAGGAAAATTCTCCACTTCTGCCCCTTTGGCCTTGTTATTCCAGAACCTTCCTATTGCCCTTCTGCCTCTGTCACTACATGGCCCTTGACACCCTTAGAGTGGCTCTGTCATCATATTACTGAATAGTTCTTTTTTCTCTGATTTATTTTCTTTAAAATTGCTTTATTTTAATTTTTTTTTTTTTTGAGACAGGGTCTTACTGTAGTACAGGCTGACCTAGAACTTGAGACTCTCATGCTCAGCTTTCTTACTATGAGGATACAAGCCTATCTTACCAGCCTTAGCTTTCCTGTGATTTCTTTTGGAGTAGGAATGCCCTATGCATTTTGACCTGTTTCTGGGATTACATTTAGTTCCATTAATCTGTCTACATACACATATATGTCTCTCACACTGCTTTAACTCTGGAAACAATACATTTTCTTCTTTGTTACGAATCGTCTCCTTGTCTTGTTTTATTGCACAGGATTTTCATACTGTTTTGCAGCTTATGTTTTTTTTTTTCTTGTATTTTTGAGACAGGGTCTCCCTGTAGCTCCAGCTGTCCTGGAACTCACTATGGAGACCAGGCTGGCCTTGAACTCACAGAGATCTGTCTCTGTCTCCCAAGTGCTAGGATTAAAGGCGTGTGCTACCATGCCCGGCTGTGTTTGTTTTTTAAATATAAATTTTAAGAAAGCCACATCTGATCACCATTTCCTCCCTCTAAGAATAAAAACTGTTAATATTATTATTTGGATGTGGTTTAACTTTGTTAGAGAGGGTTTATACGTTCGAGGTGTTAATTGCCTTATTTAATGATAGCGTTGCATAGCTGCTTTGGGACACACTGATCTAGATTCTAGCCATTTGCCCTTTGACTCATGAAACTTATGTGACTAAAGCGGGTTGGAGGAAGGACCAATTTATATGATGTGTTAATTTTATTTTAATAAATGATTTCTAATTATAACCAGGAAACTGATGCTTAATTCTCTTTTCTACTAAATATAAACTTAGATCTAAAAAAAACCAAATTTCCTTAGTTTGAAGGTAAAGAAAATATATTTCAGAAGTTTATTACATAAACTTGATTAGAACAGAAATTTGGACAAAGTTTTGGGTATATTGTATGATGGATCATGCTTTTGCATGCTTTTGCATGCTTTTGATTGGTTGTGTGTGTGTGTGTGTGTGTGCGCACGCACATAAAACAATTAGTGGTGGTGCGTGCCTTTAATCCTAGCACTCGGGAGGCAGAGGCAGGTGGATCTTTGTGAGTTCAAGGCCAGCCTGGTCTACAGAGTGAGTTCCAGGACAGCTGGGGCTACAGGGAGCCCCTGTCTCGAAAAGATAAAAAAAAAAAATTCATTAAGCTTTTATATTTATTTATTTATTTATTTATTTATTTATTTATTTATTTTACTACAGAACAAATTTATTCTTGAAGCATATATAACAATTAAATATTACAGGGTGAATATTTTTTGTGAGGGCCACATAGACCAAGCACATTAGGTATTAGACAGAGTACAATAATTATTTCCTTGGCTTCGTCGTTTTATTATCCAGGAGTCCTTACCTAGCAGTGTAGTTTAGTTTTGTCCCTCTTGTTCCTGTCTTATGAGTCTCACAAACTTCAGATCTTTTCCTTGTAGGCCATTCTTTCCCTCACATTTTATCTGTTGAAGAACCTAGCCCTTGGACTTCTAGTTTCTTACTGGATAGAGTTTGGTCACTAACTACATCTTCATGGTTTGACTCAACTTGGTTTTTCTTTTAGTGGGAAATGGCATTTTAATACCATTATGGTCTGGGTCCCAGGGATGCTCATTGTAGGCTGTTATTTTGAGACTGTTTTGTGGACAGGACCCAAAATTATGAATATACTTCATAGTGAAATTTCCAATCTATATTCAGTTTAAAATTTTTTGTGTAACTTTTTTTTTGCCACATTGTATCTCTATCTCCTTTATTCCACACAGTGGATTTTGGTCCTTAAACACAATAGGGACTGATAGCATCAGCTGTAGTTGCTCATTTGTTTTGATCGCTGTTGTGTGTCAGTGTTGCCCATGTGCCAAATGCGAACACTGCACCACTACTTGGGATTCCTTAAAATCCTTTTTCATATGCTGTTTTTATTCTTTTTTTTTTTTTTTTCTGGAAGGGGTTGTTTACAGTTGAAAATTTACCAGAATTAAACACTGACTTGATTTTAAATGATATTTGGAATAATTTCAACTTTGTTAGATGAGATGTTGGGTTTGTAGATATATTTAGAAGCAGTCCAAACTATTAGAGAACTTGTGGGAAAAATGATAGGATGCTTGAGATTCTCATTAAAATTCCTCCAGAAGAAAATGGGAAGAATAGAGGAAGTAAATTTAAATATTTATAGGACTGGGGAGTAGGCTGTTGCTTGTTTGTTTTTTTTTTAAATTAAATTATTTATTTTTGGTTATGTGGAGGTGTGTGTGTGTGTGTGTGTGTGTGTGTGTGTGTGTGTGTACACAGGCATGCTCATATGGAAGCCAGAGGACATTGCATGCCCAGCTCTGTCACTGGTCTGCCTTAGGCTCTTAAGGCAGGGCTTCATACTGAACCATAGCTCCCCATTTTTGGCTAGGTTGGCATGCTGGGGGACAGGACTCCCAGAGGCCGCCTGTTTCTTTCCTCTCCTCCAAGCTCTGGGGGGATATAGGCACTCACAGAGCCATGTCCTGCTTTTTTATGTGGGTGCTAGGGGGTCCAGACTCAGGCTCCCATGCTTGGACAGTGAGCACTTCACCCACTGAGCCTTCTTCCCAGTTCTCTCTTGCTTGGTTTTGAAACTAGAAGGTTAAAAAAAAATGGTTTCTTTTTTTCCCCTTAATATTTCCACAGATTCTTTGAGAATTTCCTACCATGTATTTTGATCATTCTCACCCTCCCCTTGTCCCCAGCCCCCTCCCAGTTCTACTCTCACCTTCCCACCCCCTCCAAATTTTGTTTCTTCTTAAATTAAAAAAAAAAAATATCCTGCTAAATTCAATTTGTTTTGCTTCTATGCACATGGGTTTAGTGTCATCCTCTGGAACATGGTTGACCCACCAGGGACCAAACACATAAAGAAAACTGACTCTTCCTCCTTCCCAAGCTGTCAACTGTTTATAGCTGCTCAGTTCAGAGTCTAGGCTCTTGAATCCCTCCCCTTCATGGACACAGCCTCTGCCCACCCCCCACCCCATTTTCTCTTTCTCCATTTCCTTACCGCATGTTAAGTGATGGCTTCTACAAGGTGCTTTCTAGCACTATTATCGCTACTTGTATATAACCCTTCATAGACAGTGCAGTCATGTTCCTAGAAGTCCATTGTAAATTGAAAAATACCATAATCTGAAAATGAGTTCAAAATACCTGATCTAGTGAATACCACAGCTGAGTTGCAGTCCATCATGGAGTGAGGGTTGCCTTTGAGATCATGTGTGGGCAGGATCTGTAGCTTGCTGCCCCTGCTCTGCATCAGGATTGTACCTCAGGATGCCATCCCAGGAAAAGGTCAGACTTCTAATCTCTTCAATGGGGATGTTCTGTTCTTTGGGTCTTTGGCAGAATCCCCACATTCCCATGGCTTTCTAGTCAGTGTTGGGGGCTTGTGAGTGAGGAGTGGGCTGGCAGCCTACTGCTCCTCTCGTGTTTATGGGGCTGGGAGTGGCTTTGTTCTTCATAACACATGAAATTCAACATCTTGTACCTTGCAGGCTTTCTACCTCTATGTACTTGGGGGCATCATCTGTTTTTAAACATTCATTTCTTTCTCCTCACTTAATAAAATGGACTTAGTTTTCACTTAGCATTGCTGTTGTTGGGTGGGTAGCCTTTTGCTTACCTCTCTGTTTTGGTCTCCTTCCACACACTATCCATCTAGACACCCCACACCCATCTTCCCAGCATTGCCTTGTTTTCTGTTGTGGTTCCTTGGACGATAACCACTCAACTTGTGCTCTGACCCTGGTCCATGGCTCTTTTGCTTTCTCATGATCATATTTATACTTTTGATGGATATATTTAAATGAACAGCTGTGCGTTTGTTGAGTCATACCAGAATTATGTGATTCTGCTGTAACTGCTTGACTGGCAAAAGCATATTTCAAGCTAAATTGTGAGAGAATTCCATTAATCACATTATCCTGAAGGAGGAGAGCAGAGAAAGACCACCATGAAAAGTCTTTTTAAAGATTAATGAGTGAGTCTATTATTTAGAGTAGGTTGGTCTAGTTGCAATTTAATGTGTCACTTGGAGAAGCTGTACAAAGGTGTAAATAACCATAAAAAGCTTAATGATATCAGCCTCGTAGACAAAATTCTTTCAAACTGTTGGTGTGCAGGCAGTTCCATGCTAGTGCTGGCCTCTTTGAAGCACTAAGGAGTCCTGGAGGAAGCCTTTCTGCAGTGAGCAGGGCTCTTATCCCACAGTTCTTAAATCCATTTGCTAAGTAGTTAGTTTTAAACTTCTCGAATGGATAACATCTAATACGGGAGACGTTACATCTTTCTTTTCGTTCTTCTGGAATGTACTAATTTCTAACTGTAACCTCTGATTGAGCCTTTGGCTTCCACCAGCCTGATCTGTTTTTATCTTGACACTTCCTCAGGGTTCTTTCTGAAGGTTATTAATAGGCAGAGAGGCATGGCTTTCTGAATAGTGTCAATAACTGTTAGAAGACTTGGGGGGAGATAATATGTTAATTTCTGACTTGTAGGAGATGTATTTTTAAGCTCCTGAAGCTGTCCCGGAGGTCACTAGGGATGGCTCTGGGCATATCAGCTGGTGTCTGGGATGACAGGAGATCTAAGCAGGCCTTTCCAAATGGGCTGTTGTCTGCCAGGAGCTGTCTGGTACACTCAGAGTCTGCCAGCGCCTTTCTGTCTGGGTGCTTCTCTTGGATGACACTCTGGAAAGCTGGAATCCAAGTTAGAAATGATATCTTTTAATTTTTCTCAAATACTTAGTTGCTACTTTACTAAATTGAGGTCACAGAGCCCTTCCCACTTCCAAGTTTCTTCCTTGCCAGGCTGTATAAAACTTAAACTTCACCTTCCTCTCCTCACCGAAACCCAAACATAGAGTGGACTCTTGATTAAAATTAAAATCTTACTTGATGTTGATGCCTGGCCGATGCCATGCAGGGAATGGCACAGTGCTGATATTGATGCCTGGTCAATGCCATGCAGGGAATGGCAAGGTGCTGATGTTGATGCCTGGTCAATGCCATGCAGGGAATGGCAAGGTGCTGATATTGATGCCTGGTCAATGCCATGCAGGGAATGGCAAGGTGCTGATGTTGATGCCTGGTCGATGCCATGCAGGGAATGGCACGGTGCATACAGGCTTGGACTCTTTAGCCACTTAAGTTTGCTAAGTGTGTGGAACCCAACAAAAATAAAGTAATAAATGAATGGCAGCTTTTGCCCAGTGTTAAGTCCTTTGAGGCAGATGGAGTTAGGATGTGGGGGCAGGTGGGAAGGTCCAACACAAGAATGGGCTTGAGTGGAGTGTGAGAGGACAGGTGTGAGAGGGAAGGAGTATAAAGATACAAAAGGTGCTTTTTCTCACTTTCACAAACATATTCTCTAGTGACAGAAGGAAGGAGGAGAAAGAGAGGGAGGGAGAGAGGAAGAAATTGAGGAAGAGAGAGAGAGGGAGAGAAAGAGGGAGAGGGAGAGGGAGAGAGAGAGGGAGAGAGAGAATGAAGATAGATTCCTCCCCAACCCTGATACCTATTCAACCATCTATTATTGTCAGCTGATCATATTGGCTATAGAATTTAGCCAGGTTCATGGCACATTTCTGTAATACCAGCATTTAGGAAGCTAAAGTAGGAGGATCACAAGTACAAGGCCAAGCTGTGTAATGAGTTCCAGAACAGCTTGGGCTATGAGATCTTGTCTGAAAAGACGAAAACACAAATAAAGCTTTAGAATGAGGACATTGTGTCAGGCAGTAGGTGTCCAGAATGCTATTTTTCTAATGACACGTTTGTGCAGTTAGAAATGAGACAGAGGAAAGAAACTGCCTCCAACTGAGGACCAGGGGTGGAAATAACATTTAAGTTGTTTACTTATTTTTACTTTATGCATGTATGTAAGTATACCACATGCATGCAGTGCTTGCAGAGGCCAGAGAGGGTGTCGGATCTCCTAGAACTCGAGTTATGGATGATTGTTAGCTGCCGTTAGTAAGTTCTGGGAACTGAACCCAGGTCTGCAAGAGCAGCTACTGCTCTTAACTACTGAGCCCTTCTCTCCAGCCCCTGGAAATAAGTTCTCATACAGTTTCAAAGTGAACGGGGAAGGACTGGGGAAACTGAGGAGCAGAGAAGAATGTCACAGGAAATATAATCTATAAATCTAATTGGTGGGAGGTGTTAGGGTTCTGCAGGTGAAACAGCTGGGGAAATGTATAATACAGAAGCAGGGAAGAAGATTTGGGGATCGTCAAGTATGTTGAAGAAAGAAAACCTGGTTTTGAGGGGCTGGAGAGATGGATTGGTGGATTAAAGCACCTGCAGTCAGTCCAAACGTAAGACCTGAGCTCAAACTCCCAACTCACAAAGCCAGAGGAAGCAGTGTCACCTGTCCATAACTCTGAGGTATGGCTAAATAGGCAGAACTCAGGCTTCCTGACCAGTCAGCCCCGATGAACAGATGAGCTTCAGGTTTAGTGAGAGCCCTTGTCTTAAAAGTTTAACTGGAGAATGATCAATGAAGACATCTAATGCTGGCCTCTGGAGTTCATGTGCGCCTGCACATGTACGCCCGTGTATTAGTCAGGGTTCTCTAAAGAAACAGAAGCAACAGGATGAATATATATAGCTATATATAATTTATTGATTTGCTCACGTGACAGAGTTCAAGGATTCCAACAGTAGCTGCACCACACTGGAAAGGCCGAGACAAGAATCCAGGGAACTGCTCAGTCTGCAAGGCTGGATGTCTCAGTAGTCCCAATCCAGTGCTGAAGGCCCAAATGGGTTCCAGGAGATCTGCCGGTCTCAGTACACGCTGGGATCCGAAAGGTTGATCACAGCAGCAAGACAAACTCACCAGATGAGAGAGGCAAGCCGCAGGAGAAAAAAAGGGACCAGCTCCTTCTGCCGTGGCCTTAAATACTGCCTGCCGGAAGAAGGTAACGCCCACATTTGGGGTGGGCCATCCGGGTTGAGGTGGTCCAATCAGAAGACCCTTTTTCTCTTATTTGTCCCTTAGTCCAGTCAAGTTGACACCCAGGATTAACCATCACAGCCCGCATCCACATGCTCACACACCCCATGCACACGCACCTATGCCACACACACACAAATAACACTGAAAAATAATGGATTGAGGTATCTGGAGTCATGCAATGGGAACCAAAACGTCGGGCTCTGGAGCACAGCCGATTTCATTTGTGTTTCTAGGAGAGGTACAACAAAGTTAATTTTGTTCTGTGTACAATTAAAGTAAATTCACTGGAAATTCTTTGTTCCTTCCATGGTAGCCTTCCTTCAATCAAACATGTCCCCTCCCCCATTTATAGATCATATTTTCTCCCACTCTTCTTTTTTTCAAAACTATATCTGGGGCCTATCTGTCACAGCTGGGATATTTGTAGGGTAACTCTACCAAAATTTTTTCTTTCCTGAAATTATCTATAATTATTTCCTCTAACCATAAGACCAACTGATTCAGTGGCTGGTTTTCAGTTCTATAAGAGTTGTCCATGAAGCCATTTGTATTCATATATTGCAAAAGGTCAAATTTCACACTAATATTCTGTCCCAGTCCTTCAGAAACCCTCTTGGAGTAGTGAAGTCTATATAAAACCAAGCCCTGGACCCTTGTACATTGCCGGTTCAGAGGGTGGTATCTCGCCTTTAATCCTAGCACTCGGGAGGCAGAGGCAGGTGGATCTTTGTGAGTTCAAGGCCAGCCTGGTCTACAGAGTGAGTTCTAGGACAGCTGGGGCTACAGGGAGACCCTGTCTTGAAAAGACCAAAAAAAAAAAAAAAAAAATTAGCAGGCCATTTATGAACTGAAGAAAAGAACCTGACTTAACTTATATGGTATGTTGCTTCAAGCTTTACCTTTCTGTGCAGCTTTTACTGACAGGTCATTCCCCTCCCCCCCCCACCCCCCCCAAGGGCCTTAGTCATTTGGAGCAAGCTGCTCTGGGTCAGCTCCTTCTCTCTTGAGCTGAGGTGACTGTTTTTATTAGGTTTTATCCTAGATGGATGTAGTTGTTGTAAGTATGCCTTCCTTCAAGTCTTCATGTTTAGGATATGGAGTACCAGATTTAACTTTGTTCCCAAATATGCCTTACACTAATTTCTGCATTTATTCTAAGGTGTGGATTATGAGAGAATTAATGAGCGAGTTAAGGGTAGATGGGATCAAGGAAGCACTTGCAAGCAAGGCTTATTTTTCTTAAGTAGCTTGTTTGACATTGAGATCTTCTGTGATGCAGGGGGTGCAGTGGAGATAGATGATTGGAGGTCAGAGTATACATGAATTTAGTTTTGAGTTTAGAGAACTGGAAAGAAGGCATGATTAGAAGGTGACTCAAATAACCATGAGTAAAGACTGTTATGCAAGAGAAAAATCAAGGTTCTTGAAGTTCAGTCAGTTAAGGCTCAGATAAAATGTTGATGGCTTAACTGGATTGATGAGCCATCTTTGATGGGTCGGCTAGTTCAGTATGGTGTTTGATTAAGACTACTAAATTCTGGTCAGATGGTCCTGGGGTTCGGCTTATGTCCTTGGTTTAGCTGTATCTATCCATGCTCTTTCTTATTTATAAAATAAGATTACTGGGGTTGGAGAGATGGCCTAGCAGTTAAGAGCACTGACTGCTCTTGCAGAGGACCTGGGTTCGATCCCCAGCACCCACATGGCAGCTGAGAACCGTCTTTAGCTCCAGTTCCAAGGGAATCCGACGCCCTCTTCTGACCTCCGAGGCATTGCATGATATGGGTACCCAAACCTACGTGCAGAGAGTACATTCATACACATACAAAAAAAATAAAATAAAAAAATAAGATTACTATGAGTATTTGTGGTATAGTGTCTTAGGAAACAGTTAATGCATATTGATCCCTAAGCATGATCCCAGGCACATCAATGGGTACACTTCTGCTACAGCGATAGTGACCGAATGTTCATCTACTAAGATTCTCCTCTGCTCTGATCCTGCTTCCTATGTTAAATAGATTTTATTTCATTTTATTTTATTTATTTATTTTTGCCTTGTGACAGGCACAACACAAAAATGCCTGAAAATGTATATGATAGGAGAATAAAAAAAGCTGTCATAGAATAGTGGTAAAAGCACCCATAAGAGTGGTGAGCAGACATAGGTTAAAGAGTGACTGCCTGCCTGGTATAAAAGTCATTCAGAGCGTTGGAACACGGCTTTTAGGCCTAGCACTCAGGAGATAGAGGCAGGGGGATCTCTATGAGATTGGGGCCAGCTTGGTCTGCATAGCGAACTCCAGGCTAGCTGGGGAGACCTTGTCTTAAAAAAACCCAGAAAAAAAAAATTCACAGCAGGAATGAATGATTGTTGACTGTCTTTCAGGATTCTTTTTTAATTGTTAACAATTGAACAGTATCAAGAAAATCCCTACTGAATAAGTACTCAGTAAGTTGTGAATAGACCAATCAAATAAATTTAGGCTGCTGGGTTAGAAAAATGAACTTTTGTTGAATGTTCTGATTACTTTCTCCTTAATGGATAACAAATTGTGTACTATTTAGAAGTCTAGATTTCAGTAATATCCTTTATTACCTATCCTAGTTTTTTTTTAAAAAAACTGCATTGCATTCAAAGATGGGATTATTTTGTGGCCAGGAACAAAATGATTTCTTTGTTTATTGATTTCAGAGTATCTGTGTTTTGTTTTTCTAGTTATACGATTTTTATGAACAAGAAGGAGTGAACTTGGTCTGAAGGCTCCATATTAGAAACTGAGTGATACACCAACTCCGTAGCTGAGTGTCTCCTTGGTCTAGAAATTAGCTTGAAAAGTGCCATGGGGTTTAGAAAGTGGTTCTGATCTGCCCTGGTGATTGTCTGTTGTTGTTTTTTTGTTTGTTTGTTTTGTTTTTGTCTTTTTGAGACAGGGTCTCCCTATAGCCCCAGCTGTCCTGGAACTTACTCTATAGACCAGGCTGGCCTTGAACTCACAGAGATCCGCCTGCTTCTGCTTCTCAAGTGCTAGGATTAAAAGTGTGTCTGTTATTAAAGCAGAGTATCATGGGGATGTCCTACCTCTAAGAGGACAGACCTGAAACATTGCAAGAGCTGGCACTGATTCAGTTAAGAGGGTCTCTAAGGCCTGAGGTCTGTAACTGTTTTCTGAGTAGTTACTGTCCTTGTACTTGAAGTATTAAGATTAGTTACTAGGGATCGAGGATCTGAGCCAAGAATAGAAAGAGGGATATATATACATATATGTAAAATAAAACAGTTATGAAACAGTACTGAAACAGTAAGTAATGGTGAGCAACTGGAAGGACAAACTACACAGAGACTCAATATTGTAGAACAGTCAGATCTCCCTCTGTTAATTTATTAAATCGCTATCCTTCCTCCCACAAAATAATATTAAATTGTCTTCCTCCAGTCTGGAGCTTACAAGGGATGAAACATTCCATGTACGTTTTATAATGAATAGCCATGGGGGATGTNCTTTTCGAGACAGGGTCTCCCTGTAGCCCCAGCTGTCCTGGAACTCACTCTATAGACCAGGCTGGCCTTGAACTCACAAAAATCTGCCTGCCTCTGCCTCCCGAGTGCTACGATTAAAGGTGTGTGCCACCACGCCTGGCTGAATCCCATTTTCAGAACATTCAGTTGTCTATATAAAAATGCCATCCCTAGATTAAAAAATAGTGAAAATATTTTTCCTAGACTGTTAATTGTTTTTCTTGGGGTTGGAATGGATACTGTGATTTCTGAAACCGTACGACATCTTTGTAGGTATTAGGCAAGTGCTCATTCCAAAGCACCTGAGTGCAGTTGGTAATTGGAGCCACAGACAGCATTTACAAAGCCAGTGGCTTTCAAAGTGTGCCCTAAGAATCTCCGAAGATCCCGAGACAATACTGAGGCTTCTGTAAGTTCCTTCTTACCCAGTGCTGGGCAAGGCTGGATTTTCTGTGCAGTTCTGCTGGCAGCATGTTATAACAGGTTTGATGTAGAATCATGGATGAGGATCCAGGTATCTTCTAAGCAAAATCTGGAGACTTACTCAGTGTCTCCTACATGTTCTATAAGGAACAGTACTTCTGTTTTTAAATTTATATTGAAGAAACCTATTGGATGATATGCTTATTATTATCGTAATGTGAATCCAACATTTTAAAAATTATGTTTTCATTTCTAATAGTAAATATCAATGGCTGCAGCAAACATAGACAAGTTGCTCAGTAGTTTTCAGGAATATAAAGAGATTTTGTAATCAGTAAGCTTAGAGTGAGGCATTCCTGTGTTTAGGCTTGTTGGATTATTTAAAACATAAAAAATTTTTTATATGTTTTAAAATTAGCAAAAGATACTTGGGGTTTTAGGCTGTTACTTTAGCAAGTTCTTTTCTTTTCTTTTTTTTCCTTTGACCTATGCCTATACTTTAAGAAGCTTCAATAGCAGTAGTTTTCCATATGGTTTTTTCCAAAGGCCTTTAGTGTTAGCCAACCCTCCCCACACTCCTTCCTCTGACCTGCCCTCCCATTCTCCATTCCTGTGCTTAGTATTGTTTTTGAGATAGGGTCTTACGGTGTAGTCTAGGCTGGCCTGGAATTGGATTAGTGGCCAGGCTGGCCTTATCTTAGGATTCTTCTGCCTCAGCCTCCCAACTATTGGAAGTACTGTGACAGTATATGTGTATTGCCATGCCAGGCTTGGCAATAATTAAAATAATTAAATTATCTTATAATTAAAATATGGTCGGAAATCCCACAGCCATACTCTTTGCATTTTTCTTCCTTTCCTCTTCGGAGTATAATTTTTAGTGGGCAGGAGAAACATTCCAGACTAGAAGAAAATGGCAGGCAGTAAGGGATACTGATATTTTTCCCAATAATTTTTTTGACATAATTTGACATCATTTGCCAGTACATTAGCTTATGGGACTAACTTTCTAAGTCTTTTTTTTTTTTCCTGTTTCCTCTATATAATCTAATTTAGCTTGTATGGTGCAGATCTGTCAATAGGTATATTGGAGCATAGGCTTTTGTTGGTTTTGTGACCAACAAAAGCCTATGCTTTTGGGAAATATGATAATGATGATTGGTTTTGAGGTTCTTTTAAATCCTGAAAGCATTGTTTGCATTAGAGAGGTTAACTGTTGACATTATTACTTGCACCCGACTCTTAGGATTAATACTATAGAAGTAATATGATTTTTAATTTTATTGTTCCTTTGTAGGTATGTATGATGTATGTAGGTGGTGCTGATTCTTTAGAATTCAAAATTAAGCATATTCATTCAGGAAGAATTCTGACTAAGCATCAAGTAGGCACCTACTTGGCTTGGCTGAAATTAACAGAGTGGAACTATAGATTTTGCTGCCATGGAGTTTAGTAAGAGAGATATTCAAAAGTACAATAGGAATGAATCTATATGGGTGAAAATTAACAGTGCAAGGAAAAGATATTGGGGGGCTTAGGCTAATTTCCAGAAGGAAATGGTGTTTAAGTTGAACTTTGAAGGGGAAGGAATTGTCAAGGTTGGGCCCAGTCCCAAGAATCATGGTGTACCAAGGTTCAGAGGCAGGCAGGGGGCTCTGAAGTGTGGTCCTGAGAGGATTAAGGAAGGGATGACGGCAGAGTGCAGTGCTTGGTAACAGTGAGGGTAGAGAGGTGTACAGAAGCCTTAGAGTGCTTCCCTTCTGTTCCAGCCTTGCCTTCCTCTCTGGCCTTCCTGGGAGTTTCTGCAGCCGCTTAGAGCTAACCTAGATGTCTGGGTTTTGGGCATGATGGAGTTATTCTGGTACTACTGTGTGTCTTAAGTCCTCAAGATATATCATACTTGTACCCCTCGTGAATGCTGATATAAATTGCAAAATGTGTAATAGGGAACATGCGATCAGTTACTTTCCTATCATGGTGACAAACTACCTGAGATAATTTCCTTGTAAAGTGAAGAGGTTTATTTTGGATGGTCCATTGCTTTTAGGGCTCTAATGAGGGTGCTGAATGACTGTGTCGGTGGAGGAAGTAGCTCCCTTCATGACAAGAGGCAAAAAGAGGGAGAAGAGGAAGAGGCCAGAGCCACACAGTCCTTTTTTGAGGAAATGTAGTCAGTGACCTTAAGACGTTCACTCGGCTCTACTTCTTGAAGTGTCTCTGTCTGCCAGTAGTGCCACTGTATGAACCAAGCCTTTAATATTTGTGGGCCTATGGGAAACTTTCAACAGGCTATAGTAATATATAAAACAGTTGAAAAACATTAATGACGAAATGCTTAAGATGTTCCTATGGTGGCATTATATTATTAATGACAATCTCGTGGCACAGAATATGATGTTTAGTACATCTGACAGTGGGTACAAATCCATTTTTCACATATTTTAAAATTTTGAATTCGAGGATACTGCCTCATGTCAGATTGGTCTGAATCTTATTACCTGTTCTCTAAGAAAGTGGTTAAGGAGAAACCACTGGAAACACGTGATGTCAGGGCCTGTATTTTTGTACTCTTTCCTGGTGCTTGTATTACTAATATAATTAATCTCTAGTTTCTTTTCTGATTTTAGAGCACTTACCATTTGGGGAGGGTTCATTTCATTATAACAAGACAGTATAACCTATAATTCCACTTAAACAACTTCAATGGGCTTTATAAGCAAATCATGACTACACTTTCATTATGCAACTCCCACTCGCTCTGTAAGATACCTCTTATGCTACCTGGACTGTCATAGGGAACTGAGATAGATGCCAAATAAAGCGTCAGTTATTTATGACTTTATTATATATTAAAACAATTTTATAAAAACTAGCTCAGTGTTTTCATTTTACAGCTCAAGGTGTTCCTTGGTGTGGCCCTTGGATGCATGGATCCTTTTGGAGTTGAGTGGGCTCTTGTGGGAATTGTCAGACCATTCTAGTTCCTAGTAGACCAGTTATAAGGAGTTGACATCCATCAGTAGAGAAGGTTTTTTCCAAGCTTCAGCCTGTTTTCTGTTATTGTGGCACAATACCTTAGGCCATGTAATTTGTAAGAAAAGATTTTGGGTTTTTGTTTATTTATTTTTTGGTTTTGTCTTTTAGTTTGGTCTTCCTATATAACCCTGGCTGACTTTGTACTTGTAATTCTGCCTTAGCCTCCTAAATAGCTGGGATTACAGGAGTATATAAAATACTTGGCTAAGAAATTTATTTTTAGACAGATCATGATGGTGCTTGCTTATAAACTCAGTCCTCAGGAAGTAGAGGCAGGAGGATCATCTCAAGTTTGAGGTTAGCTTTGTCTGTATATCAAGTACCAGGCCATCCTGGGCTACAAAGATCTTGTCTAACACAAATACACACACACACACACACACACACACACACACACACACATACACAATGTAGTGTCTGGGGAATCCAAGAACATGGCTCCAGGCCATGCTCCACATCCTAACATCCTAAGTTCTTTGTGGTACAGTATAACGTGGCATGTTAATGAAGCAGGAGTTCTCACTTGGGTTTCTCTACCTCTTATTCAAAAGCCCATGATGCCATCATGGGGGCTCTATGACCTCCTCTAATCCTAATTGCCTCTCAAGGGGCCCATTCCAGGATATTGTTAACAAATGACTATGGGGATTAAGTTTGCAATCCATGAATTCTGGGGGGACAAGTTCAAATAATAGGACCAAGTCTTTGCATTTTGACCTAGTTTATGAATGACAGGAGGACCAAGTGGGACAGGGTGCACAGTGACATGTGTAGGTCTTACAAGCAGAAGGGAACAGTTAGCTCATCCTGCTCACAGGCGGAGATGGGGTTGGAGACAACCTTTGGTTGTGATGGACCAAGAGGAGTGATTTGTTCATTAGCAAAGCTCACCTTAGTAAATGTCTTTGTGAACATGGAAATAAAAAGGCCCATTCAAGGTTCATATACTCTAAAAAGTATAAAAGGAAAGTAGCTAAAAATCCCCCTTTATACCCTCCTTGCTCATAGAGAAGGAAAAGATTAAAATAAAACCTTAGGGTAAAGGGGAAATAAATGAAAATGAGGTGTAAGATGCGTTGGAGTGTGGCGAGTAAACAGATCACCAACTCATAGGTGATTTCAGGGTGAGATGGGGTCTGGGGCAGTAGCTCAGTGGGTAAAGAGCTTGTCATTTGAGCATGATGACCTGAGTTTGATCCTTAGCACCCACATGAAAAATGGGCATGCTGTGTTGTGCTTGTACTCCCAGTGCTGGGTAGGTAGAGACAGTGGGATCCCTGGGGCTTACTGGCCAGCCAGCCTAGCCTAATCAATGAGCTCCAGGTCCCAGACATTGACCCTGTCTCAGAAAACAATGTATAGGCAGCTCCTGAGGAATGCCTTTCAAGGTTGGCCTGTAGTTTTCACAAGCACTTGCACACACATGTGCATCTGCACCACCCACATACACACAAACAATAAGAAAATAAGGTAATGCCCTCTGCATTGCTCTTTGTGCTCAGGGTTGCTCTGGCTATCTGGGTTTTTTGTTTTTCCATATGAATTTTAGGATTTTTTCCCTAACTCTGTGAAGACAGTCATGGGGATTTTAATTGGGATTCCATTGAATCTATGTATTGCTTTGGCAGGATGGTCATTTTTACTATATTAATTCTTCCAATCCATGAGCATGGGAAAGTCCTTCCATCTTCTGTTGTCTTTTTCAGTCTCTTTCTTCAAGGGTTTAAAATTTTCATTGTACAGATCTTTAGTGTCCTTGGTCAGGTTTGTTCCAAGATTTTTTTTTTTCTTTCGAGGTTATTGTGAATGGGAAGGTCTCCCTGTATTCCTTCTCCAATTGCTTGACATTGGCATAAAGAAAGGCTACTGATTTTTCTAGATTAACTCTGTAACTTGCCACTTTACTGAAACTGTTAATCATTTCTAGGAGTTTTCTGGTGGAATTTTTGGCATCCCTTAGGAATACTATCATGTCATCTGCAAAAAGAATAGTTTGACCTCTTTTCCAATAAGCACTCCTTTGATTTCCTGTGTGTGTGTGTGTGTGTGTGTTCATGTTTGTGTGTGTGTGTGTTACTGCTCTAGCAAGCATTTCCAGTAGTATATTGAAAAGGAGTGGAGATAAGGGGCAGCCTTTCCAGGTTCCTGACTTTAAGGGGAATGCTTCCAGTTTTCTCCATTTAGAATGATGTTGTATATGGCTTTAATATGTGGAGGAATGTTCCCTCCAGGCCAATTCCTTCTAGGACTTTAAACATGAAAGCATGTTGGATTTATTGAAGGCCTTTTCCACATCAATTGAAATGACCATGTGGTTTTTGTCTTTCAGTTCATTTATGTGCTTTATGACATGTATTGATTTACATAGCTGAACCATCCTTGCATCCCTGGTATAAATCCAACTTGGTCATGGTGGATGATCTTTTTGATGTGTGCCTGTATGCAGTTTACTAGTATTTTGCTGAAAAATTTTTATCAATGTTCATTAAGGAAATGGTCTATAGTTCTTCTTCTTTTTTTTTTTTTTTTGGTTGTATCTTTGCCTGGTTTTGGTATTAGAGTGATAATAGCTTCATAGAAAGAATTTGGGAGATTTCCCTCTGTTTCTATCCTTTTGAGTGATTTGAGTAATAGTGGTTATAGGTCCTCTTTAAATGTCTGTAGAATTCTGTTATAAAAACATCTGGGCCTGGGCTTTTTTCAGTTGGGAAGTTTTGTATTATTGCTTCAATTTTCTCATATATTATGGGTCTGTTAAAGCTGTCAATCTCTTTTTGATTAAACTTTGGTGCTTTCCATGATTTTAGATATTCATCTATTTCTCTTAGGTTTTCAAATTTAGTAGAAGATAGGTTTTTAAAGTATTCTCGTATAATTGCCTGGATCTTTTTGTTATTCGTTGTGATGTTTCCCTTCTCATCTCTAATTTTGCTGATCTGGAGTTGCTCTTTCTTTTAGTTAACTGCGCTAGAGGTCTGTCTATCTTGTTTATTCTTTCAAAGAACCAGCTCTTGGATTCATTGATTTTTTTTAAAAATTATTCTCTTTGATTATTTCTTCCTGTTTTTTGGCTTTGAGATTCATTTGTTGTTGTTTCTCAAGTGTTTTTAGTTGCAGTGTGAGGTCGTTAATTTGTGCTCTTTCTATTTTTTTTAATGTAGGCATTTAGGGCTATAAATTTCCATCTTAGGACTGCTTTTAGAGTGTCCCATAAGTTTTGTTCTTTTCATTTAATTCATTAAATTTTATGTTCTAAGATACAATTACATACTTTTAGTTTGAGGTTTATAACAGTTCAGTTTAGTTATGCTTCTATTTCTTTTTTTTTTGTTGTTGTTGTTGTTGTTCTCTTTCATTTTATATTACTTCAAAATATGCACATCTACACTGAACATACATACCAAAATGATAGAAGCTGAAAATAAGCTATAGGTTAATTCAAAAAACACATTTGGGAGTCACATTTTAACAGTAATTTTGCAGGCACAAAGAAATATAACTTTACATTCCCATGTTACTTAGCAAGTTAATGTATGTTTTAATGTACTTTCAAAGAAGAGATTGATTCTTTCTCATAAATCTTAGAACTCAGGAAAATAGACATAAATTTCAAGTTATATCTATAGTAGCATCAGGCTTGACTAACATATAAAAGTTTGGTGCTAAGATCCACAAATGAGGGACACTGTGTT
This sequence comes from Rhizomys pruinosus, assembly GCA_009823505.1. Lineage (NCBI taxonomy): Eukaryota > Metazoa > Chordata > Mammalia > Rodentia > Spalacidae > Rhizomys > Rhizomys pruinosus. The sequence continues at coordinate 610,314 of VZQC01001376.1, forward strand.
ACTTCACTTAGCATAACAGCTTCTAGTTTCATCCATTTGCCTGCAAATTTCATGATGTTGCCTTTCTTTGCTGCTGCATAGAACTCCATTGTGTAGATGTACCACATTTTTATTATCTACTCATCAGTTGAGGGACCCTTGGGTTGCTTCCAGCTCTTTGGTATTGTGAAGAGAGCTGCAGTAAACATGGTTATGCATGTATGTCTGCAATATGATGAATCTTCTGGGTATATACCCAGAAGTGGTATGACTGGGTTAAGTGGTAGGTTCATTTTGAGCTGTTCTCCACACTGCTTTCCATAGGGGTTGCACAGGTTTGCATTCCCACCAGCAGTGAATGAGTGTTCCCTTTTCCCCACAACCTATCCAGCATTTGGTATCATTTGTTTTCTTGATCATAGCCAGTCTTACTGGAGTATGATGTAATCTTAAAGTGGTTTTAATTTACATTTCCTTAGTTACTAACAATGCTGAACACTTTTTAAGATGTTTCTCAGCCATTTTTACTTCTTTATTTGTGAAGTCTCTGTTCAGCTCTTTACTCCATCTTTTGACTGGGCCACTTGTTTTCTTGCTCCTTTGCTTTTTGAGTAATTTATCCAATCTGGATGTTAGACCCCTGTCAGATGTGTCACTGGTAAAGCTTTCCTCCTACTCTGTGGGTTTTCTCTTTACTTCTTTGATTGTTTTCTTTGGCTGTACAGAAGCTTTTTAGTTTAATGAGGTCCCACTTATTGATTGTCGATCTTCCTGTGCAACTGCTGTCTGATTTAGAAAGTTTTCCTACCCCTATATCTTTTCTTCTATCATTTTCAGTTTCAGGATTCACATTGAGGTCTTTGATCCATTTGGAGTTGATTTTTGTACAGGGTGAAAGGTAGGGGTTTAGTTTTATTCTTCTACATATGGTAATCCAGTTTTGCCAACACCATTTGCTGAATGCTTTCTTTCCACCACTGAGTTTTCTTGGCCCCTTTGTCAAATATGAGGTGGCTGAAATTGCATGTGCACATGTTTGGATCTTCACTTTTCTTCCATTGGTCTATGGGTCTGTTTTTTTTTTTTGTGCCAGTACCAGTACCAGGCTGTTTTTATGAATATAGCCCCGTAATATACTTTGAAATCTGGTATGGCAATCCCCCCTGCATTGCTCTTTGTGCTCAGTATCTACTATAATGTCTGAACATTGACTACTGACAAAACTATAGTACTATGATTTAACAATAATTAAAATTTGTTATCCCCCAAAACATATCATGTATGAAATATACAAAAATTCAATAAAATATAAATTAAAAAAAGAAAATAAAATAGCCTTGAAGGTTGAAGGAAATACAACTTAAATGATTTTGCTCCTTGCCTCAAAACTGTAACAGTGAGATAGAACACTGTTCTGTTCATGGAAAAGCTATACCAGTGTTTCTAACTTTACTATCCAGGAAATTGTTCCTAATCAGACTCTCAGTAGATTCCTGATACCTGTAGAAATTAATTCAAAGGGAAAAGTTTTCACTCAGAAAATCACACTTCTGACAACATAGTTGTAGGTCAACACCAACTTGAAATATCTGTCAGTTTTCTTATCTGTGACAGTTTCTAATCCTATAGATTTACATGATTTCTTATTACAAAAGTAGTCCTGTCCTAATTGTCTATCCTTTTTAAAATTTAAGGCTAATACAGAAGTGTATTACTTGGTAGTAGATGAGTTCTAAATGATGTTATTTGGTTTTCATTTTGGATTATGTGATGACACATGTTCTTACCTCCAAACCTGTAAAGGAGAAGTCAGATTCAGACACAGTAACTTGGCTTGAATTACAGTGTCTTATCTTTTGTGTCATTTTACAATAGTGGACTCAGGCTTCTCAGGGTTTTTAATATACTGCCAATAATTAGTTCAGAGGGGCAAGGTAAAAGTTAAATCTAGGATCTTTGGGAATGCTTTACCATCCTTCATACCTTGGTTCCCTTTTGTTTTCTTATTGAGTTCTTCATAAGAGACTTAGCTTAGTGAAAGCTGCTTTGAAGGGGTCAGAGGGAAATCTAACTCCTTCCAAGATTTGTTTAGATACATGAATAATGTTTGTTCAAATGTGCTGAAAAAAGGGCAGTGTATATCAGGGGGATTTCTATGAAGGGCCTTCCATGGCATTTGAAGATGGTGTGTCTAATTTGCTGTCATCTTGCAGTTATTTTTCTGTTTCACTTATAATTCCTCTTTTCCCTCCACAGTTATACAATGGTAGATGGAGTGATGATCCTTCCAGTGCTAATGATGATGGCTTTTCCTTCCCCAAGTATGGAAGGTACGTGACTCACAGCTGTTTGGGTTAGCATAAGTGTGTTTTGTATTGTTTGGCTTACGTAAGCCATTTGGTCCTTAATCCTGCCAGACTTAACACGCCCTTCATATAATAAATATTAGGCAGTGTCCCTTGACAGCTTCAAAGTGCAGTTCTGAGATACATTATATCTTAACTTATGTATGTGTATATAATTTTAAAATTCCATATTATACCTTATCAGAAATAGAAGGGAGAACTAAAGAGAAAATTATATAACTAATAAAGTAGGCTTTGTAAATACATGTGTGCTATGCTGCCAGCTGTGTATGAACACATTAGAAGATATAATAAAGGACAGCACTCTCTTAACTGCAGTTTCACTTTTCATAGTCTTGGTTGCCCATAATTAACAAGGTCAAAATATTAACTGGAAATTTCAGAAATAAACAACTTATAAGTTCTAAATAACTTTGTTCTATTTATTATAGTATATTATGATATTTGTTCTGCTTTATTATCATTTAACTTACTGTATGTGAATAATTTTTTTAACATTTATTTATTTTTTGTGTGTGTGTACATGTACCTGACATGGCACCTGCGGAGGAAGAACACAAATGTGGGAGTCGGTTCTCTCCTTTGACTACTGTGGTGCTAGGAATTGGACTCAGGTCTTCAGGCTTGGTACCAAGTGCCTTTACCCTGCAAGCAATCTTGCGGGCTCTTACTGTAACCAATTTATAAATGAAACTTTTTAAAACTGTATTGTTCTTTTGATATTTTTTATTTTATTTTATTTATTATTTATGTATGTGTATGAATGTACTGTCTGCATGCAAGTTTGTGCATCTGTGTCGTGCAATGCCGCGGAGGTCAGAAGAGGGTGTCGGATTCCCCTGGAACTGGAGTTCTCCTGGAATTGGAGTTTCAGATGGTTCTCGGCCGCCATGTGGGTGCTGGGGATCGAACCCGGGTCCTCTGTAAGAGCGGTCGGTGCTCTTAACCACTAGGCCATCTCTTCAGCCCTGTGTTGTTCTTTTAAAAAGTAGTATATTTAGGGATGGGTACTCCCCATAGCTTCAGGTTTTGTGTTAGAACACACACCCAAGCCAAAAGACGATCCTGTAATATTACATTCTTGCACCTGTCTATGTGACCATCATCCACTTCAAAAACAGTTTGGAGCTGTTGTGCAGAATGTGTCCCGGGTCACAAGTGCTCTTACCTCCAGCGATTGAATGTTCTGAATTAATGAATACATTTGGTAAAATGTCAACAAAACAGAAAATGGTTGCCTCTTTGATGGTTTGACCGGCAGTGAGCCGCCATATATTAGAGGCTTGATGCTGTTGTGGGAGCGTGGGGTCTAGTGAGTGTCTTCTGGGCACTGGAGGCTGGGCCTGAAAGGTTTGTGGAACTCTGCTTCCGCTCTTTCCTTCAGGACTGGCTGGGAGGTAAATGTCTTCATTCTCCTTGCTCCCTTGTGGTACACTGCACTGCCACAGGCCCAAAGCTTGGGTGTTTACATGCTGTCACCTCCATAATTATGAGTCAAAGTAACCCTTTCTTTTATAATCTGAGTACTTTAAATATTTGTCACAGTCAGGAAAGAGCCAAGCTTAGGATGAGACTCTCAGCCTTGTTATGATCAGGTAAGAAATGAGGCTCTTGCCCCTGTTACAGGTTCTTCTGGGTGTAGTGGTCTACTTTATGTATATTTATATGTATATATATTTGGAACTCTCCCTGGGAGCTCATAATCCACTACACAGAGCACTTAGAATGTGGCAGTAGATGGGCTCTGCATGTAATATATAATCTGGATTTGCAAACAACAAAAAATATTGAGTTTTACTTGTTTCTTTTTACTACTGTCAGGAGATTATAGAAGATGGCTCTTATTTTGTTTCTATTGAACAGTGCTGTTGTAGTGCAGTATGAGTATCTAGAGTCTGTCTAGACGGACCTTAGCAATGTTGTTAAAGACACTGCAGTACTGTGGCGGGCTTGCCAGTTAGTGCCCCAGAGGATCCTGTCCTGCCAGCAGGAGGAATTCATAAGAGGAAATGGGCATCTTACTAAAGCTGGAAGGATTCGTTGAGTTAACCATGATTTCCAGCTGGACCTTTCTTTCTGAACATTTGTGTCAAGCGTACTTGTAGGATTTCCCTCCCTTTATTTAAATGAGTTAAGACTTAGTCTTAAGAATCTGAGGACTAAGTCCTCTCCAGAGTTCTCCTCTCCCAATGCTGTTACACAATGTTTTTGGGTCCCAGATGATATCATGGATGGACCTGTGATGGAGGCAAGATAGAAAAAGAACAGAGTGGAGGGGAGGGGAGGTGGAATGCGTGAGTCAGAGGTGAGGAGGAGCAGGAGCTGGAACAAGAGGGGCAGAAAGAGGCAGCAGTCCAGCAGTGTTGGTCAGCAGTCCAGCAGTGTTGGTCAGCAGTCCAGCAGTGTTGGTCAGCAGTCCAGCAGTGTTGGTCAGCAGTCCAGCAGTGTTGGTCAGCAGTCCAGCAGTGTTGGTCAGCAGTCCAGCAGTGTTGGTCAGCAGTCCAGCAGTGGTGGTCAGCAGTCCAGCAGTGTTGGTCAGCAGTCCAGCAGTGTTGGTCAGCAGTCCAGCAGTGTTGGTCAGCAGTCTAGCAGTGTTGGTCAGCAGTCCAGCAGTGTTGGTCAGCAGTCCAGCAGTGTTGGTCAGCAGTCCAGCAGTGTTGGTCAGCAGCAGTATAGCAGTGTTGGTCAGCAGCAGTCTAGCAGTGTTGGTCAGCAGTCCAGCAGTGTTGGTCAGCAGTCAGCAGTGTTGGTCAGCAGCAGTCTAGCAGTGTTGGTCAGCAGCAGTCCAGCAGTGTTGGTCAGCAGCAGTCCAGCAGTGTTGGTCAGCAGCAGTCTATCAGTGTTGGTCAGCAGCAGTCTATCAGTGTTGGTCAGCAGCAGTATAGCAGTGTTGGTCAGCAGCAGTCTAGCAGTGTTGGTCAGCAGCAGTTAGCAGTGTTGGTCAGCAGTCAGTCAGTGTTGGTCAGCAGCAGTCTAGCAGTGTTGGTCAGCAGCAGTCCAGCAGTGTTGGTCAGCAGCAGTCCAGCAGTGTTGGTCAGCAGCAGTACAGCAGTGTTGGTCAGCAGTCTAGCAGTGTTGGTCAGCAGCAGTCTATCAGTGTTGGTCAGCAGCAGTACAGCAGTGTTGGTCAGCAGCAGTCCAGCAGTGTTGGTCAGCAGCAGTCCAGCAGTGTTGGTCAGCAGTCTTGTCCTTTTGTTTTTGTGTTTTTCCTTCTAACACTTAAGCTGTGCAGGGTCCAGCAAGTGACTTATTTTTTTATATGATTATGAAACTTATATATAATTATGGATCACATTAATTGGGATTTTCTATAACTTATTAATTTCACTCTCAGCTTCTGAGCTTCATGCACATTTATATGTACTTTCCCAACTTATTTCTCTTTCTTTCTTTCTTTTCTTTCCTTTCTTTTCTTTCTTTCTTTCTTTCTTTCTTTCTTTCTTTCTTTCTTTCTTTCTTTCTTTCTTTTCTTTCTTTCATTTCTTTCTTTCTTTCTTTCTTTCTCTCTCTTTCTCTCTCTCTGCTCTTTCTTTCTTCCTTCTTCCTTCCTTCTCCTTCTTTCTTTTCTTTTTTCTTTCTTTCTTTTCTTTCTTTCTTCTTTCTTTCTTGTTTTCTTTTCTTCTTTCCTGCCTTCCTCCTCCTTCCTTCCCTCCCTCCCTCCCTCCCCCCTCCCTCCCTCCCTCCCTCCCTCCTTTCTTTCTTTTTTTCTTTCTTTCTTTCTTTCTTTCTTCTTTCTTCTTTCTTCTTTCTCTCTCTCTTTCTCTCTCTCTTTTCTTTCTTTCTTTCTTTCTTTCTTTTCTTTCTTTCTTTCTTTCTTTCCTTCCTTCCCTTCCTTCCTTCCTTCCTCCTTCCTTCCTTCCTCCCTTCTTTCTTTCTTTCTTTCTTTCTTTCTTTCTCTTCTTTCTTCTTCTTCTTTGTCTGTCCTTTCTCTTTCTTTTCTTTCTTTCTTTCTTTCTTTCTTTTCTTTCTCTCTTTCTTCTCTTTCTCTCTTTCTTTCTTCCTCTCTTCTCTTTCTCTTCGTTCTTTCTTCTTTCTTCTCTCTCCTCTTCTCTCTCTCTTTCTCTTCTCTCTTCTCTCTTTCTTTTCTCTCTCCTTTCTTTTCTTTCTTTCTCTCTTTCCTCTTTCTTTCTTCTTCCCTTTCGTTCTCTCTCTCTTTCTCCCTCTCTTCTTTCTTCTCTTCTTCTCTCTTCTCTTTCTTTCTCTCTTTCTTTCTTTCCCTTCTTTTTCTCTCTTTCTTTCTTTCGTTCTCTCTTTCTCTTTCTTTCTTTCTTTCTTTCTTTCTTTCTTTCTTTCTTTCTTTCTTTCTTTCTTGGCATATATATGTATAGCGATAGGTTTCATGAGGACATATTCAAGCAACTATATCATGTACTCTGACTCTATTCACATTTCTTTCTTCCCTTTTCACATTCCTTGACAAGAAAGGTAAATGACCTCTTAATTCCATAATGGAAGCATGGTAATAAAACTGTTATTCTAGACTGATAGGGAAATGACTTGCCACTAAGATGTTGCTGTTTAATAGACCACTGCTACTATACTGCTTACTTATATAGACCTGAGTGTGGGAAAGAGACCATATTGTCTCTGGGTTGAAATGTCTTTCTCTCTGTAACATCCCTTGAATACTCTAAACTAATGTGCTCTTTTCATAGTAGTAGTTGACTTGGCATATGAAAAAGTTACAGATATTTTGTTCTATTCTATTTTGTTGTATTGTCTTAGTCCATTAAAAAGAAACAAAGGCCACATGGTGGCATGAACCTTTGATCCTACTGGGATACTGAAGTAGAAGATTGCTTGAGCTCAAGAATTCAAGACTAGGCAGTGGCAACACAGTGAGACCTTGGTATAGGCAGATAAATGAATAAGCAAGCAAGCAAACAAACATGGATGAAAAAGGAGTGGCCACTGGGACACTAAGTTATAGTTAAATAGGAGAAGTTAATATAGTTAAATAGGTGTGCTACTGAACAGTAGGGGACAATTGATAATGATAAATCAGTTGATATTAATGATAATGATAGTCAGTAGACAATTGATAATTATAGTGTATGTTTTAAACCTAGGAGAAAGAATTTTGAATGCTTGAATTTTTTACCATAGAGAAACAATAGACATTTGAGAAGGCAGATGCATTTATCTGTACTTGAACATTTCATAATGTTAACATATATCAAAGCATCTGATGGTACAGATAGAAAGGAACAATTTTTCTGTGCCCCCTTTCCTCTTGTGGCTTTGTTTTTTAAATGTTTCTGTTTTTCCTAACACCCATCCCTTCCCCTTCAGGATACTGGAGACTAGATGTTTCTTAAACATTGATTGGAAAAAGTCATAACAGTTCAATAACAGGTCCTAACCAATGATTTAGATAGAGTTTCAGTGTACTTCAGAATATTCCTCAAGTTCTGTGGAACCCTAAATGATCTGGACAAAACAAAAGGACTTTTTCCTCTTGAAAATATGGAAATCGAGTAAATGCTGTTTATTAGCTACCTTTTTGATAGGTGGCTTTATTGAATACTCAGTATGTGCCAGCTGTTGGGTGAACTGCTTTACATTCTTTCCTACGTTATTTATTTATGTCCTGTACTTCTCAGAATCACCCTGACAAGTCAGGAGATTTTTTGGAATGCACTTCGAGATTGGTTAAAGCTCCTGAGGCCACTCAGTCAACAAAAGGCATAGGTGAGGACTGATGGGAATGGGGTCCGAGAGCGTCTGTCATTGATCCTCTTCAAAATTTTGTGGGCTTTTCTCCCCCATCTGTAAGTTAGTAACATCCACCCACTTTCATCACCTGTGTGGTGGGTGCCTAGATCCAGCTCAATCCAGTTTATTAAAGAGGGTGAGAAGAGAGCCTGGAATAGCAAATGATGCGGCCCTTTCACCTGGGTTTGTGTTTTTCACATCTCATCTCTCCTACCAGTAATCATCTCTCATGTTCATTATCTGTACAACTCTAGCTGCAGGAAGAGTTTTATTTGCTCTCACAGAGAAGAGCACTCGAGTCCTAATTACCTGTATATTCTTCCCTTTCCTTCCCACTAATAGGACTAATCATGCTCTAACACTGCTATTATGCCACCAGGGGGAAGGCGGGGCGTCCACGTTTGACTTTCCTTTTGTCTCTGTGTGCATGTGCAGTGGCAGGTGGAAACCATGACACAGTATTAAAGGGAGCATTGTTTTCAAAGCTAAGACAACCTCTACTTTCTTAAATTGACAAACCACAGTTAGCAAGGAAGGCTGGACTTACGCAGTTTTGCTGCAGAGTTTAGCCTGTTTTAGGAAGGAAGATTGTTAGGCCTTGAATTACTTTCTGTGTTGACTGGATTTTAGTATTTCCAGACCCATCACCACTCAGACTTTCCAGCCCAATTACCCAATGAAGGAGGGAAGGGGATACATTCAATAGACTTTTTGTTAGGGTCCACAAAGGTGCCCCTCTTTGCTAGTTGGGAAAAGAATAGAATGAGCCTTTCTTTGAATTTCTCATTATTGAGGATTCAGGAAGTTCCCAAAGGGGTGAATGAATGGAAATTAAATATCTCAGCATTAAATTTGTTGTTCTCATTTCTCGTTACTGTCATTTACCCCTTTTGTTCAAAATAGCTATATTATCAAATGGAACTTTTTATGGGAGAGACATGACATGTACTGGGCTACTTGCTTCTACTAGACCTAAAATGCAACTGTCTGTCTTATGAAGTTGTACATGCTTCCAGCAGTCTCTGTGCTTTATCGGGTTTTGTATAACAGTGATTGTGTATGAGTTGCTGCAAGGCGAACGCAACAAAGGTTCTTCCCAACCACTCCTTCCTGGGAAAAGTTTGTTTCCCAGGAAGTAAATGACAGCCATACCCATTTATTTATTTAAGTGGAGACCTTAAGAGGAGAGTCTGTAGGCTCGCTAACACTAAGATTGGAGCAAAATCAAGTCTTGAACAAATCAGTAAACAAGTCCAATACACAAGCACATGTTTGTGGTCTACTGTGGCATGTAGAGCAAGTGTCCGAGCTTGACGAGTGACAGGAGAGATGCCTGTTTTCTCTGTAGAGAAACTAGTGACACACAGGGGTCTGCCAGATTGTCATGCCGTAACTTGCACTTTTGGAAGAAAAAACAAAAAAGGAAAGGAAAACACATTTAGAAATTAATTTGCCGCTCTCAAAAACTCTGCTAACTGCCCTCCATAACTCCCCCCTTGCAGCCTGGGCTGACCTCAGGCAAGCTTCCATAGATAACGATTATTCATAATAGTCATAATTACCCAGAGCTCAAGTTATTCCAAGATCATGCAAGACACGAGGCTGTGTGGTTTTCCAAATTCTGACTGTGACTCACAGCAGGAAATCTTTGGAGTGGGACCTAGGGCATGGATAAGGACCCACATGTCCAAAAGGATAGGCTCATGAAACAGTAATCACTCTTATTCTTCTCCTTTTTAAATTCAATCCATTATTTGTCAAAGAAAACTAAATCGACTAGCATGATTTCACCACCCTATCACGGGTCAAAGCCCATCTTTTTGATAAAGGAGACCCCAGTGGGCTCCCAAGAAAGTTGTCCAAAAGTTCTTTTTTGTTTTCAAAAGTTCTGATGAACCTCAAGTGAAAGCTTGCACTCTTGACCTTGGGTTTTCTGGTGTTTCCGCAACCAAAGCTAGTCTAGAGTCTCTATTTATTTATTTTTATGACTTCCTCCTTTTTCTGCAAGCAAGTGACTTGACAGGAAGAGGGCAGTTTACATCTGCCCCTGGTTAGCCTCCCTTGCAGCAGCACTGGGACAGCCATGGCCTAATGCTAATCAGCTGAATCTGAGCCCAGGGGCCCAGTGCCTCCTAGAGCCAGGCTAATGCTGCAGCTAATGCTTTGTTATGGGTTAGGGCAGAGCATGGGCTTGCCAGGATAGTGAATTTGGGAAGACGTATGACTGAGACAAGGAATAAGAGGAAAATAATTTTCTCCTTAACAGCAATAGCCCTCTGGTTTGTATTCAGATTATGTCTTTGTGGTGGGGGCAGATGACCGCTCCCCACGTCCCCCATTTCTCTTATCTGCTGAGTTCTGCGCTTACATCAAGACAAATTGAAAATAAACAAATGAAAACCATAAAAACCCAGACATTCATTCAGGAAAGTTATAAAGAATAAAAACAAAACAAAAACCCAAGGGCAATTCACAGTCTAGTTTTGAATTTGACTCTTGTAGCATCACAAAATGGCCTTCCTCTTAATTTCATGTCCTACCTAACTGTACATTTTCAGTTTTGAAGAAGGTTGGGGTAATTTTTTATGGTTTAATGCTGTTACCCATCAGTCAAAATAAAGTCTTCTGAAAGGAATTTCATGTCCTAATTAATTTCAAGTCCTACTTAAGTGTACATTTTCAGTTTTGAAGGTTGGGGTAATTTCTGATGGTCTAACACTGTTACTAGTCAGTCAAAAAAAAATGTCTTCTGAAAGGAAGACTCTTGGCTAGGCACAGGAATCTAGTATAAGAATCAGGAAAAAAAAAGCTAGATTCTATGCGCTACTCTACATTCTCTATTGTAATTTTGTTTATTTAAAAATTTTTTTTTTGTTTTCATTGGTAAGGAAAGATGATGCTCAGTAAACGTTAAAAGTGTACAAGTTGCTTTGTTACAATAAAACTAAATGTGCACACAAACACACACGCACATGTGTGCGCGTGCACACACACACACACACACGTAAGGAAAGATGATGCTCAGTAAACGTTAAAAGTGTACAAGTTGCTTTGTTACAATAAAACTAAATGTGCACACAAACACACACGCACATGTGTGCGCGTGCACACACACACACACACACACACACACAAAGAATCAGGAAAGAGATGCACCCAGTTAGCATCATTAAGCCGTCTTCCTTTTTTCTGTGTGTCTGAACATTGCACCTTTCTTTCTGTACTTTTTATCACGTGGCACTATGGAGAAAATCCCTGCATACACCTTACTGCAAGGATGTATGAAAAATACTTGCAACAGCTTGTTCACAAAGTGAACCCTCCACCATGAGAGGCTGAGGATTGGTCGTGTTCACTGTATTATCTTGAGTGGCTAAGATGCTGCGTCATTGTTGTTAGTCTTCAATAAATATTTCTCAAATGAATAAATGCTGGTGTGGGCTAAAATAATAGTTATTATAAAAGTCATGGGGACTAATCTGGGCTGTAGAGGTGACAGGAAGACACAGACACCCTTTCAAGAAATTTACTTTGATTTTAGAAAAAGAATTGGTTATAAGATGACCTTACCATCTTTCAGTTGGTGAGTGACTATGAATATCATCTGCTGCCTGACAGGGGGAAGTAAATGTAGGAAAGAAGTGGGTTTTGCTCTCTAGGAGTCACAGCCCAGTTGGATAAGCCCAGGGTTACAATGTAGTTCTAGTATTTTTCTTACAGGAAAACCTTTCACTTCACAGGTCTTAAGGATTGCAGTCTAGGGAGGCAGTGCTTCAAGGACCAAAGGCTTTGACCTAGCAAAGAAGGGATCAAGGAAAGCATTTTAGGCAGGGGAGGGTAGAGCTCAGAGAAGTGAGAGCATGGGCAATACCAAGTCAGAAGAAGGGTTCCATAGGGTTGAGAGTTGAGACCTGCAAGAATGTAGAACCTTGTCTACAAGGTGTTTGTCTTAGACTCTGTGGGCAGTGGAGAATTACTAAAAGATGAAGTATCTTGAAAGAGTGGTACGATGGGAGTAAACCACGGGCCATGTGAGAACAGGACAGGGAATAAGAAACACTAGAACTTACACATTTTAAACAAGTTTATTCATTTATTTGTTCATTAATTTAGTGTGTGTAGGCATGCGGGCATGCATGTGGAGAGCAGAGAACAACTTTTCCTTGAGTTGGTTCTCTTTTCCACAGTGCTTTGACACTCATTTCTGTTGCTGCACCACAGAGTCTGGGTTAGCTGGCCAATGAACTTCCATTCCAGCCAGTTCTCTCTTGACTTCCCTCTCATCTTGCTGTAGGAGAACTGGGGTTACAGAAGTATACCCATTACATCCGGCTTTTTCACTTGTCCCGAGATCCTCCTCAGATCCTCGGTTTGTGTGGCTAGAGATTTTACCTGCTGAGCTATCTCCTTGCCTAGCCACCTCCCAGGCTTCCTGAAGGTTATTTTTTTTTTTTTTAATTATTTTACTCCTCATCATGATCATCATCATGCATGATATGTGTGTGGCCCTGCAGGTGCTGTGGGGTGTGTGTGTGTGTGTGTACCAAAGGACAACTTTATGGAGTGACTTCTCTCCTTTTACTTTAATATGGACTCCAGGGATGGAACTCAGGTTGTCAGGCTGCTCAGCAAGTGTTTTTACCCACTGAGCCCTGTTTCTTACCGCTCCTAGCCCCTTCTTTGGGTGTGAGGCAAGCTGCCTCACATGCTGTTCTTTCAGTGAACACACCTAAGTGGGGGCAACTGAAACAAAATTAAAAAGCAGAACTTCATTACGAGTAGCTCGCAAATAATAAAAACAACAGTGGTAAAACAATGGTCATCTAATAATTCCACTGCCAATTTTCTTATGAAAACAGGCCTGGGCTGCTGACTTTTCTAGCAAATTTGGCAAGACATTTAAGCCCTTCTTAGCCAGCCCTTTGTTCCCAGGTTGCCATGGAGTGTCAATAAGCGCAGCTCAGAATAACCCAGGCAGTGAACTGAGAGCCACAGCTTGCTTGCTGGCATGCTGGCCGGCCAGGTTACACTGTTTTTCTTGCTCTTGCCTTGGGAGGAGCACTGGGCAGCTGGCTGGCCTGGCAGCTGGGCAAGGTGCATGTCTGTTGGCCGCCCAGAGTTTGAAACACAACCAAGTCTGGCCTGCCTCCTGAGCATGTGTAGCTCCCGGCCGAGTTGATAGCCTCCGAAAATAGCCCACTGAGCACCTGTTCCTTGTGCACCAGCACCTGGCTGGCTGCCACTTAGGACAGTGTGGACTCACTTGGGAGACAGGTGAGGTGCTCAACAGGTTTTAATGGTTTATAGGAAGTCTGGAGACTCTGGTCCTACTTAAGAAAAGAAGAAGAATAAAGGAAGGCAGCAGATTCCACTCTGAGCAGGTTCTGGAGCAATTGTGGTTGGTGTGGCCACAGTGAGTATCTATGTCTAGTATGTGCCTGAAGCCTTCACATCAGTGCCATTGCCAACCTAAACAGCGGCCTGGTAGAATGAGGTATATGTTTCTCATGGAAGGAAAACAGGCATAGTTTCTGCTGCCTCTGCTTTAGAAAGGGAAAGCATTGAGATACACTTTTATTTTATTTTATACATGCTCCTTAATCCCTGGTGATTATCAGTAGATGGTCCCTAAAAGGGGTCTCCTTGCTAAAGGCGTTAATTCTCAGTAGTCAGATGATGGGTTCATGTGCCTGCGGAATAAAATCACAGTATGTTTAGAGCCATCTCTTCCCCTTTGCGGCTCCTTCCATTTCCTTCCGAGCTTTTATTTCTCCAGCAGGCTTGCCATTGTTGGACATGCTTGGCACGCCAGTGTAGATGGAACTAGGCTCTGGAAGGAAATACTTCTGAAATGACTGGAGGTATTAGAGCTACTATTTAAAAGTGACCCTTTGTAGATACTTGGGTTATCTTTAGGTTGTCAGTGATCTAGGGCTATAGGAGCCAAAAAGAGTCTGCGGAAACTCTTGCCTGTTGTGTTTAGATATTTCACTCCTGAGCCAGAGGCCTCGTGACACATCTCAGATTTAGCTGGCTTTCTTCTGCCAAGGTCCGGGATGATTGTAGAAGCTCGGAATGGGTCAGTATGTTGCAAAGATTGAGGTAGAGGGATTGAAAGGGCAGTCTGGTGCACAGCGCTCTGAGAAGGGCTTTTCTCTTTCCACATTTGATAAGGGCTCCTGGAAATTTTCTGCAGGGTTTGGTTACAAAGAAGCCCAAATGACTCAAACTTATCCTTCTCGTGGTGACTTTAGTATCTTTATTTTTTAATTCTTTTTTAAAATTTTATTTATTTTTTATGTGTATGAATGTACTGTCTGCATGTGGGTTTGTGCACCCATGTCATGCAATGCCTTGGAGGTCAGAAGAGGGTGTTAGATTCTATGACTAATTAGCCATTGTTCTCGAATGTGATGAAGTTGGAGTTAATGAATTCTTTTTGACCACATGTATTAGACTAATAAGGAAGGAATATCTGAGAAGTGCAGCTGAGATTACAAAGGTTGGGCACACAGATGGACAAGGCATGTATTCAGGGGAGCAACAAGGTAGGATTCTTGTCTTTATTAACCTTAACCTTCCATGGAGTTCTGGACTAGAGAAGGCCTTAGGAATAAATTGGGACATTGGGGGAATAGTATAGTAACAGTATCAGACGGTTGGACTACATCTCAGTTTTTTTCACCTTTAACTTTTAATCACTTTGTCTTCATCTAGGATGGAAAGTCATTTTCAGGTCCCTTGTTCGCATTGCTTCTCTGGAGTGGGGTAGAGAGGGGAGCTAGGGCAGGGAATTCACTAATTCAGGGCATTTTCATCCTTAGCTTTGGAGGGTGCAGCCTCTAAGAGTGTTGTTAAGCAAGTTGGAGCCCTGCCCAAAGTTGGAAGGGTTTATCTCTGTGGTTTGGGAAGGGTTTCCCAGAAGGGTGGGGGCTTTGCTGGGGAGTAGAAGCTTGACCTGGTAACTCTGGAGCTCCGGCCACTGAATCCCAAGAGGTTAGAGTAGGACACACAGAGAAGGAGAAATGCGGAGCTAGGTACTGAGGCATTCCCTCCTCACTGGCTAATCTACCTGGGACGACCCCCCACCTTTCACCTTGTCTCAGGTTTCCTATAAAACTTAGTTTCATTGTAGAGCCCATTGTAGAGTCCGGAGGCGAGTCCGCAGAGGTGGGAGAAGCCAGCAGAAGTGAGCCAGCAAGGCCAGTGCTGGTTGGTGCACGGCCACAGCTTCAGGCCTGAGATGAGGATAGATGGAGGCATGCCCCCAGCTCCCTTCCAAATCTAAACACAGAGTGATTTCTCTGATCCATTCATAATGCACTGGGACTAACTATCGTCCTCTTCCTCCAGGCTCTGTTACGCTCCCTAGAGTGGATTTGTTCAGACACGGTTACTGGCGTGTTCAGAGCAGCAGCAGTGTATCTGACCTGTGAAAATATTCCACTGTATGTAATTCCCTTTAGGCTGGTAACCCTTTGTTCCTGTGAAACGTCCCTTTAAGAAGCTCAAAGACAAAGTGAAGAGGTCATTCTTTTTTCTCATATTAAGGAACTGCTTCATAGACTTGGTGCATATGTTAAAGCCAAGTCTCTGCTACTTTCAGAGAATTACAAAAAAAGCATGCAGAAGACTGGCTAGTATTGTCTTAGGTCATTACCCACAGTGTTCTTTAGTCTATTAGTCACTTGAACAAGGCTGAGCTTTTGGCCTTGAGACAGAAGGTGTAGCTGCTGCAATAGGCATAATTTACAGGGATTATTTCAGAGACAGGGAGTCAGCCTAGGCACAAAATAAACAGATGGCACTTTTTTTTTTTCTCAGCTTCAGCAGTTCAAATGCAGGATGGCTTAGGAACCCTTATCACCTTCAGCAAATCAAGAAGGGGGAAAATGATGTAACTCATTCTCTCCCATTCCCTTCTGAACTCGTCATTACTTCACTGATAGAGAAATATAATGACAGCAAAGACCAGGGCATATTTTCTCTGCCAAGAAGCCAGGTGTTCTGCATGGATCACTTCAGACTGACTGAAGGCACTTACTTTCTCTTGATGACCTTGATCGAGGAGCATCCTAACAGCCCAGAGTTCTCAAAGCAGCCAGCTGAAAGAGGACCACCCACAAAGCCCAGATGTTGTATTATTATATTAAAGAGTTCCTTATTTTGGGAACTCTTAGGTTTTACTTCTGTCCTCTGAGAAACAAGCAAGCTCACAAAAAGCTTATGTTTTCACAGAAAGTACTAATTTTCCACACACACAAGCCTGAATAGTGAACTAATGTGATGGTGCAGCGGGCTCCTCTAGGAAGAAATGATTTGCACAGACATGCTGCCTGGTGACTAAGCCTTGCCTGAAGATCTGTGCTGACATTTGAAGACTTTATGGGCTCAGTCTGCTCTGAAAACCAGCAGCAGAACTCTTCCCACCCCTGAATGTTTCTGTGAAGAGAAGATTCATGCCACAGCAAATACCCATGAAGTCTGTACTTCCAAGTACTAAGGCTGCTTCTGGGAATCTAATGGTGAGCTTAGTAGATTCAGGGCCCCCTCATACTGCTTACCGTCAGCAAAGGGCTGGGCAGCCATCAGTCCAGGAAACACAAGTCCTGAGTGCTGACAGTCACAGTGAGATCCACTAGGTTGATTCAGTGCTGGCAAGGAGGGAATAATAAGCATTCAGTGTAGAAGGAGTTGCGTAAAGAAAGGACCTGGGATCCCCCAGCAGGAAGAGGCCTTCTGAGAACTTCTTGGCACTGCGAGAGGCTGAAGAGCAGGAGTAATCAGACTGCACCTCTGTCTTGTAACTGAGGAAGCTAGAGAGCACTGGGCTTGTGCAGCTGCGTGGATGGTGAATGGGGTGCTAGTCACCAGGCCCATGAGCACTGGAGAGGAACGCACTTGGAGCAGAGGCATCCTGAGTTCTAAATCTTTGACTTTCTTTTGTTAACGGGTCTCACGTGAGTGCCCCTGTTCTCTCTTACAGCTTTTGAAATGTATTTGCTTCTTGGCTTTATAACTGTTAAGTATCAGTGTCTCTGATGCAAAAAAAAAAAAGATGCAGGCACACAAAAAGAGTGTGTAGACTGAGGGAGGATTCGGGTCTCTGCTACATTTTACCCCTGAGTGTGTGGCTTGCCTTCTTGCCAGAGGATCAAGTGCCCTTCAGCAGGCATTCCGGATGGACCTTTGTGTTTCTGTCTTAGGAGCAGGGTTGCTGGCAATGAAACCTGGCATTGCAAAATCCTTCCTTAAGCCTTTGTTTAATGCCAGAGATCTCAAATGCTTGCAGATTCTGGAGGGGTGCCAAACAGTGCTCTTGGATTAGGAGACGGGTGGAAGACTCCGTAATCTATAAACCCAATATAAACTGCCATTTCAAACAGATAACTCCTTTGGCCTATTAGAAGGAGTCCAAGGATTTTTGGAGTTCCCTTTTTAGCTTATACAAGTTCTGAGCTATTGGAATTTTATAATTACAGTCTAATTACTACATTGTTATTTGTTCTGCTTTGAGGCGAGCCTATTAAAAATGCAGCTTGTTCCCGTTCCCTTTTGCTGACTGACCCCTAGTGTACCCTACTGTAGGCTAGTTGACTTCCAGCATTTTCTCATTCATCTTCTATCAAAGATCTTAGTGGGAATTGTGGCTTTTATGCACCATTTAGAATGATAATCTGTCCAAATGCCTTAAAGCATAACTGAGTACTTGAGCAGGGAGGTGGGGCTAGATAAATCTGCAGTACTGTGCTTCGACTGTTGAAGTCCCACTTCAACATAAATGTGAGTATTTTTGCTGTGAGGTACAAGATTATCCAAGACTCTGAACAATCTCAAAAAGTCCTTGATGCTCTTTGCTCTGCTTCTTCCTCTGCCAGTCTAGGATTATCTCCAAGTAGGTGTGTCCAGATGGTGAGCTGAGCATTGCCCAGAACAAGAGAAATCTTTTTAAAGGCTTGGCTGTGGTGAACTCCTGGGATTCCCAGCTTGTGCCTCTGGCTCAGAGTAGCCTGCATGTCTACAGTCCTAGTGTCTTCTCCCTTGTGAGGAAGCAGCCATCCTTTGTGGTCAGAACTCATTCCCAGCCAGCCCCAGCTGTGAGCATTTTCACACGGCCCTGGTACTGGTGATACAAAGGGCAAACGGAGCCAGCCATAACAGTGAGTAATGCCGGGAGGTGCCTTCTAGAACAAACAATGTGGGTGAGCTGTGCGGAGAGGGAATACCTCTGGCTTGACATTTAAATTACTGAATTATTTAAATGAATGTCAATTAGGTGGAGTAGGCTTGCTGCCTTCTGCCAGGGCACTTCCTGGGTATTCTCCGTGAAGCAGGTGGAAAGACTTCATTCACACTGGATACCTTGCTTCCTGTCAGGACACCATTATTCTCTCCTTGATATATATGGTACTTATTTCATGGTCTGAGAGGTTAGGGGCCCACACATTCTTATGTGAGGCCCTTAAAGGTATCCCTTATCCCCACACCCAACCCCAATAAACTATTACAGGCCCACACATGTTATGACGAATGTTAAATTTGGCCAGACTGAAAAAATGAGTCAGGAGCATTTTGAGGCTTGCTGTATTCCTAAGAGTTGTGGATGTTAAAATCCGCGTGTGTTCTGCCTTGCTTCTAACTTTTGTTGAATTAGTAATCCTAGCTCAGAAAATCCTTTTGGCATCTCTTCACACTAACCCAGTCTGCCAGTACAACTGCCACAGTGGCATTTAACTGGTTTGTGTGTGTGTGTGTGTGTGTGTTGTTTGTGTATGTGTGTGTTCATTCTTGCATTATGAATTTAAGGCCTTCATTTATATTTGTGTGTTTATAAAAAATAGCTTCATGAGGACTTTACTAATTAATTTTATGGGAATGTGCCAATTAAACAGATGAAATGCTAGGAAAAAAAACAAGAGGCGGAAGTTGGTGATGCTTTCGTACTAATGCTGGACTTGGGTCCTGGTTCCTCCATATCAAAGACTGGGTTAATTATTACATATCATTAACAGTTTTTCTCTGTTGCCTTTTTCTTTGTCCTGAGTATAGAGGGTAGGATATTCAAATTTGGGGTTTTGACACCTGACTGGAAAGAATCATCAATGGAAAGCAGTTGGTCAACCCTGTTTCTATACAGCTACAGGAAGTGTATGGAAGGTTAAAGGAGAGTGTTAATAAACACTGAATCCCTTTTACTTAGTTTATGAGTCTGTAGGATTAAGAGCTTAGTAAGGTCATGGCTGCTTCCTGCCTGTGTACACTGCAGAGGTGGGTTTAGTGACTTAAATTTGGCTAAATGTTATAATTACTTGAGGCTTGTGCTTCTGCTATAGAAGGTTATAGTTCAGACATCTGTCAGATTATCTATGTGTCCTGTCAAACCAGAGGCCTTGGGAAAGCAATCTTCCTTCCTATGTCTGTGGACTCGGAGCTTGATTTGGGCTGCAACTTCAAAAACTCACACTAAGAGCACATTAGTGGGACCATGAAGTGTAATTCTTCAGTATCTTAGACTGTACATTTGTTTATTATTTGTTTGCTTCTTTATTTATTTGATGCTGTGGATCAAACTCAGGATACCTCATCCATGCTAAGCATATGCTCTTCTGTGTGGAGCCCTTCTGTTCTCTTACCACTCCTATCTATTGTATCAATGATGAATGGGCTCTTTATAGTTATTGTTCCTGATGGATCTTAGTACATTGACTAAGTGATATGATTATCAGTTTGTAAATAGCCACTCCTCTATTTTTTATTTTTATTTTACCTCTCCATTTCATTGTTAACTCTTCATTCCCAATCCAGTATCAACCAGATGTATTCTTCAATGTATTAGGCATATATCCTGAGATAATTATGGTTAAAAATATTTACAGTTAAAAATATGTTTGTGCTTCCAATTTATATCAGTTGCCTAATTTCACAGGCTTAAAAATATAGTCAATTAATTCTCTGTTACAAAGCATAGGCAAATCAACATGACACCATTAACCCTCCCCTGTCACCCGCCCCCCCCCCGCCCCGTTCATTTCCTTCCAAAGAACTATCACCTGTTGGACAGCATAGTTGGCAGCTCCCAGCCCGGCTTCCTGCCATTCAAGTGTGGCAAGCAAGTCTAGACTCCTTAGAAATATTATCTTTCAACTGTCTTTTGGCAAGTGTAAACTTTTGCCAGGTTATGTCAGCGTGTGTGTGTGTGTGTGTGTGTGTGTGTGTGTGTGTGTGTGTATTTCTTATCCACGTAGGAATAGGTTAGTGCTGGAATATCTCTTGGATTTCTTGAGGCAGGGAAAATAAAGAGTATCTCTTTGCTCATTAAAATTTTTGCTCATTAAAAATGTCGGAAAGCTCTGGATTCTCAGGGGTGAGACTGGTGACACACATAGCACTGGCAGTGGCTATTTTGGATTTTGTGCTTTCAGGCATGTCTTTGCTTTTGGATGAGCCCCTTGTGGTTTTCAAAAGAGCTAGCAAGTCAATTATAAATAGAAGGCTGTGTCTGTGTGTCTGCATGTACTCACTCTGTGGGATGCAGCACCCACATGACAGTGGGCACTGAACTATATTTCCAATTCTTTGAAGAGGGAAGAAGAAAGATTAAGAAGAATTTTCTCTTTTTTGAGTTAACCCACATCTCTATATACACCCACACAAGTCTGTGTAAATGAACTTGACATTTTCAAAGACCTCACTTTAAGGTCTTTTCTTAAAAGTGCAGCTACCCAACCTCCTTTCTTTTCTTTTCTTTTCTTTTCTTTTCTTTTCTTTTCTTTTCTTTTCTTTTCTTTTCTTTTCTCTCTCTCATTTTCCTTTCTCGTCGCTGCTCTTCTCTCATCTTCTCTGCTCTTCTTCTCTTCTCTTTCTCTTCTCTTCTCTTCTTTTCTTTCTTTTTTTTTTGCTTTTTTTTTGTTGTTACCTTTTTTACTTTCTTTTATGTTTCTTTATTTCTCTTTTCTCTTCTCTTCTCTTCTCCTTCTCTTTCTCTTCTCTTTCTCTGCATTCTCTTCTCCTTGCGTTCTCTTTTCTCTTTCCTTCCTCTCGTTCTCTTTCTTTCCTGCTTTCTTCTCTTCTCTGCTTCTCCTTCTCCTTCTCTTCCGCGTCTCTTCTTTCTTCCTCTCTCATCCTCAATTCTCTTTCTCTCTTTCTCCTCTTCTTTTTTTTTTTTTTTTTTTTTTTTTTTTTTTTTTTTTTTTTTTTTTCTTATCTCTTATCTTCCTGTTTTTCCTTTATCTTATCTCTCTCATTCTTTTCTTCTTCTCTCTTATTATATTCTTCTTTTTCGTTTCTCTCTTCTTTTTTTTTTTTTTTTTTTTTTTTTTTTTTTTTTTTTTTTTCAAGTTTTATTTCAGTTTAGGTTTTCTTTTATCTTCTTTTCTTTTTCTTTTTTGTTTATTTGTTGTTCTTTTTGTTCTCCTTTTTTCTCTTCTCGTCTCTTCTCTATTCCTTCTCTTTCTCTTCCTCTTCTCTTTCTCTTTCTCATTCGCTTTCCTTCTTTTCTCTTTCTTCCTCGTAGCTCTCTCATTCATCTCTTCCTTATCTCTTTCTCTTTCTCTTTCTCTCTCTTCGCTTCTCTCTTTCTCTCGTCTCTCTNAATTTACAGGGATTATTTCAGAGACAGGGAGTCAGCCTAGGCACAAAATAAACAGATGGCACTTTTTTTTTTTCTCAGCTTCAGCAGTTCAAATGCAGGATGGCTTAGGAACCCTTATCACCTTCAGCAAATCAAGAAGGGGGAAAATGATGTAACTCATTCTCTCCCATTCCCTTCTGAACTCGTCATTACTTCACTGATAGAGAAATATAATGACAGCAAAGACCAGGGCATATTTTCTCTGCCAAGAAGCCAGGTGTTCTGCATGGATCACTTCAGACTGACTGAAGGCACTTACTTTCTCTTGATGACCTTGATCGAGGAGCATCCTAACAGCCCAGAGTTCTCAAAGCAGCCAGCTGAAAGAGGACCACCCACAAAGCCCAGATGTGGTATTAGTATATTACGAGTTCCTTTATTTTGGGAACTCTTAGGTTTTACTTCTGTCCTCTGAGAAACAAGCAAGCTCACAAAAAGCTTATGTTTTCACAGAAAGTACTAATTTTCCACACACACAAGCCTGAATAGTGAACTAATGTGATGGTGCAGCGGGCTCCTCTAGGAAGAAATGATTTGCACAGACATGCTGCCTGGTGACTAAGCCTTGCCTGAAGATCTGTGCTGACATTTGAAGACTTTATGGGCTCAGTCTGCTCTGAAAACCAGCAGCAGAACTCTTCCCACCCCTGAATGTTTCTGTGAAGAGAAGATTCATGCCACAGCAAATACCCATGAAGTCTGTACTTCCAAGTACTAAGGCTGCTTCTGGGAATCTAATGGTGAGCTTAGTAGATTCAGGGCCCCCTCATACTGCTTACCGTCAGCAAAGGGCTGGGCAGCCATCAGTCCAGGAAACACAAGTCCTGAGTGCTGACAGTCACAGTGAGATCCACTAGGTTGATTCAGTGCTGGCAAGGAGGGAATAATAAGCATTCAGTGTAGAAGGAGTTGCGTAAAGAAAGGACCTGGGATCCCCCAGCAGGAAGAGGCCTTCTGAGAACTTCTTGGCACTGCGAGAGGCTGAAGAGCAGGAGTAATCAGACTGCACCTCTGTCTTGTAACTGAGGAAGCTAGAGAGCACTGGGCTTGTGCAGCTGCGTGGATGGTGAATGGGGTGCTAGTCACCAGGCCCATGAGCACTGGAGAGGAACGCACTTGGAGCAGAGGCATCCTGAGTTCTAAATCTTTGACTTTCTTTTGTTAACGGGTCTCACGTGAGTGCCCCTGTTCTCTCTTACAGCTTTTGAAATGTATTTGCTTCTTGGCTTTATAACTGTAAGTATCAGTGTACTTGATTGCAAAAAAAAAAAAAAGATTGCAGGCCCTAAAAAAAGAGTGTGTAGATCTGAGGGGAGGATTACGGGTCTATGCTAATTTACCCTCTGGAGGTGTGGCTCTTGCCTTCTTTGCCAGAGGATCAAGTGCACCTTCAGACGGCATTCTGGTGGACCTTTGTGTTTTCTGTCTTAGGAGCAGGGTTTGATCCGGCAATGAAAATACTGGCATTGCCAAAATCCTTCCTATTAAGCTTTGTTTAATGCCAGAGATCTCAAATTGCTTGCAGATTCTGGAGGTGGTGCCAAAACGTGCTCTTGGATTAGAGACGGGTGCGAAGACTCCGCTTAATCTATAAACCCAATATAAACTGCCATTTCAAACAGATAACTCCTTTGGCCTATTAAGGAGTCCAAGGATTTTTGGAGTTCCCTTTTTAGCTTATACAAGTTCTGAGCTATTGGAATTTTATAATTACAGTCTAATTACTACATTGTTATTTGTTCTGCTTTGAGGCGAGCCTATTAAAAATGCAGCTTGTTCCCGTTCCCTTTTGCTGACTGACCCCTAGTGTACCCTACTGTAGGCTAGTTGACTTCCAGCATTTTCTCATTCATCTTCTATCAAAGATCTTAGTGGGAATTGTGGCTTTTATGCACCATTTAGAATGATAATCTGTCCAAATGCCTTAAAGCATAACTGAGTACTTGAGCAGGGAGGTGGGGCTAGATAAATCTGCAGTACTGTGCTTCGACTGTTGAAGTCCCACTTCAACATAAATGTGAGTATTTTTGCTGTGAGGTACAAGATTATCCAAGACTCTGAACAATCTCAAAAAGTCCTTGATGCTCTTTGCTCTGCTTCTTCCTTTCTGCCAGTCTAGGATTATTCTCCAAGTAGGTGTGTCCAGTGGTGAGCTGAGCATTGCCCAGAACAAGAGAAATCTTTTTAAAGGCTTGGCTGTGGTGAACTCCTGGGATTCCCAGCTTGTGCCTCTGGCTCAGAGTAGCCTGCATTCTCGACAGTCCTAGTGTCATCTCCCTTGTGAGGCAGCAGCCAGCCTTGTGGTCAGAACTCATTCCCAGCCAGCCCCAGCTGTGAGCATTTTCACACGGCCCTGGTACTGGTGATACAAAGGGCAAACGGAGCCAGCCATAACAGTGAGTAATGCCGGGAGGTGCCTTCTAGAACAAACAATGTGGGTGAGCTGTGCGGAGAGGGAATACCTCTGGCTTGACATTTAAATTACTGAATTATTTAAATGAATGTCAATTAGGTGGAGTAGGCTTGCTGCCTTCTGCCAGGGCACTTCCTGGGTATTCTCCGTGAAGCAGGTGGAAAGACTTCATTCACACTGGATACCTTGCTTCCTGTCAGGACACCATTATTCTCTCCTTGATATATATGGTACTTATTTCATGGTCTGAGAGGTTAGGGGCCCACACATTCTTATGTGAGGCCCTTAAAGGTATCCCTTATCCCCACACCCAACCCCAATAAACTATTACAGGCCCACACATGTTATGACGAATGTTAAATTTGGCCAGACTGAAAAAATGAGTCAGGAGCATTTTGAGGCTTGCTGTATTCCTAAGAGTTGTGGATGTTAAAATCCGCGTGTGTTCTGCCTTGCTTCTAACTTTTGTTGAATTAGTAATCCTAGCTCAGAAAATCCTTTTGGCATCTCTTCACACTAACCCAGTCTGCCAGTACAACTGCCACAGTGGCATTTAACTGGTTTGTGTGTGTTGTGGTGTGTGGTTGTTTGTGAGTGTGTGTCATTCTTGCATTATGGGTAAGGCTCTGCTCATTTATATTTGTGTGTTTATAAAAAATAGCTTCATGAGGACTTTACTAATTAATTTTATGGGAATGTGCCAATTAAACAGATGAAATGCTAGGAAAAAAAACAAGAGGCGGAAGTTGGTGATGCTTTCGTACTAATGCTGGACTTGGGTCCTGGTTCCTCCATATCAAAGACTGGGTTAATTATTACATATCATTAACAGTTTTTTCTGTCTGTTCCTTTTTCTTTTTTCCCTGAGTGATATAGGAGGGTAGGATATTCCAAATTTTGGGGTTTTGACACCTGACTGGAAAGAATCATCAATGGAAAGCAGTTGGTCAACCCTGTTTCTATACAGCTACAGGAAGTGTATGGAAGGTTAAAGGAGAGTGTTAATAAACACTGAATCCCTTTTACTTAGTTTATGAGTCTGTAGGATAAGAGCTTAGTAAGGTCATGGCTTTCTCTCCTCCCTGTGTACACTGCAGAGGTGGGTTTAGTGACTAAATTTGGCGTAGAATGTTATAATTACTTGAGGCTTGTGCTTCTGCTATAGAAGGTTATAGTTCAACATCTGTCAGATTATCTATGTGTCCTGTCAAACCAGAGGCCTTGGGAAAGCAATCTTCCTTCCTATGTCTGTGGACTCGGAGCTTGATTTGGGCTGCAACTTCAAAAACTCACACTAAGAGCACATTAGTGGGACATGAAGTGTAATTCTTCAGTATCTTAGACTTGTACATTTGTTTATATATTTGTTTGCTTCTTTATTTATTTGATGCTGTGGATCAAACTCAGGATACCTCATCCATGCTAAGCATATGCTCTTCTGTGTGGAGCCCTTCTGTTCTCTTACCACTCCTATCTATTGTATCAATGATGAATGGGCTCTTTATAGTTATTGTTCCTGATGGATCTTAGTACATTGACTAAGTGATATGATTATCAGTTTGTAAAAGTCCACTCCCCTATTTTTAGTTTTTATTTTACCTCCCAGTCTCATGTATTAACTCTTCATTCCCAATCCAGTATCAACCAGATGTATTCTTCAATGTATTAGGCATATATCCTGAGATAATTATGGTTAAATATTTTTCAGTTAAAATATGTTTGGTGCTTTCCAATTTATATCAGTTGCCTAATTTCACAGGCTTAAAAATATAGTCAATTAATTCTCTGTTACAAAGCATAGGAAATCACACATGACACCATTAACCTCCCCCTGTCGCCCGCCCCCCCCCCCCCCCCGTTATTTCCTTCAAAGAATATCACCTGTTGGACAGCATAGTTGGCAGCTCCCAGCCCGGCTTCCTGCCATTCAAGTGTGGCAAGCAAGTCTAGACTCCTTAGAAATATATCTTTCAACTGGTCTTTTTGTGCAAGTGTAAACTTTTGCCAGGTATGTCAGCGTGTGTGTGTGTGTTGTGTGTGTGTGTGTTGTGTGTGGGTGTGTGTGTATTTTTTATCCACGTAGGAATGAGGTTAGTGCTGGAATATCTCTTGGATTTCTGAGGCAGGGAAAATAAAGAGTATCTCTTTGCTCATTAAAATTTTTGCTCATTAAAAATGTCGGAAAGCTCTGGATTCTCAGGGGTGAGACTGGTGACACACATAGCACTGGCCAGTATTAGTAGAACGTGGCTGTGAGGTTGCGTTATTGTATTTTGGAGGTTGGTTGCGGGGCAGGAAGGGGATGGGAGGGGGGATGAGTCACCTTTGTGGTTTCAAAAGAGCGAGCAATACGGAAAATGGTATCAAGTAGAAGGCGGTGGTTTTGTGTTTCTTGGGCTAGGTGTCGCGGTCTGTTGTGGTGCGGAAGTTGTGTTTACTAACGCGTGGTGACTTGCAAGCAACCACATTGACAGTTGGGGAGGAAATATAGGTCCCATGGAGGGTGAAGGGGAAAAGAAGAGGATAAGAGGAAGAAGAGGTGTCAGAGTCGCGGGGGGAGGGATAAACAAAGCTGCTGTAGGGACAAAAAAAAAATAGGCGGGGAATGGGAAGGGGAAAGGGGAAAAAGGAAAAGAAGAGGGGAAGGGAGTGTCGGAAGAACGGGAAGAGAAAAAAATAGAACGGTGAGGGTCGGAGGCGCGAGGAAGGGGGAGGGGACAGGGGATGGGAGGGTGCAGTGGGGGGGCAGGGGAGGGGACGGGTGCGGGGGAGGGGAGGGGGAGGTATAGAGAGGTATGAGAGAGAGTGAGGAGATGAAGGAGGAGGAGAAGGAGGGATGGAGAGCTCAGGAGAGAGAGGGAGATACTGATGGGCAAGGGGAGGGTCGGTGGAAGGTGAGGGAGGAGGAGATGTAGAGAAGAGGGAGGAGGCGGCAGAAGGGGCAGATGGAGAGGAGGAGGGCTGGGAGGAGGGCGAGGGAGGGGGGGAGTAGCATAGGAGAGGAGGAGGTCGAGAGGAGAGCGCGACGGGCGAGGGGTATGGCGGACGAGGGGGAGGAGCGGGAGGAGAGGGAGAGGAGCGGAGAAGGGGCGCGGAGCACAGAGCCAGCCACGAAAACGAGAATCCAAGAAGAAAGACCAGAATCTACAGGCTAACGGAACAACGCCAACACAGCGATAAAGAAGTGGAGGGAGGCAGGTTCGGGCTTGGCGTACGGGCTTGCTGTGGGAGGGAGGGAGGGATTGAGTGAGGGCCGGGGGGGCGGGCGTTAATGTGCCTGCGGGAGTGCATTTATTTCTTTTTCTTGCTTTTATGTCTCTCGAGCTCGGCTCACTACCCGACTGTCCCGACCTCCCCTTTCCCCTCCTCCCCCCTCCTTCCTCCCTCCCTCTCCTCCCGCTCTTCTTCCTTCCCTTCCTTCCTTTCCTCTTCTTCTCCTTCCTTCCTCCTTTCCCCACCCCTTTCCTATTCTCCCCCTCCCTGCCTCCCTTCCCCCTCCCTCCTTTTCCTTCTCTCCCTCCTCCTTTCTCGTCCCTCCCTCCCTCCCTCCCTCCCTCCCTTCTTTCTCTCTCTCTCTCTCCCTTCCTTCTTTCTTTCTCTCTTTCTCTCTCTCTCTTTCTCTCTTTCTCCCTCCTTCCTTCTTCCCTCCCTCCCTTCCTTTCTTGAGGCAGTTATCTCACAGACCTGCTCTTATGAGGGTTCAAAGATTACAGAACAGTCTCTTTGTGCCGTAGACCTTGAGAGAGATCTCTGAAGGCCAGATTTCCTTTTATGAGTAGTTCCTGGGTGACAGTGGCCTTGGCTAAGTAATCTGTAGCCTTTAGGACTAAGCTGTGTAAGTTCTATCTTTATTTTCCTCCGTACTGGTGGAAATTATTAGAAACAGCAAGTCTGAACTGATCATTCCAACAAGGGAGGGGAAACAACTGATGTGAAAATGGAACTGCAAATAAGTATTTTCAGAAAGAGACATTTGGGAGGCTGGAGGAGGGCTCCTCCCTGTGATAGGGTTCTGGCTCTCTTTGCTTTACATCTTGGCATCACCAGGAGCTGAGTGCTGTTCTCCGGTCGTACCTGCTACCTAATTGTTTAAGTATAGTTTCATTACTTTTGCCCTTGTGTGCCCTTATCCCAAGAATTTGATGATGCCTTTTGTTGCTGCTGTTCCCTATCAGTTGAAAATTCTTAAGCAGTTATAAGTTGCAATTTTAATCGTTGTCAGAACTTCAGTGCTATTTTAGACTGGAGAGTTAGTCTAGCATCTAGCTGGAAATGTTGATCACATGGAGTTGTAGCTATAGATCTCATGTTTGGAAACTACTGTACAAGTGTGTTTCAGAAGCATTTCCTGCTTACTAGTTGTGCAGAGCTGGCAGAAAATGCTGCTAACAGTTGCCATTTATTTAGGAGCCATTTTTGGTGTAAAATACAGGTGATGAATGTTATGTTCTCATAAAATAGTTAATTTGGATGCAAGAATTGGGAATAGAGGAGCCCATCAAATGAAAAATACTGTTAAAGCCACAGTGGGAGAAGCCCCCTGTCAGGAATCTTTGGACAGGCCACAGCCAGTCTCTGGCCTAGTCAAAGAGAGTGCACATCATGCCTGGATGCATCCATAAGCTGAGATGGGATTATTATTTGGTCAAATGACAATGTCATAGAGTGTGGACATTGGTCAGTGTTGCTGACCTACTTTGTGAATGAGATTGGAATAATTCTACAGAAGCTTATTCTTTCTCCAAAAGGGAAGAAACTCAGACAAGTGAATCATTTTTCCCTTTTTATCTCTGCTTTGCAGATGAGAAGCCCAAGGTCAACCCCAAACTTTACATGTGTGTGTGTGAAGGACTGTCCTGTGGGAATGAAGACCACTGTGAAGGCCAGCAATGCTTTTCCTCTCTGAGCATCAATGATGGCTTCCACGTCTACCAGAAGGGCTGCTTCCAGGTTTATGAGCAGGGGAAGATGACTTGTAAGACTCCACCATCGCCTGGCCAAGCTGTCGAATGCTGCCAAGGGGACTGGTGTAACAGGAACATCACGGCCCAGCTGCCCACTAAAGGTTCCCATGGCCTCTTCTATTTCTAGATCAAGGGGTTTTGTTGGTATTGGCCCAAGTCTGTGTGGGTTAAGGATCTGTGCACCCACAAGATTCCTCTTACTCCTTGGACCAGAGCTGATGGTCCATGTAAGGTCACTTTAGGTAATACAGAGAAGGACATGGCCTTTGGAATGTAGAAAGAGGATAGGCACTGGGGGGAAAGTGAGTAACATGGCATCATGGCACTCACTGAGAGGACGGAATTCCTGAGCAAGTTCTCTTGAAGTCACCACAAACAGGGGTGTGGCTCCCCACACCACTTTCTATTGTGGTGTCTTTCATAATATCTGAAATAATTCTGCCTCAGACACATTGGTTTCTAGGACATGTGTTCGGGAGATGAGTGGAACCCGAGTGCAGTGTTCTGAGGAGAAGGATAAACAAAGGCTCCTTGGCCTCTTCTAGCTCCTACTCCTGACCCTTTACCACTGACACCAGAGCCTGGTATGATTTTGCATGAGCCCTGTCACTGTGGTATTTTCCCCCTCGGCCATTTCCTTTGGGCTCCATGTCCTCTGGAGGTCAGTCTTCCTCTGAAATGAACCCTAAGTGGCTAGCTCAAGTTGCTGTACAGATTAATCTAGTCCCACTCCAGACAAATTTATTCTCAACTCCCCCCTTAACTGCTGAGCCATTTTACCATTCAACACCCTTTTTCTTGTTTTTATTAATATTTCTATATTTTTGTTTTATGTATATGTATGAGTAGTTGCATATGTGTGTGTGTGTGTGTGTGTGTGTGTGTGTGTGTATGTGTGTGTTACATGCATGGCTGATGCCCTCAAAGGCCAGAAGAGGGCATTAGTCACCTTGGAACTGTAGTTACAAGCAAGCAGTTGTGAGTTGCCATGTGAGTGCTGGGAACAGAACCTCAGTCCTCTGTAAGAGCAGCCAGTGCTCTTAACTACCAAGTCCAGTGCCCCAACAGCCTAAATTTTAACAAAATATTCCTTTAAGGGATTTTTTTTTTTTTTGTCTTTTCGAGACAGGGTCTCCCTGTAGCCCCAGCTGTCCTGGAACTTGCTCTGTAGACCAGGCTGGCCTTGGACTCACAAAGATCTGCCTGCCTCTGCCTCCCAAGTGCTAGGATTAAAGGTGTGCGCCACCATGCCTGGCGAAGGAATTTCTTAACTGTAACTTTTAAAAAATGTATCTGAGAGGCTGGAGAGATGGCTTACCAGTTAAGAGCACAAGCTGCTCTCGCAAGGGATCTGGGTTCAATTCCCAGTACCCACATGTCAGCTAATGAGTATTTATTAGTCCAGTTCTAGGGCATCTGACACCTTCTTTGGACTTCTGTGGGCATTGCATAACACAGGTGCACTTATACACACACAGGCAAAACACTCATATGCATTAAATAAAAATAATAAAAAATATTAAAAATGTGAATGAATTTTTAACCTGCATGTATGTAAGTGCACCATGTGCATGCAATGCCCATAGATGCCCAAAGTGGGCATCAGATCCTCTGGAACTAGAGTTACAGATTTTCTTAGCTGCCTTGTGGGTTATGGGAAGTGATCCTGGGTCTTCTGTAAGAGCAGCCAGTGCTCTTAACCACTCAACCATCTCTCTAGCTCCAGTATCTGTACCTTAACATTATATCTAATTGCTTTTATACATTATATACAAATGATATGCACCATAGAGTATTATGTATACCAAATTATTTGGGAAGTTGAAGAAATTTCACATAAGGAACTTTGGGTAAAGAATGGATTGCTAAAGGACACATTGAAGCAGGTGAAGCAGATATTGGGAAGCGCAATATGCTTTCTTGTGATATTACAGTGTAATATCTGTCTGCAAGGGCTTGATTATAAAATATCTTTACATCTCAAATCCAAGTTAATTAGAGAAATATCAAAGTTTGTACAGTACTTTGTATTTTAAAAGCTCTTTCACATTCTTGCATTAATACAGTTGATTCTCAGTGGAATTTTTCCAAGCTCCATTTCTTTGTAATTGAATGATAGCTTAAATGGCTGGGCCATTGGCCAGGTATTAGGAAGTATTTTGCTTTTAAGGCTTTGTGATTTGTAAGACTGCATCATCAGGCTCAGAAGCTACTTCCTAGGATCTTGGTTATGATTAATAACAAGGCAACGGTGATTCTGACACCTAGTTACCCATTTTTCTCCTTCTCCAGGGAAATCCTTTCCAGGATCACAGAATTTCCACCTGGAGGTCGGCCTTATTATTCTCTCTGTGGTGTTTGCAGTATGCCTTTTAGCTTGCCTCCTGGGAGTAGCTCTCAGAAAGTTTAAAAGGCGCAACCAAGAACGGCTCAATCCTAGAGATGTGGAGTATGGTACCATTGAAGGTCTCATCACTACCAATGTTGGAGACAGCACATTAGCGGTGAGTTTCTACCCCTCCCCTACTGGAATCCTAAGCACAGTGGAGGTGGGGAGACAATTTCTTATTTTGAGCCTAGAAAGCCAACATTAAACCAACTGTGCTGTTAGTCACTAAGTTCCTAACCAAGCATACCTTAGTTCCTGGCAAATTCTTATACATGAGAACATCCATTTCAGACAGACACTGCAGTGATGGGGTGGGAGATTTACTTTAGTAGATTCTTTTAAAAGTGTATTTTATTTTTTTCTTAAATTTTATATGCATGAGTGCATTGCCTTCATATATATAAGTTCAGCTGTGCCATGCAGTGCCCGTAGAGGTCAGAAGAGGGTATCAGACTGCCATGTGGGTGCTGGGAATTGAACCCTAGTCCTTTGCAAGAACAGCCAGTGCTCTTAACTGCTGAGCCATCTCTCCAGCCCTACTTTAGTAGATTCTTGATAGTTGTATTTCTTTTAGGAATATGGGGAAAAAGAAACAGAATGCTTGTCTATAATATTGGAAGACTGGTATGCTGGCATTCAGTTACTTTTTTTTAACAGTAAATGTGTTTTTTAAAAGAAGAAATTCTTGCATAACATTAAAAAATAAGTTTCTCTTTTAGATTATTTCAATAAACCATAGTTTAGTACTTGTAAAAATTGACACCCCCCCAGAGGCCATTAAATTTTCTATGCTCCCATGCTGCCCCCTGGTGG
The DNA here is from genome assembly GCA_009823505.1 of Rhizomys pruinosus. Lineage (NCBI taxonomy): Eukaryota > Metazoa > Chordata > Mammalia > Rodentia > Spalacidae > Rhizomys > Rhizomys pruinosus. Next base: position 642,583 of record VZQC01001376.1, read on the forward strand.
AATAGTTGGCTGAACCAGTGGCCTCAACTACAAGTAAGTGTAGCCCATACAGAAATTAAAATGTTCAAGTAGCCTCCTAGAAAAAATAAAGAGGGGAAAAAAGGAAAACATTTTTACCGTTTCACTATACAATAAAAGTTTATTGAGATATTATGTATTTTTGAGCTCAGTTTTCAAAATAATTTATAGTATGTGTCCATTCAGACCATCCATAGTTTACTTCTTCACTATACTATATATTTGAAAAATCACATCTGCCAGTGGGATGTCTCAGAATGTAAAGACACTTGTTGCCAAGCTTGATGACCTGAGTTTGTTTGCTAGGTCTCACAAGGTAGAAGGAGACAAGTTGTACTCAGACAAGTTGTACTCTGACTTCCAAACACTGTGACATCTGTGACATGCTTGCCATCCCCTCCCTCCCAATAAACATAATAAAAAGTTTTTAAATTACTCACGTTTTAAAGTGATGGTATTACTTTAAAAGTGACTGTCTTCCTTTGGGTACTCTTAAAAACTTTTACCAAGTATTAATTTGAAAGAAACTCTAAATGTTAACCTAGGGAAGTAAGTCATTTACAAAAGACTACTACTATAGGGTGAAAAGAGTAACTAAAAACATTTTCCATAGATACTAAATGGATTCTTTGAAAAGATAAGGATTTGTGAGTGTTAGGAATAAAAAACATCAACATTCAGCTCTCTTGTCATAATCCAATGAGCTGCAGGTTGATCAAGATATCTTTCTAGTAGGATTCAGTGCCGTTCACTGCTTCGCTCCTGTGTCATCCCAGTTATCACGTGTTTGGCTTGCTCAGTTACATGACTAGCCATTAGTGCCTGCTGCTGCTATAATTAGGCTTGCTTTGCAACTTTCTTTTGCTAGGAAAGATGTGCCCTGACTAGTGGCCACCTTAGTAGCTCAAATGCCACACCAGGACCACCGTAGGACCCAACCATAGCCAAGTGTCAGAATATTTGTTGGTGGCCAGTACCGGCCATGAACCATCTTGCTCTACTGTCTATACTGTCACTGGCCACCAAGCACAAGTGTGCTTTTTGTATGAAAAAGGAGCAACCACCCTTGCATAGGACCCTTCTTTTACCTACTTATATGATGCTACAGTGGAACTGGGGAAAGAGGACATAAGGAATAAAGGAACAGTTTTCTTTTCAATTAAAAATTTTCTCAGAAGTCTGTTCCAAGCTTTAGGGAAAATCAGATGGGTTGATTGAGTTAGTAGTGGGAAGATGGGAGAATTATTCCTGATGGAGCTTCCGCAAAGCAAGATTCTAAAATAGATTAGTCAGAACTTTGTTCCTCAGAGCCGCTAACAACTAATTACCAAGGGCAGTGATTGGAATGTCTAGTGTAAATTACTGTTTAAATAGCTTTTAGGATTTTGAAATAGGAATGAGAGCATCTGCCAACACAGTCTTCTAAACTCAATCCAGCCCTGTCAGTTGATAGAATATCATGATATAATAACATAGTAAGGAATGCAATTTTTAAAACGAGTTGTTATTATTTGCCAATATACTTGCTTATTTAAATAGTATGTTCATTTATGTGATCCAACAAAGTGTGACCTCACTTAAGCTCATAGTTGGGGGTTCAGGAGTTGAGGTAGATGTTTAGTAGTCTTTGGTTGATTTTTTTTTTCCTCTTATCTATATGAACTGAGTTTAGAACCAAGAATGCACATCATGAAAAAGCAACAGTTCAATTTGCAGAATTGTTTGCCTCAAAAATAATTGAACAAATGGAGGGAGTGAGCACGGCAAGAAAGAATCATTAAGGAAGTGTGAACCCTACTTCATCTGCATTCATTTTCTTCTCGATTATCCCTTTTGTGGTTTTTAAGGGTTCTGAATTTCTTTCACTGAATGTTCGGCTTTTTGTAATTTTGCCGATCAACAGTATTTTAGCAGTGGTGCTCAACAGAAATAAAAGAAGACGAAATTCACAGAAATGTTTGCGTTGTTTAAATAAGGCCAGCTTATGTGTCGGGGAAGGAAGAGCTTTGGGGAATGTTAGCTTAACAGTAATACAGGCTTCCCACCACCACCTAGCTTCAGTGTTTATTCTAGATAACCGAAGCCTGATTCTAAAAGACGTCTGCCTTCTGACCAATGCAGACAATAAGAAGGAAAACGTTATGAATGAGAGTAAGGAGGAAAACTTTATGAATGAACTAGCTGGGAATTTTTATGCCACCCTGCTCATTTTTGGAACTCTGTTTTTATGTTTTTAATGAATTTTTTTCCCTTTCTAATTTGCATTGAGAAATAACAAGTAGGTGTTAATTTAGTGACCCCTTTGTTCATCTGTTATCTGACAAACAGCCTCCATCCAGAGGACCCATTCCCGCCTGAAGGTACCAGTTTAATGACCCACATGGTCATTAGAATCTTTGCACTTGCAAATATTACAGTTGGGTTTTCATATTTCTAATTTGTTTGCCCCTAATTAGACTTTAGATCATATGACAGCTAAAGTGGATCATTTGAGAGGCATGTAGTGAGCATGGCAGACTATGGTAGATTATATTCAGCTCTTAGAGTTGAAATATCTCCTCCCCATCCCTCTTCTTGTGCTCAGTCCTGCTCCTTGAACTTCCTAATGTGCTAATTAACATAGTGTAGCTTCTTTCCTCATATATTTTATTCTAAAACTCTGGGTTTAAGAAAGAAGTACCTATCCTTCAGGAAAACTTTCCATGGGTTTAACATTTAATTTTCCTGAGGCTTATAGCCAGTCCCTTGGGGGGGGAGCTTTTCAGACACAATAATGTACTGTATATACAGGGTTGCCCATCATGTGGGTTACCAGGACATGCATGCTAGTACTCCAAACAGGAGCTGGTGCTCAGGAATTTCTTCTTCTCCCTGTTTTAAATTTCAGGATTTACTGGATCATTCGTGTACATCAGGAAGTGGCTCCGGACTTCCTTTTCTGGTACAAAGAACTGTGGCTCGCCAGATTACCCTGCTGGAGTGTGTCGGTAATTATTTTTTGTCTCCTTCCTTTTGGGAAATAGGCAGTGTGTTGTGCCTCTACAAATAGGACGGTGGTTGGAAAGTTTGCTTCTTGTTGCCTTTCAAGCTTCCTTATTAAACTTAGGAGGTGCCAAGCATCCATCTGGTTGTTTAACTTTAGGGGATATGATATAGCCATGACGTCTTTGTGCTCCGTGACTCATGTTTGAGCACCTGTTGAGAACGTGAAGTTCCTGTATGAGGGAGTCATCTGTAACTAGTACAGAGAATGCTTAGTCAAAATGAATTGATATAGCTGAGGCTCATAGGATTGAATAATGTGAGGTAAGTAGGCTTTTGGACAGTAAGGTTGTTTACTGCATGTCTTTAATCTTTTTCTTACCACCCCCCTTCTTTATTATGTATCACTAAAAACAAAATGACTAAATGTACTTGTAAAAACTAGAGCAAATTTTATTGAATAGCCTTTAACCCTAGCACTCAGGAGGCAGAAGCAGGTGGATCTCTGTGAATTCAAGGATAGTCTGGTCTAGATAGTGAGACCCTGGCTCAAAAACAAAAACAAAATACTGACTGTATTCTTAAAAGTCCCTGTGTATGAAGAACTGTATGCATTTTTATAGCCTCTCATTTTCTCCATATAACATAGTTTTATATTGCTGTCTTAATGATCTCTGTATAATTTGCACTTCTTTATTCACTTGAAATTTGTTTTTATCCAGGTTTTTTTTGTGTGTGTGTGTATGTGTGTGTGTGTGTGTGTGTGTGTGTATGATATGTATGTGGGCACATGTGTGGCATGCCACATCTTGAGGTCAAAGGACAATCTTGTAGAATTGGTTCTCTTCTTACACCTGTATTTGGATTCTGGGGATTGAACTTGGGTAGGTGTGGCAAGCATTTTACCCATTGAATCATCTCACTGGCCTGCCTTTGTTAATTTTCTAAGCCTGCACAGCTTTTCATGTATTTGTACATATCCAATATTTAAAAATTTTTTGACTTGATTATTTTATGCATATGAGTGTTATGCCTATGTGTACATAGTGCACCCATGTCATACAGTGCCCACAAAGGGCAGAAGAGGGTGCTGGCTCCCGTGGAATTGGAGTTAGAACGGTTGCTATGCCAACATGTGGGTGCTGGGAACCAAACCCAGGTCTTCTGCAAGAGCAGCCAGTGCTAAGCCATCTCTTCAGCCCCCTTATAGCCACTATCTTAAAGGACCATGTAATAATTGCCTGGTAGTTTAACAGAAATGCTTGAAAAGGATTTTGCTCACATTGCTTCTTCTCAATTGGCAGAATTAGTTCCCAAGAATTGGGATTTCCGGGTCACACATGATATGTTAAATGGCTTCATATAATCTAGGAAGATGGTGCAGATTGCTGTTTTAGAGACAGGCTAGTCTACGTAATGGAGTCCAGGCCAGCCAGACCAGAACCCAGTCAGTGCTTTAGACCTATGTATGAGGCAGAAGCACTCTGTCACATCCCTAGCCCTTCAGTGCTCCTGTGAGTGTTTCTGGGTTTCACTTGAATGGACTTGCTTGCTTTCTGTGTTGGGTTAGTATTGGTTTTGTTTTCCAGCAAAGGACTGTTCTTATGTACGTGCAGGTGGCCCTGCGGCTGTCTGATACAGTCCTGTGCTGGAGCAGCTGCCATCTGCAGGCAAGTTTTATCTCCTACTGCACTGTCATCTAGGCCAATTCTACCCCATGTTGATCCTCTCTTCCCTATCTCTTTGATTACCCCAAGTATAATTAAAGAGAACAATGGAAGGTGGCATGTCCTTGGCAAGCTGGGGAACACAGAGGTGGGGATATGGATTAGTCAGGTCAACTCATAGCCGAAGTTACCCCATTTTCCAAAATGTGCCCTCCAAATAACTTTTCTTTTTTATAATTAAAATATTTTATTTATTTATTGTTTTATTTTATGTGTTTGAGTGTATTACCTGCACCTGTGTCATGCAATGCCTGTAGAAGTCAAAAGAGAGCATCAGATCCCCCTGGAACTGGAGTTACAGATGGTTGTTAGCTGCCACATGGGTGCTAGGAATCAAACCTGGGTCTTCTGCAAGAGTCCCCAGTGCTCTTAACCACTGAGCAATCTCTCCAGCCCCCCCCCCCAAATCTTTTTCTTAAAAATATATTTCTCTCTCTCTCTCTCTCTTTCTCTTTTTCTCTTGTGTATGTTGGGGGGTGTGTACACATAGATGTCAGGGGACAACTTTTTTGGAGTCAGTTCTTTCACCTCATCTTTGGCGCAGGTTCTGGGATGGACCTAAGGTTGCCAGGCATTGCAACACCTGTTTCTTCAGTTCCCAAATGGGCCTTTTTTTGTATGGTCCACTTGTGACATTACAGGGGCCGTCTAATGAACAAACACCCATGACCAAATCAAAACTGTTCTTGAATTAATGTATTTGAGGCTTTGCAAATCCTCTTTTTTTTGGTCTTTTTGAGACAGGGTCTCCCTATAGTCCCAGCTGTCCTGGAACTCGCTTTGTAGACCAGGCTGGCCTTGAACTCACAAAGATCCACCTGCCTCTGCCTCCCAAGTGCTAGGATTAAAGGTGTGCGCCACCATGCCTGGCATGCAAATCCTCTCTTGAAACACATCTTCCTCTAAGAAGTCCTCAGGGGCGGTGGCAGCATACGCAACCACCTCCTACACAGCACTGGATTTTGTTGTTTTTGTTTTTAATCCTCTGAACACATGTCTCAAACAGTCCTTCTATGAAAAAAAATAAATGCATATGTACGTTCAGATTTGTACACTTGGAAAATGCCTCGGAAGGAGCCAGAGACACCATTGTGCTGTTCAGCTACGTGACACACTCACCCCTCTTCAGCTTTCAGTGCCACATTGAAATCTAATAATTAGTACCATTTTCTTTTTTGTTGTTATCATTTGATTGGTTTTTGTTGTTGTTGTTTTTTCAGACACGGTGGTCTCCCTATAGCCCTAGCTGGCCCAGAACTCACAATGTAGACCAGACTGGCCTCGGTGTTACAGAGATCTATCTACCTGCTTCTGCTTCCTGAGTGGATTAAAAACTGGGATTAAAGGTGCCCAGTTCAGTACCATTTTCTAAATTTTATCATCTATCATGTGTTAAAAAAAGTGCCAGGGGTTTCTAGACTTATAACAATGAAACTTGACATTGTCATCTACATTCATAGCTATCCTGGGACACATTGGCCCTGTGACCACAGGTTAGACACCCTAGACTTATATCCTTCGGTAGAGAAATTTCAGTATAAACTGAGCAGTTGTCAGCTATTTGTGTGGTGCTGATTGGAAAGCAGCTTACTGTCACAATGGAGAGGGAGAGGCTGGTTCTACCTTCTTTTTTATGTCTTTACAGGCTCAGTATTTATGCTCCCAAACTGAGTTGGCCCAGCAAGTAATGAGAAGGAATAAGAGTTTTAGGGGCCAATACTTGTTGCATGTCCTATGTTTACCTTCCTGTGTTTTACTGTCTGCAGGGAAAGGCAGGTATGGAGAGGTGTGGAGGGGCAGCTGGCAAGGGGAAAATGTTGCTGTAAAGATCTTCTCCTCCCGCGATGAGAAATCCTGGTTCAGGGAAACAGAATTGTACAACACCGTGATGCTGAGGCATGAAAATATTTTAGGTAAGTACAAGAATAAGCCCTCATTTACTGATCTGGGCAGATAGAAGAGCCTGCCCTGCCTTTTCTGCTTTTCCAAATCTGCATTCGAGAGTCCCTTTTGGAAAGCAACATAAGGACCCTCAGCATTTATAAACTAATTTTCATTTAACACGAGTTTCTTATTTCAATCTCCACAGAGGTTATAAAAGTCTCTGGATGGTGAACAGGAACTCTGTTAGGGAGCATCTTATTCATACACCTGCAGATCTTATTTAAACAACAGAGACTTGCTCCACATTGTTCACTTCAAGGCTTCTTGGGCTGTCTACTTGCCCCGCCCTTCCTGAATATTTATTACTTGAATCAAACTAAGAAAGGTCTTTGGATTCTTTCCTAGAGATTCACAGCTCCCAGGGATGTCTTAATTAGATGCACATTCCCTCAAACTAAGCATCATTTTTTTTTTTAAAGAGCAGATTTACAGAGGGATTCAGCATACATTTTAATTTGAAAACTCCTCTCATACTTCTGGGACGAACAACGTATAGATGAATTTTCATCATTTTATCACTAAAGCTTAGCAACACTTAAGAAATATGTAAAGTGCCCACCCAATCTTGCTATGGCTCTGGAGAGGGTAGACACATTCCTTGGGCCCACTGACTTCTATAGTTTTGAAAAGTTTCTCTCGGTGTGTTTATACTAATAATAAATGGGTAGAAGCTGCTGAGAGTACTTCCATAATAGTAAAACAGTCTGTATAGAATTTAACTGCACCAGATAGTTTTAGCCACCGTATGGCTAATGGATTAGGCTTGACTGTTGTACAATTCATTTCTATCACATTGCTCTCAATTATTTAAATGTGAGCCAAACTGTTGGGGACTGATGATTGGATGGCTGTCTGCAGTTTTTTTTCAGCAATGTGGTGATGCTGTTCCATGTCAGGGACATTTCCTTATCAGCTGCTGCCGCCTGCCTACTTCTGACTTGTTGGCCCATCATTACCTAATGATCCTCAAGTGGAATGTTGCTGTCAGCTTCCCATTTCCACTCTCTCACTCCACACAGAATTGACTTCCTGTAGGGAACAAAGATAGTTCTGCTTTATGTGTCTTTGATTTCTCCCAGATTGGCCTGCAGCACTGATGACTTCTGGCCTGACATCCACGACTCCCTAGTTGCAGGTTACAAGGAATCTTTAAAGCTTCAACCTTATATATGTCTACGTGTAACCACTACCAATACTTTCCTTTCCATGGGACTGTGAGAAACAAATAGGTGGCTTTGCTCTTGTTTGAATTGTTCTTGATTATTTACTGTCCTCTTCCCACCTTCCAACTACCCCTTCCTCCTTCAAAGTATCCCAGTCTCTGCATCTTTCTGTGTAGACTTGTTAGTGCTTTGCTGCATGCCCTTACATTGTAGTCTGCTGTAACTTCAAACTCACTGCCTGTGTTGCATGAGGGGGTCTAGGTGTAACAGTAGTAATGACAGCCATAAGAACACTACCAGGAGGAGTGGTAGTTGGTTAGTGCTTAGTGAGCTGTCTGTCCATGCTTCATGTGTGTGCTCTCAGCCATAGAGATCAGGTACTATTTTTTCTCCCAGTTTTAACTGATTAGGCTGGTGATTTACAAGAGACAAAATAGGGGGTTGGCAGTCATGTTGAGCCATCTAACCCTTCACAGCTCTCACAGCTTGCTGCGGTACACTGTGGATGGTCACATCATATTTCAGTGGAAGCTCTTCTTAGATTTTAGAGTCAGAGAAGGAGGTGGATATTCATTTATATAGTCAAACTTCTCATCTTTCTTTTACCACGGGAACAGACTGAGATTGAGCAGCACAGTAATATTTGGCTGTGTTAGAAGCTCTGGTGTACAACAGATGCTTATCTTTAAACAGTAGAGTGACTCCTAAGAAACATGTGAGGTCTAAAATTGCCACATGTCACTTCTCATACTTCTGGGACTCTCAAGCTCATTGTGCGGGATCCTCTGGATATTGTTGTGGTTTGCTGATAGTTCCTCAACTACTATCTTGCACACTGAGGAAAAGAATCATTTTCATCCACCCATCTTGCATTCAGTCCCAGGGCTGAGTACAGTATCCGGCACATGGTAATACCTAGTAAATATTTACTACTACATTGGGTTTAATCTCAAGAGAAACTTGAAAGGTGTCCTGACAATATGGTTCACATATATGAGAAGTTAGATTCACCCAGTGAGCTCACACTGTTTTGTTTTACCCGTTGATATGTAGAAATTCTAATTCCCGAGATCTTTCTATTCTCATCCTAATCACAGCCATATGAATGGTATTATCTCTTAGTTGAGAAAGTTCACAGGGAAAAAAACAACAACATGTTTTGATTAAACTTTTCTGTGGGGTTAGGGAGATGGTTCAGTTGGTACACTGCCACACAAGCATGGTGACCTAAGTTTGAATCCTCCATTGCCCACATAATGTATAGAAAAGTAGCTTTTTATGTTCCTATCCACAATCGTCACCATCTCATTTCTTTTGAGGACAAGTTTAGTTGCCATTCCGTGATGGAAACCTGTTCTAATGTCTACTCTGAATTATTAAAATTATTTACTTGAGAAAAATATTCTCTAGTACACTTCAAAAGTATACCAGGAAGGACAGCAGAAGAATGCCTGCCTGCGCTCAGCTATTTGAACTATCTGGGTCCTGCTCTTCACATATCTGTGTGCAGTGTTTTCATGTTGGGTTCTAAGTTTTCCCTTTCATGTCTGTCTTTTCCAGCCCACAAACATTAGCTTTATGGTTTTACTATGTGGCCAGTAAGGAGCATCACAAAGGTTCATAATGTTTGACTGGTTCTTTTTTATTTGAAGAATTAATCATTTATTATTAACTTACTCTTTATTTTACAACTAGAGCAGGTATAGGCCAGAGACACCATGGGAACTGTTCATATTACATAGCAAACTACCACAGGGCCAGCCCTAGAAGGCAGGTCTCCTGGCTCCAGGTTTTGTATGGTTTTTAGGGTACTCAGTGAATAATCTATGCTCAGAGTATCTGCGTGGCAGAGAGTTTGGCACTTTTATTACGGGTGAGCACAAAAGTATTAAAGGATTCCTTACAATGGAAACTTTCCTGTTAATTATCAGTGCCCCTTTCAGGAATAAGTACTATTATTTCCTTGGTTGTTGCTTTTATAAACCTGCTCTCATTGCAGTTGGTTATTTTTTGTTACAGAGTCCATTTCCTGGGCGACTGCTTTTGGACACTCTACAAGGTGGAGTTCTCATGTGTGTTCATTTTGTTCTTCCCAGGTTTCATTGCTTCAGACATGACATCCAGACACTCCAGTACCCAGTTGTGGTTAATTACACATTACCATGAAATGGGATCATTGTATGACTATCTTCAGCTCACTACTCTGGATACAGTTAGCTGCCTTCGAATAGTGCTGTCCATAGCTAGTGGTCTTGCACATTTGCACATAGAGATATTTGGGACCCAAGGGAAACCAGCTATTGCCCATCGGGATCTAAAGAGCAAAAACATCTTGGTGAAAAAGAATGGACAGTGCTGCATAGCAGATTTGGGTAAGCTTTTATAACATTTTTGTTTACCAGTGTTACTAATTAATATAGTACCATAGTGTTTAGCCAGCTTGTATTGCCTGTTCCTTCTAACATGCAATTCTAAACAGTGTCAGACATTCAGAGAAGTCGAACATAATTATTGTCAGCCATTGTTGATCTACCATTTGAATTTGCCTAATAATATTTTACAGTTCTTTGATCTTTGCTACATAGTCATCTATCAGTTCATGTTAATCTTTGATATATTACACAGTAAATTGCAGACAAAAGAACTCTTTTCTCTGACAACTTCAGCACCCAAACTAATATACCATTAACTGCCTTATTTTATTCTTTTTTCTTTCAGGTACAATTTGCATATCATGAGCCATACAAATCTTATATACATGCTCAGAGTTTCAGCAAAAGCCGTAACCCCAAATGTCTATCGAGATTTTCCTGTTATTCTAAGCAGTCACCTTGGGTTCTTTTACTCAGGCACTACCCCACCCTCAGAGGCAATAAATATTGTTGCATTCTGATTTCACAAACTTTTCCCTGAAAGTAGGCATACAACTAATTTTTTTTTTTGTCTTTTTGAGACAGGATATCTCTTTTGTCCCATCTGGCCTAGAGCTTGGTATGTAGACCAGGCTGGTCTTGAACTCACAGAGAACTGCCTGCCAAGGTGTGTGCCACCATGTCTGGCCTAAGACGGTTCTTAACCACTATGTGGGTGCTGGGAATAGAACCCGGGTCCTTTGCAAGAGCAGTCAGTGTTCTTAACTGCTGAGCCATCTCTCCAGCCCCACAACTAAATACCTTGTAGAAGGGCTTGTCTTAAAAATAGTTTATGAAGTCATTCTTCTCTGACCAAGGGAAAATTATCATTTTGAGAAAGTAGTCTTTAAGCTAGTTCACTCCTTGCCCACTGAGCATCACATTCTTACAGTGTTAGGGTACTGCTAACCAAGCATTAATGCTACTATGAATGTGGCTGTTTTCATGGACAATGACAGTTATATAAAACAATAATCCTAGACACCTATAATATTGGCCGAATAGGTGTGCTAATAACTGAATTATAATGTGTCTTCATTTAAATCAACCATTGAGGCTCCTCATTCTAATAAAGGTTAAAATGAAATTAGCTTTAATTATATAATAAATAAATTTTGTAGTTATGGTGAAGGAAACCCTTATGGGTTTTGTCGTGCCTCTTTGAGCAAGGGTGATTTGGGTGCGAATTCTGACTTTCCTTGTTATTTGCTCTGAATCTTTATACACCTGTTTAGCTGTGTTTGCTGGGCTCAAGTTCTCACACTGCTTGCACTCTCTTCAAGGGGTGGTTCTGGTGTCGATGCCATACACTGCACTTTTGCATAACTTGAAGCCTTCATAATAATGTGTTCCCACCAGCTATACAATAATATATTGCATATGCCTTACAGGATTCTCATAAGATCCAGGAATTATGAATATCTAGCAAGTAACAATTCAAATGATAACTGCTATGATAACTGATGAGCTGGGAGGGTGGGAAAATGAAGGCAGCTGTTAGCTTTGGTTTATGGAACTTGGTTAAGAGGGGGGGGCGGATTTTGCCATTGAGTCCAGCTAATTAATGGTTCAGCCACATTTCTTCTGCTCTGAAGCCTTTCAATTAGATAATATTGGTTACTTTAAAAGTATGTGCTATCAAGCCATTGTATAGGAGATTGTTAATATTGTATAGGAAATGGTTCCTTTAAAGACTCTTAAGTTGAAAATAATTTTACATGATATACCCAGAAATAAAGGCTCACTCATAAGAAATAGTGTTCTGTTATCAACACTGCCAAAAGAACTATATCCCATTTATTTTTCTACCATTCTGTTAGAAAAATTCAAACATTTTAAAGAATATTATAACATTCAAAACCTAGATTCAAAAATTAAAAATTTTTGCCACATTTGTTTTATAGGGTTCTGTATATATTTTTCCTAATCTTTCAAAGTCTGTTGTAGACATTATAACACTTTACTCCAAAATACCTCAAATGTAGCCCTTGAAAATATCTCAAAATCTTATCTCCTCCAAAAATCAGTTTCATTTCACTTGAAAATCATAAGGTTCTTACTATGTAACCTAGATATCCTGGAGCCTACTACGTAGCCTAGGCCATCCTGGAGCCTACTATGTAGCCTAGACATCCTGGAGCCTACTATGTAGCCTAGACCATCCTGGAGCCTACTATGTAGCCTAGACCATCCTGGAGCCTACTATGTAGCCTAGGCCATCCTGGGGCCTACTACGTAGCCTAGGCTGGCTTTAAACCTATGATCCCCAAGCCTCAGCCTCCTGAGTCCTGAGATTCCATGTGGGCACCACTAGACTTGACAGTTATTCTCAACTTTTATAAATCAGAATTTAGTTGAACTTCACAAATTACATTTTGTTTCCTTTTCAGTGTCACAAGTATTGTATATTAGGTGAGGAATTTTCTGTGAAACATACTTTTCTGGTTTTTTTCTTTTTTTAAAATGAATCTTATCATTTAGGGTTGGTTAGTCTGGAACTCATTTACTTTGAAACTTGTAGACTTCTGCCTCTGCCTCCCATGTGCTGGGATTGGGAGTGCAGCAGTGTGCACTAGCAGGATATGGATCAGGGCTACAGCCATCTGAAGACTTGCCTGGGCCTGGAGGAGCCGTATGCACTGTGTGCAGCTCTCCACAGGGCTACTTAGTGTAGCTCCTTAACACAATAAGTGACCCAAAGAGAACACTCATGAAGCCTTCTATAATGGCTTTTATACCATAATTTAAAAGACACACATGGTCACTTTTTTCATCTTTTCTTCATTAGTCCACTCCAAAATTTTGGCCATATTTGAAAACCATCACAGCTGATATAGCCATGTTCTGTTTAAATTGCATCTTTCCAGCGTGCTATCTACTATAGTTCTAGAAGCGATAAAGGGGCATGTTCGAGAAAAGTTCACAGTGGCCATAAAACTTTGGAATTCATTTTAAAAACAAAGAAGAACCATTCTGTTTTAGAGGAAGACAGCTGCCAATATCGTTGCTGATTATGAAGGATTATAATGTGGAGTCATCATCCCATGCATCCAAAGCTATAATAGACTGTCAGGCAATGGGGAGACAAGGGCAGGCGGGTTTCTCTGAGTTTAAGGCCAGCTTGGTTTACATAGTGAGTTCCACACCAGGCAGGGATACATAGTGAGACCCTGTCCTGCGGAGACATTCACTACAGGTAACTGGAGGGATTTCCAAGGGACCTTTGAATTACAATGTTTACAGGAGCGTCTTGCTCCTACATGGAACTTCTCATTATATTGAGCATTATAGCAATCATTTTTAGATGGTCTATATATGCATCAATAAATAATTCCATCCTCCAGCTATGTGTGAATCTGTCTGTCCCCAGTGGCTAGTGAGGAATAGCAAGTCTCTCTAATTGACTGAAGAAATCAGAAATGAGCCATGGTTTAAGTGCTTAGGAACCTTTTAACGAGAGAGATGCACTTTGACTCAAGGTCCAGTTTCTTGCTGTCTGTTCCCATGATTCTAGGGGGAGGCCTATGGCTTCGGCCAGCCTGACTGCTCTGATAAGCAGCTGTTTCTTTGGGACACAGCAGAACCTGTCATGGCCTGCTTTTTATGGAGTGATAAATTACCTCAGATTTCTGGTCTCTTGCTGTTTAAAATTTGTATTTGGAGACTGGTGGTGTTTGAGCGCTTAATTTGCTTCTTTCCAAACCACATAGAGGCACACAGAGGCTCATATGTAACATGTGAGCCTGTTTTCCCATGGACTTCAAACACTAGCCTCGTACTACTTTAGTGCTTTCATCTGCCCTTATGCACTTCTGTCTTCTAGAGCTTCCTATATTAACCTGATAGCCTGATGATCTTCGCATTGGTCCTTTTTTTCTGGTCTTTCAAAGTCACAAGTGACCACAGGTTAGTCTGAGGGTAACACAGCAGTGCCCACACTTACCACCAGAGGGCGCTTTTGATAGGAGCTGTTTTATTTTTTTATTTTTTTTAACCATTTCTTTTTTTATTTTATTTGTTGATGTTTTATGCATTTCATACTTCATTTTTCATTTCTGTTCAGGCATATTGCCCTATTCCTTCCCTCCACCCCACCCCCTCCCATCGCAGATCATGCATTCTGCCATAATTGTCCTGCATCTTTCTCTCAGTCTTTTTTTATGCTTAGGAATTCACATTTTCCTCCGTTAATTTCACATTACTCTAAAATATGGATACATACTCTCCACCCATGTACAGTAATTACAGAGTCTGAAAATAATTGGTGGGTGGATTCTAAAGCCCATTGAGAGATTCACATTATAACAACATAGTTACTTTCAGATAAACAAAAATATAACCATACTGTCATTCAGCCTGCCTTTCATCTGGGGGATTTGGTGTTAGCATCCACAAATGAGGGAAACCATTCTCCGTTTGTCTTTCTGGGACTGTGTTACTTCACTCAGCATAATGGCTTCGAGCTCCATCCATTTACCTGCAAAGTTCATAATGCCGTCTTTCTTTACCACTGAATAGTACTCCATTGTGTAGGTGTACCACATTTTTGTCATCCACTTGTCTGTTGAGGGGCATTTGGGTTGGTTTCAGCTCTTCACTATTGTGAAGAGAGCTGCAATAGACACGGATATGCATGTATCTTTGCAGTCGGATGAGTCTTTGGGGTATGTACCCAGGAGTGGTATGACTGGGTCAGGTGGTAAGCTCATTTTGAGTCTTTTAAGGGTTCTCCACACTGCTTTCCATAATGGTTGTACAAGTTTACATTCCCACCAGCTGTGGATGAGTGTTCCCCTTTCCCCACAACACCTCCAGCATCTGTTGTCTTTTGTTTTCTTGATCTTAGCTAGCCGTACTGGAGTGAGATGATATCTGAGAGTGGTTTTAATTTGCATTTCCATAATTATTAATAATGTTGAACACTTTTTAAGATGTTTCTCAGCCATCTTTAATTCTTCGCTGGTGAAGACTCTGTTCAGCTCTTTACTCCATCTTTTGAGTAGGTCATTTGTCTTCTTCTTTGTTTTTTTGAGTAGTTTATATATACTTGACATTAATGCCCTATCAGATGTGTCACTGGTAAAGATTTCTTCCCACTCTGTGGGTTTTCTCTTCACCTCCTTGATTGTTCTTTAGCTGTACAGAAGCTTTTGAGTTTTATGAGGTCCCATTTGTCAACTCTTGACCTTACTTCCTGTGTGGCTGCTGTCCGATTTAGAAAGTCTTTTCCTACACCTATGTCTTATAGGTTGTTGCCAACTTTTTCTTTTATCACCATCAGGGTTTGAGGCTTCATGCTGAGGTCTTTGATCCACTTGGAGTTTATTTTTGTACAGGGTGAGAGGTAGGGATTTAATTTTGTTCTTCTACAGATGGTGATCCAATTTGCCAGCACCATTTGCTAAACATGCTATCCTTCCTCCATTGAGTGATTTTTGCCCCTTTGTCAAATATGAGGTGGCTGAAATTGTATGAGCTCAAATTTGGATCTTCAATTTTGTTCTGTTGGTCAACTCGTCTGTTTTTGTGCCAGTACCAGGCTGTCTTTATGACTATTGCCCCGTAATATAGTTTGAAGTCTGGTAGGGCAATACCTCCTGTATTGCATTTTTCACTCAGGGTTGCTTTAGCTCTTTGGGGGTCTTTTGCTTTTCTATATGAATTTAATGATTTTTTTTCCAAGTCTGTGAAGAAGCTCGTAGGGATTTTGATTTGGATTGCATTGAATCTCTATATCAGTTTGGGTAAAATGGACATTTTTACTTTATTAATTTTCCCAATCCATGAGCATGGGAGGTCGTTCCATCTTTTGATGTCATTTTCAATCTCCTTCTTCAGGGGTTTAAAAATTTTTGTTGTGGACATCTTTGGTATCTTTGGTTAGGTTTGTTCCCACGTATCTTATTATTTTTGAGGCTATTGTGAGTGGGAAGGTCTTCTTATATTCCATGTCCACTTGTTTATTGTTGGTGTAAAGAAAGGCTACTGATTTTTCTAGGTTAATTTTGTAGCCTGACACTTTACTATAACACTTAATTGTTTCTAGAAGTTTTCTGGTGGAGTTTTTAGCATCCCTTAGGTAAACTATCATATCATGTGCAAAAAGAGATAGTTAACTTCTTTTTTTTTCTGATTAATACTCCTTTAATTTCCTTCTCTTGTCTTATTGTCCTAGCAAGTGTTTTGATCACTACGTTGAAGAGGAATGGTGATGGGGGCAGCCTTGCCGGGTTCCCGCCTTTAAGGAAAATGGTTCCAATTTTTCTCCATTTAGGATGATGTTGGCAGTGGGTTTGCTATATATGGCTTTGATCATGTTGAGGAATGTTCCTTTCAGTCCTATTCTCTCTAGGGCTTTAAACATAAAGGGATGCTGGATCTTGTCAAAGGCTTTTTCTGCATCAATTGAGAAGATCCTGTGGTTTTAAAATCCTTCAACAGCACTCTCTGAGGTAAGAAGTGAGCTGATTACATTGTTCTTTTCCCTTTAGGTCTGGCGGTCATGCATTCCCAGAGTACCAATCAGCTTGATGTGGGAAACAATCCCCGAGTGGGGACCAAACGCTACATGGCCCCCGAAGTTCTAGATGAAACTATCCAAGTGGATTGTTTTGATTCTTACAAGAGGGTCGATATTTGGGCCTTTGGCCTTGTTTTGTGGGAAGTGGCCAGGCGGATGGTGAGCAATGGTAAGTGTCTGATGTAAACTGTCCTTGTTTATATTCTCTTGTTGTTCTACTGCTAAAAAGGCACAAGGGAATAGGGAAGCCCACGTTGTTTCTTCAGTCATACTTTCCTGGCCTTGGCACATAGATTTGACTTTTGACAGGTAAGTGTAGTGAAATGAATTGCATTTGACATGCAGGAGGGAAAATGACAACTGATGTTCCAAATATGTTTGTTGAGAGTCTGTTTTCTTGGTTTTGTTTGGAGTGGTTCATATTTCCTTTTTTCTTCTGTCTTCCCGTTGGCTTCCTTTTGCCACCCTTCCCTCTTTTCTCCTCTATGAATTAGGCTAAACTTAAGGGGCTGTTCTAGTTTGTCTTTCAATTGCTGTGACAAAACACTCTGACAGAAACCAACTTGGGAAGGAAAGGGTTTATTTGGCTCACATCCCATGGTCACAGTTTATCACTTAGGGAGCCCGACATAGGAACTCAGGGCAGGAACCTGGAGGCAGGAGCTGAAGCACAGGCCATGCAAGAGTGGCTTGCTCCACTGGCCCATGCTCAGCCTGCTTTCTTATATAATACAGGAGCATCTTTCCAGGAGTGGCACTGCCCACAGTGAGCTGGGTCTTCCCATATCACTCAACAATCAAGAAAATGCCCCACAGACATGGCCACAGGCCAGTCCAATGAAGGCAGTTCCCCATGAGGCTCCGTCAACCCAGGTGTGTCAAGTTGACACTGAAGGACAGGGGCATACTTAGGTAACCCTAAGGGTAAGAATCTGCTGCTGCAGTTATTCTCTGTTTTCACGCTTGGAATGCATTGCTTTATAAGAAAGCATGCAAGATTGTCTGAATGAGTCCAATTTAAGTTCAGGGCCCCTGGATGGGATACTTACGTTGATTTGTTTGAGTGGTTTTATGAAATGATGTTATCTTAGCTGATAAGGAAGCATTTGTTGCTTTTTTCCTTTCTTTTTTTGTGAATTTTATTAACGTATTTATTTTTTATTTTTGAGAGCATCTCACTGTGTATCCATGGCTGGTGTAAAACTCAAAGAGATCTGCCTGCCTCTGCTTCCTTAGTACTGGAATTAAGGGTGTATACAACTGTGCCTGGCATATTTGTCACTCATTTTGACCTGTACCTCCCACACTGAGCCCTCTGTCTCATCTACAAGGCACCTAAGTCAGCCTCACACAGTGGAACTTTCCAGTGTATTTGGAAAGCACTAATTATTATTCCATCAAATTGGGCATGCCCCAATGACCCACAAAGTGGGTTTTCTGGTAGAATCCCTTGAATCAATTTGATGAACTTTCTTCCTATTTTTACAAAGTATATGTCTAAAATTATCCCAGGAAAATAAGAAAATCTTATTTAAATTTTTATTCAGTTTCAACAGCTATTTTACATTTTCCCCTCTTGGGAACCATTTGGGATCCTGGATAGGATCTGCTGAACAGTACATGAAATCTAAGGTCTGCTCCGCAGCCACTGGCCACTGGTCTTTTTTTCCTAAGGATTAAGATTTGTGGAGTAATTATAGTTTTGTGACTGCCACAGCCAGAGATGAGAAGGTTCTGTGAGGGAAATGGTGTTGAGTAATTTAATACAGTTTCAGTGTATAATAACTGAAGTTGGGCGCTTTCACGACAGCTTCTTCTGTGACATCACTGCGTCTGCTTTGAACACACCCTCTGATGACATATGACAAGTGTTTCAGATTAAACACATATGGATTGTAATTTGACAGTTCTTTTTAATAGAGCCATGGATATTTTTCTGGTAATTGTTTCTTAATCCGCTGTCTTGAGGGTGGTGCCATCCAAGTGCCTTGGGACCTGTTTGCAACAGAGAGATTGCTGGTTTATAAAGTTCTGAACTTTGCCCGAGATTGCACATGGACTTCTTTTCCTTACCCCACCCCAATCATTTGTGATGGCCTTAGAACTGAGAAAAAAAAAATTCTGCTAAGCCTATCTTAAGAGAATTAGAGGATTTGTGCCAAAATAAGCTGTGTGATGGAGAACCCCCCCCCCTCCCCAAGAGGAAGCTGGTGTCCCTGGCCAGCACGGTAGTGGTAGCGTCTCCAGCTGAGGGTGTACCGCTCAGAGCCAAGCGGGCTGCGAGGGTGTGTGGGCTTTGTAAGAACTCATGTCACAAACTTTCTGCCTGTGTCACAGGCACAAACCCAAATGACTTTTAAAGCTAGGCTGTGATTAATAGCATTCAGTTTGAAGTTAGAGTCATCAGTTTAAAATTTAGCTCAACAACTGTTAGTTTGCTTGCTAGATCCTGTGATTAGATTATTTTGGGAGATGAGATAGTGTGGATAGCAGAGGAAGGGAGAATGTTTTGGTTGTTTTTTTTTTTTTTTTAAATTTACTTTTTTATGCTTTGCATCATAGTTTCGACTGCTAGTTATTTCCTAAGATGCCGTGGATTAATAGCATTCAGTTTGAAGTTAGAGTCATCAGTTTAAAATTTAGCTCAACAACTGTTAGTTTGCTTGCTAGATCCTGTGATTAGATTATTTTGGGAGATGAGATAGTGTGGATAGCAGAGGAAGGGAGAATGTTTTGGTTGTTTTTTTTTTTTTTTTTAATTTACTGGTCTCCCCTTTGCATCATAGTTTCGACTGCTAGTTATTTCCTAAGATGCCGTGGGTTGAGCGTCTGTTCCATGATGTGGTTCAATTATTTTAAGGGGGAGATAAGGGAATCTTATGTCTCATTTTAGTGTAGGTATTGTCCTCTGGGAGTAATTCTCTTGATCTTTCCCTTTCTCTTTTACTAGTCCCTCTTCTTCCATGAACATTCACATGCACATACAATACACGTATACATGTGTGTACACAGAGCCACAAATTAGTTTATCTAAACTCAAGCTTGAAACTGTTCAACACTTCTTGTAAATCTATTTTATTAGTATTATTTTAACTACTCCCTCAAACAGAAAATTGAGTAGAAAGAAAAGAGTAATTTTGCCTTCAAATTCTGCCATTCATATTTCTTGTCCTTTTGAGAGATTACAAGCTAACCATATCCCCCCAGGTAGATAGGGAAAGGGCCACTGATAAATAACAAAGAAGGCAAACTTCTGGTTCCTTTTTTTTTTTTTTTAACAGCTTTTTAAAAAAAATTTATTTATTTCTGTATGTGCATGAACGTACTGTCTGCATGCAGGTTTGTGCACCCGTGTCATGCAATGCGGAGGAGGTCAGAAGAGGGCGTCAGATTCCCCTGGAACTGGAGTTCTCCTGGAATTGGAGTTTCAGACAGTTCTTGGCCGCCATGTGGGTGCTGGGGATCGAACCTGGGTCCTCTGTAAGAGCGGTTGGCGCTCTTAACTGCTAGGCCATCTCTCCAGCCCACTTCTGGTTTCTTAACCTGAGACGAAGGCCTGGGGGCTCTTTCTCCTGCCAGCAGTGTTCCTCTTCGGACTGACCAGTCTAGCCAGTTTAGATGAGTCCAGGTCAGACCTGGACATAGCCTCACTTGGGCTGTGAACCAATCAGCCCTCTTTTCTTTGTTGACCAGTCTAATATCAAGGACCCTCCCTATACCATTAAAAACACTTAAAAGACCCAGGCCCTCCTAGGGGGCTTGAATTTTGGTCCTGAATCCCCTTTCCACCTGTAGGGAGTCTTTCTGTCTCTGTGCTTTGTTATGTGAGTGTGCTTCTTTGCTTTTAATAAAGTGTGTTGCCTGTTGCTGCGTGCTGTGGCCGAGATTCTCCCTGCCTCTTAATTTGTTCATTGACTGAGAAAATGAAACAGATCAGGACACCTGGACAGTAACACTCTCAGTTTGTCTGCTTTGTTGAAACTTGGTTGTCACCATTTTTCTTGGATGTGACTTTTCATGTTCTTATTTTTAAATGGTCAGCACGATATTTTATTAACCATCCCCATATTGTTAAACATTCTGTATCTCCCACCTGAGGTGCATCTTACACATTTTTGTGCATATAACTTTTTGTTTGGGGAATTTAATTCCTCATCTAAAAAGAAATAGGCTTAATAGGTCAGAATAAAGACATTTTCATGGCTTGGCACATAGTGGCAAATTGCTTTCCATAAGGGTCATCCTAGCTTACAGTATTTCCCTTTCCCCGGGGTGTGATAGACCTATTCCACTTTCTTACCACCTTTAGGATCTGTCATTAAAATAATATATATTTAAAATTATTGTGTATAAATGTACCTCATTTTAATATATGAATATTTTCTATTAAGGTTATTATATTTTGTGTCTTTGGAGATTTATTGGTGGTAGGTAGTAGCTTCCTACTGAATTTCTGACAGTGATTCTCAGGTTGGAGAATGCGATAACCCAGGATATGATATGCATGTTTGTCAATATAGAAATCTTAGTAGGCAAAAGAGAAGATGCTGGCAAACATCTGTACAAGAGAGGGCTTTCTGCTATGTGTTTCTGTCTTCCATTGCTCTGGGTCCCCAGGGCATGGAGCACAGAAGTCCATGTGAGTGGTACCCCAGAGCTCTGTACTGTTGCTCCTAGGCTTGCTAGGGTTGGGGAATCTGTTAACAATCTGGTCTCCCATATTATACTATGACTCTGATTTAGATTCATTTTATCTGTGAAAAAATATTGATAGTAGTACCCACTTGGAAAGATCATGATGATTAAATGAGATCATGTCAATAAAGCACCTAGTATGTGTCTTGTGCGTAATAAGTTCACTGGCTGCACTTCTGGGCTCTTTTCCATTGAAATGGGAAGTTTCTGGGAGTTCGTAGATCCTCCTCACCTTTCCCAGCTCCCACCCTGCTCTTCTTTTCTCTGTATTACATGTGTTTCCCCTCTTCCCTGCCTATAAAACTCTTTGGAACACTCTTGTTTCACTGGTTTTGATTATTTTGTGATGAAATTTAGTGCTCTGATTTGTGATAAACTATCATATCACAGGCAAAAATTCTTTCTGGCCAAGCTGCACCTCTCACGGGGTGGGCACCAGGCAGTACTTGTTAGAGTGAACATGTTTGGCACACATAGCTTGGGAAACCTCTTATAATGAATCCTTGAGCTTGCCAGGGATTCGCATGTGTTTCTATTCCTAAGTACAATGGCTCGTGTATGGGAACCATGACAGCACTTGTTTCTTCAACAGCTGCCTATCTGGCGTGTTTTCTGATGGGATTTCACTACCTTATTGTGTACTAAGGTTTGAGCAAATGAATCTTAATGGGGAAAAAAAAATTCATACTTGTTAAAATAATTTCAAAGTTTTTATTCATTTATTTTAACCTTTACGGGAGTGACTGGGGACGGAATATGGGGGCGAAGTTGGAGGAAGATTATTTTGTTCCTGTGATTTCCTAGAATTCTGTGTCTTGATACAGAGGAGGACAGTCAGTTGGTCTCATACTGAAACAAGTTGAAGTCATCGGAACTTTCTCAGATGCTGTGTGCTTGATGTCTTTCTCCTGATTCACCTCTAAGACAAACAAAGCATCAGACCTTGTAGCAGCCCTAGCATTTGGTTTATAGTACCTCTTCTCAAGAGGCCTGCACCGCTACCCCGTGCTTGAGCATTTGTGGTTCTTTTGTCTTGTCTAGGTTTTGAGGGGGTGTGCAGGCTTTCACTTGGGGAGCAGCCGTCCAACTACCCTATATTCTTGGACCTCCCCTTTGACAGCCTATGATAATACTGGATGTTTCAGTTGTGTCTAGCTACATAGTAGTCTAAGCTACTGACTCCTGCTTGCTACCGCTATTAGAATCTCGTCTTCAGAATTAATTTTATAATTTGAGTACGGGTTTCTGCAAAGGAGGTTGGCTTTTTTTGGGTTATCTTCATTCTTTTTTTTTATGCTTTTATTGATGTTTTGTGTATTTCAGACATCATTTCTCAGTTCAGTTTAGACATATTCCCCTTTCCCTTCCTCCCACCCGACCCCAGAAAGACTGAGAGAAAGATGCAGGATAGTTATGGTAGGAGGATGGTTTTGACTTTGAGTACTGTCTGTGGTTCTGAATACCCAAGAGTTACAGGGGAGGTGGTAGTGGGGTGAGGACACAGCTGTCCTGGCCTTATTTTACCTAGCAGGGAGTAGAGCTATTCTTTCATTGTCTGCCTTCAGAAAGGACTATTGGCTATGGGTTCCTAATCGTAAGACTCTGGGACTCTAGGGTTCACAGTCCCTTAACAACAAAAATCTCTTTTTGTTTATTTGGCAGTGAGGAAAGGCTAAGAGGGCCAGGACTCTCTGGCTGATATTCATTCTGCCATGGCCAGCCTTATCCATTTATCCTTAACTACCTCTTGTTAATGTGTGCCATGGTATGAAAAATATTTTGAGATTATCTTGTGAGGTACAGTAGATAAACTAACACAAATACTGGATGTGCTCCTTTGAACCCTGTTGCACTAGAAAGATGCTTTCCTGTAAACCTGACATTCCCAAGATCCATCCACACACATAGTACTTTCATGATTTGTTTCCATATCCAGATGTCACTTGTACCAGTATCATGTGATTTTTTTGTTGGTTTTTCATATTAGTCTCCCTTCCTTCCTTCCTTCCTTCCTTCCTTCCTTCCTTCCTTCCTTCCTTCCTTCCTTCCTGATGGTTCTCCTATCACGTACTCTCATACTCTGGCTCCCAACTCCCTCTCGCGGCAGCAGGCACCCCCGATCTACCAAATTGTACTCCCAAGCACAGTGTAGACCAAGCTGGCCTTGAACTCACAAAGATCCACCTATCTCTATCTATCTCCCCAGTGCTGGGATCAAAGGTCTATACTCCCACTTTGGGCTCATATTGGCTCTTTTCAAAATTAATTTTATTTTGAGAGAAAATTAATATCACTGCTAGAATTGGTGGACCAGTATCACATGGCATCATGTGGATGGAAATTATATAAATATGCAACCAATAAAATGAGAGGTTTTGTCTCTTTAACATATCATATTTTCTCAAATACCACCCTTAAGGAAACACTCTTAATGTAGTGTCTTCTCAGAAGGCAAGTATGAACGCTCCTCTTTCTAAAATGGCCTTCCTTCTGATGCCCTAGTATCTGAAAGCTTCAGCATTTCTGGAGGAATGAACTGACAGCAGTGGAACTCTGTGAATACAAGTGCCAGGACTGTGTTCTCCTCACTTATTACCTGATGTGACTACCGGAGATTCACATAGAGAGTGGTATGCTCATTATTGCAGTCCTGGCTTTTTGGGAGACTTCTAGCATATAAGTAGAAACCCCACTCTAGTTCAGGTTTGCCATTGATTAACAGTAAACTTCAATAATGTATGATCTCTAGTTTTTTTTTTTTTTCCTTTTGGAGGATAGAAAGGATGTGACCTACATGGCTCTAACATCCCATTCATGCCTGTTTTTCTTACTGTTGAGTTATTCAAAGTGTTGCCATGTCCATTGTCTCTTACCGCAATAAATAAATTCTCAAACCTTTGACACTCAAAGGGTTTGCATAACTTAGTTGGCAGAACACTTGACCTGATAATGGTCCCCCCAACCCACAGGAGCCTATGTTTATCTTACCTCTGCCCCTGCCATTTAGTATGACTACTCACATATTTTGCTCTGGAGATGTATTTGGTTGTAGAGTATTCCTTGACTTTGATTGTGGTGTCACATAAAACAGTGCATACTTCTTGTCACCTTAATAAAATATAAAAAGTTACCAATTCTATAAATACATCAAATAGCAAAGGTTTTAGATAAGGAATTATGGCCGGATAATCAACAAGGACATGTCTTCATATCTGTAACGTAACGTAAGTTCTGAGGAAGCTGTTAAACAACATTCTAGTCTAAAAGTGATCATATTTTTGTTGAATGATAAACTGTCAGAAATAAACAGATGAAGCCACAACAGTCGAGAAGGCAGCTAAGTATAGGCTGAACACTGACCTTGGGGGCTCTGGACTTGTGGAATCACCAAGGGCCTTTTCAGAAAACAGAAGTCATACACCAAGAGAAGAGGAACTCAATTGGGCAAGCTTGAGAGGATGTGAGGTGCAGGTGGGAATGAGAGGTTCGCACAGATAATGAAGACACTGGGCCACACAAAAGTAAGAGTTGTGGGAAGTCCTAAAAATTTACTGGAATGGCAAGTCCTTCAAGGGTGGATGACACCCAGGCACGTGAAAGGTGGTGGTGGAACATGGACTCTAGTTGGGGGGGATGCACATGGGCAGTACCAGCTAGAAACACATAGAGGAGAAATCCTACTAAGCTTCCTGGTGGAGGCAGTGGGATGTGGTAGAGAATGGCAGGGGAGGATGAGAGGCACCCCATGTCAACACACCTGCATGTAGGGGATGAGTGTGTGTGTGCATGCGTGTGTGTGTGTGCTTTTGTGTGTGTGTGTGTGTGTGTGTGTGTGTGTGTGTGTGTATGTATGTATGTGTGTGTGTGATAGTCCAAGGCCTCTAGGACAGGTTCTCCAGTTTCTAGATCAGTTGCACCACATGCTTTCCAGAGCGCACGTTGCAAATATTCTTGTTGACATACACATGAGCTTTGTGATGTGTATCTTAAAGATCTGGAAAACTACAGCATGACAGCTGAGGACTTTACTCAGAACCAAGCAGCGTATTAGTGCTTGGGGATGTTGGAAAGGATAGATTTGCCCCAAAGAAGACAAAACTTTCCATTAGACATATGCCCGGGGTGGAGGACAGTTATATAAATCAGTTGCATATGCCCAAAGCTGTGGGGGAGGAGGTTATGAATAATTTCTCTGATTTCTTTCCCATAGTCCCTTTGAGTCAGCAGCTGTCTTAACGGGAAGGCAAGGCCTGCCTGTTTGTTTCTTCCTTGGCCACTGTCTAACGGTGCCTCTTCTTCTGCATTTCTGTGTCATTTGCTGTTTGTACCACTCATTTGGCACTTGAAGTACTTTGTAATTTTAGTTGCTTTCCTGAATTTGTGCTGTCCTCTTCACTAGCTCATGGCTTGGCAAGTACTTAATGGGTGCCACCTCTGTAGGGCTTACAGTTTACTCTCTTACTTGGCTAAACCGGATTATCACCTTCAGGCAGAAATGAGGAACAGCTGTAAGTCTCTCAGTTTGTCCCTTGACAACACAAGTCATCTCACATCCTGCGTGCATAGCCCATTACCTCACCTTTCCTTCCACTTTGTACCCTGTACCAGTTTCACCGACAGGGAACTCCATCCATCTCTCCAGTATGTGAGGCTTGTGATTCTTCTTTGCTCCTACCGTGCCTTCACTTAGAACATACCTTGTCCTTGTGTTTTCTTCCCCCCACCTCTGCTTTGCCTCACGAATTGCTTATCGGTGTCCACCCAAGCCCTGTGTCTTAGAGCCTCTTTGTTTCCGTGGTGCCCAGTTTATAGATGGCACTTAGGAAAACACAGGTGTTCTTTCTCTGAGCTCTAAGTACTACTCTGCCCTCATTGCATAGCTTCTGGCTCTAATGCACACACACATACACACACACACACACATACACACACACACACGTTTTCAAGAGTTTTTCTATTATCTAAGGAAAAAAGAGAGATCCTCGCATTATCACCCACTAGATACTGATATCCTTGAAAAACAAAATGCTGTTTTACACTTTTCCGACCCTCAATCCATGGCATTCTGTTCACAGTAGAGGCGGAGTACTTTAGGCCGATTGAAACAGTTGCTTTCCTTGACCATAGTAAGGTTCTTTCCAAGAGACTGCTGCAGTTTAGTCCCAGGTTCTTTAGTTGTTGTTGTTTAGAAGCACAGCCCAGTCAGGTGGAAACAATGAGTCTGAGCCATCAATTAAAGAAATCAAGTCATGAGTCAATTTTCCATAGATAATGAGTTAAATGGTCTTTGAAGAGTTGATTCCTTTTGCGAAAACATGACAACATTTAAAAAGGTCAAAGTAGAAATGAAAAGGACTCAGCTTGCACAGTGAGCCTTTGGGTTCACTTGCACTTTGTGTTTTAAATATCCACCCATGATTAATTTTCTTTTCTGTTTATAAAAAAATCCAACTTTATGGGGCTGGAGAGATGGCTCAGCGGTTAAGAACGCAGACTGCTCTTGCAGAGGACCTGGGTTCAATTCCCAGCACCCACGTGGCGGCTAAGAACCACCTTTAACTCCAGTTCCATGGGAATCTGATGACCTCTTCTGACCTCTGCGGCATTGCAAGACACGGGTGCACCAACCTCCATGCAGACAGTATACTCATACACATAAAAAATAATAATAATAATAATAAATTAAAAAAAATCCAACTTTATATTACTGTTCACATCCACATAATTCTTTTAGTACTAACCAATCAAGCTGCCCCCAAATAGCTTTTGCTAAATTTGTAAAGATTTAAGACAGTCTCTTCTTTGCATCTCCACTGTAAAACTGAGAGCTAGTCAAAGCCCCCCCCCACTGAGTATGCCCTGTGGATTGTGTAGCCTTAGAAAAGATGGAGGTTACTTCTGAGCTGCATGCTCAGTTGTGTTTGGTAGCATCTCTTGGTGCTGAAGAGTGAAGGCTTTTTCTTGGATGCTCCCAGGGATCCTTACAAGAAGGAGACGGTGCAAGCTTCTCTTGTAAGCAGTGGTCTGTGCTTATTAAGAGCTATTGATGTTCATAGGAAAGGTTTTACACATTATGTGATACACATTACAAATGCAGTTATGCAATGTGGATATGTTACTTAGAATTAAGAAAGTATCAGTTAGAATTTTAAAAATACAATTTAGACTAGTTTTCATTTTAAAAATAAACTCTTTAGTTGAATTTGTGAGATTTAAAGACTCTGTAGTATTTCTGGAACAGATGCTCCTCATCCTATCCAGGCTCTGCATAAGTGGCTTGTATTTATGCGAGCTGTGTGCGAATGGATTCTCACTGTAATTTCTATGACAAATGAAAAGGGAATTGAAGCTTTTTTAGGGGGCCTGAAAGAACTGGAAAAACTTAATTATACCTTTCACTCAGAGCCTCCTTCTGTCCTCTCCAACAACCCCTTATGTGTCTAGGAATAGAAGTAAGTTACATGGAAAGGGCTGACAGCCAAGCTCATCACTGACCGCATGTTGAAACCCTTGATGAGGGAAAGGAAGTAACAGTTTCCTTGGTTTCATCTCTGTAAGGGGAAGGATACATTTGCTAATTCCAAGTGATGAAGCTTTAAATTTACTTGTGGAATTACTCTTCTTTGTGAAAAGTAAGGAAGTTGTAT
The DNA here is from genome assembly GCA_009823505.1 of Rhizomys pruinosus. Classification (NCBI taxonomy): domain Eukaryota; kingdom Metazoa; phylum Chordata; class Mammalia; order Rodentia; family Spalacidae; genus Rhizomys; species Rhizomys pruinosus. The sequence goes on from VZQC01001376.1 coordinate 670,690, forward strand.
AATTTTACTAGAAAAAAGACTTGTGAGCTTTGGAGACCCACAAGGGCAGGAGGTGAAAGAAGTAGCACTGAAGCCTGCTTCAGGCTGAGGGAAGGTGCCAGCCTTCTTGACTAGTCCTCTGCCTGCCTCAGGGCTGGCTGCTCACATTTTATCCTGTGCCTTGAATCTGATAGTAGCCATCAGAGCCTTCAAGCAGACAGCTGTGTCTGGTAGTTAGTGGGCATGAGTGAGTGGAGGGGGAAAAGAGAATGTGTCTCAGGTTACATTACTTGCATACCCAAATGAGTGTCTCAGGTTACATTACTCGCATACCCAAATGAGTGTCTCAGGTTACATTACCTGCATACCCAAATGAGTGTCTCAGGTTACATTACCTGCATACCCAAATGAGTGTCTCAGGTTACATTACCTGCATACCCAAATGAGTGTCTCAGGTTACATTACCTGCATACCCAAATGAGTGTCTCAGGTTACATTACCTGCATACCCAAATGGGTGTCTCAGGTTACATTACCTGCATACCCAAATGAGTGTCTCAGGTTACATTACCTGCATACCCAAATGAGTGTCTCAGGTTACATTACCTGCATACCCAAATGAGTGTCTCAGGTTACATTACCTGCATACCCAAATGAGTGTCTCAGGTTACATTACCTGCATACCCAAATGAGTGTCTCAGGTTACATTACCTGCATACCCAAATGAGTGTCTCAGGTTACATTACCTGCATACCCAAATGAGTGTCTCAGGTTACATTACCTGCATACCCAAATGAGTGTCTCAGGTTACATTACCTGCATACCCAAATGAGTGTCTCAGGTTACATTACCTGCATACCCAAATGAGTGTCTCAGGTTACATTACCTGCATACCCAAATGAGTGTCTCAGGTTACATTACCTGCATACCCAAATGAGTGTCTCAGGTTACATTACCTGCATACCCAAATGAGTGTCTCAGGTTACATTACCTGCATACCCAAATGAGTGTCTCAGGTTACATTACCTGCATACCCAAATGAGTGTCTCAGGTTACATTACCTGCATACCCAAATGGGTGTCTCAGGTTACATTACCTGCATACCCAAATGGGTGTCTCAGGTTACATTACTTGCATACCCAAATGGGTGTCTCAGGTTACATTATTTGCATACCCAAATGGAAAGGATTGCTTCAAAACAATGGGGTTTTTGACAAAATAATTTTGATTCTGGATGTTTGTAGCTAACTTTTTTATTCCCATTTATGGTTTGTAATGACTTTCTTTAGGGAGGGATTTTATTCCTTTTTCTGTGGGGGCGTGTTCCTGTGAGTGCATGCAGGGTGCAGGTGTGCATGTGCTTGTGTGTGTGCAAATCGGAGTGAGTCAGCCTTGGGACTCATTCACCATGTATCATCCACCTTGTTTTTTGAGAGAGACTGTCTCACTGGCGAGAAGCTCATCCACTAGGCCTAGCTGGGTGACCATTGAGCCCGTGAATCTACCTATTTCTACCTCCCTAGCACTGGAATTGCAAGCACATGCCCACTCCTAGCTTTTAAAAAGAGTTTCTGGCATTAAACTTGGATCTCCATGCTTGTATGGCAAGCATTTCACTAGCTCAGCTGTCTCTCTTTCTGATTACAGGAGAAATTTTTGTCTCAGGTCTCCCCATGCCTCATAGCAGAACTGTTTGTAAACACTGTTGGGGCAGTTAATAATTGTGATTAGTGAGAACTTTTCATATATTTTTCTTCTAACAGTTATTCTTCTGATTCCCTGCAGGGTATATATTTATTGCCTTGTTTTAGGACCTACCTATAGCTTCCTGAGCTGCCTTGATAGGAAGAAGGTGACTGGTACTTTATCTTGTCACATTATAACTCATACCCCTAATCAAACCCTGAGGAATATTTCTTCTCCTGCTAACACAGCCCAATTTTCATCCTGTTGCATGCAGGGATAGTGGAGGATTACAAGCCACCATTTTATGATGTGGTTCCCAATGACCCAAGTTTTGAAGATATGCGGAAAGTAGTCTGTGTGGATCAACAGAGGCCAAACATACCCAACAGATGGTTCTCGGATCCGGTAAGAATGCCAGGTTCTTCGTTTTAGAGCTTGTTCTTGCTTTCTAACTGATTCTTGGTGTTCAGCTGATGTGCACTGTCTATCTCCCATTCTCCTTCCCAATTTTATGTAGGTTCTTAGAGCCTAATTGCATGGGTTTGGAAAAAACGTCTCATTCTTGAAGAAACCTAGTCCAATAGATGTTGCTAATGATTGGTGATATTCACATGAATTCCATAATTGACTTGTGTCAGAAATAAGGTGACTTGTTACCACTGCCTTAAAACCATGGTTGTATATGAAAACTGTCTCCTCTCCGTCTCTGCTTACCTGAAATTCCCCAAACAGGCTGTTCAATGGTGAGGTGCCCAAATTGCTGCTCATAAGTAGTAATAGATCTAAGACTGAGAAGTGACCCAATTTGCAAATTTCACTATTATCTCTGGGTTAGTAACATTGTTTTTAGCAGCATTAAATCCTAAAGGAGTCTATGGCCTGTGGAATTTGCCTGGTGAAGTAAGTTGGTAGTTCAAAGGACAGTGTTCACGCAACTCTGTGTGTCTTCACTGTCAATCGTTAAGGCCTTGTCTACTTGCTTAGAGGGGATACAGTAGTGTTTTCAACTTCTCAAGACCCGCAAGTTTCTTCAAAACAGTTGACATGATATGTGCCCAGTTTTTGGGACCACTACAAAGCCAGTTGCCCTTGTGATGCTTGTTCTTTTCTCTCCTCAGACATTAACCTCTCTGGCTAAGCTGATGAAAGAATGTTGGTATCAGAATCCATCTGCAAGACTCACAGCTTTGCGTATCAAAAAGACTTTGACCAAAATCGATAATTCCCTAGACAAATTGAAAACTGACTGTTGACATTTTCAAGGTGTCAAGAAGGAAGAGTTGACATTGGTTGACATTGTCATTGTCCAGCTGGGACCTAATGCTGGCCTGACTGGTTACCAGAACAGAATCCATCTGTCTCCGTCCCTAAGTGGCTGCTCTGGTGAGGCCGACATCTCCCCTGGCTATGCTCTGGGGAGACACCAAAACCACCCTAAACCTCGCTCCAAGACGGAACTGGGCACTTTGCGAACTGTTCACACCGCAGAGACAGATGGTGGGCAGAGACGTTGCAAATGTAGGGAACTGGAGGAACACAGAGAAATACTAAAAGAGATCTGGGCATTACAACAGTGGCTTTGCGTATCTTTCACAGGTCTCCTAGACACTCCTCATGGGAAACTGGGGAGGTGGTGAATTTTTAATCAGCAATATTGCCTGTGCTTCTCTTCTTCATTGCACTAGGAATTCTTTGCATTCCTTACTCGCACTGTTACTCTTAATTTTAAAGACCCAACTTGCCAAAAACATTGGCTGCATATTCCACTGGTTTGTCTTTGGATAATAGGAATTCAGTTTGGCAAAAAAAAAAAAAGAAAAGAAAAAGAAAAGAAAAGAAAAGAAAAGAAAAAGTAATGTCAGACTTTGCTGCATTTTACACATGTGCTGATGTTTACAATGATGCCGAACATTAGGAATTGTTTATACACAACTTTGCAAATTATTTATTACTTGTGTGCTTAGCAGTTTTTACAGAACTGCTTTGTGCATATGTTAAAGCTTATTTTTATGTGGTCTTATGATTTTATTACTGAAATGTTTTTAACACTATAGTCTGAAATGGACATTTTCTTTTATTATCAGTTAAATTCACATTTTAAGAGCTTCACATTTTTTTATGTGTGTAGACTGTAACTTTTTTTTCAGTTCATATGCAGAACGTATTTAGTCATTACCCATGCGACACCACCGAATATATTACTGATTTAGAGGCAAAGATTTCAGTAGAATTTTAGTCCTGAACGCTGTGGGGGAAAAATGCATTTTCTTCGGAATTACCCATTACATGCATTTAAACTCTGCCAGAAAAAAATAACTATTTTGTTTTAATCTACTTTTTGTATTTAGTAGTTATTTGTATAAATTAAATAAACTGTTTTCAAGTCAAATGGTGGAATTATTTTTAATGTATAAAAAAGATCTGTGCAATCTAATGTGCTTTCTTATGGGAGTAGTAGAGGCAAAAAACTAATTTGAAAATTGAATTTGCTTTTCAAGACAAGTAATGAGCCTGGGGGTGCTGAGGCTGGCACACAGCTTGAATTTGGTGTCAGAAAATCTCTGAGATTTTCCTTCTGTTCTTTTCTACTGTGATTTTTTTCCCTTTGCTTTCCTAACTTTCTGTTTTTAAAAAATTATTTTTATTTTATTTTCTGTGTATGAATCCTGTGCCTGCATGTATGTAACTATACCAAATACACCCAATGCCCCCAGAGTCAAGAAGAGGGCCTTGGATCCCCTGCAACTGGAATTACTGTTGGTTGTTAGCCACCATGTGTGTGCTGGGAACTGAATCTGGGTCCTCTGCAAGACTGGCCATTGCTCTTAGCCACTGAGCCCTCTCTCCAACCCCAAGCTTCCCAAGTAAGAGAAATAAACGTCTGTCATTGATCTTTCTCACAGGAGGTTGTGAAGGAGAGGAGGAAGGCTGCTAGGTGCAGGGTCCCAGTGAGAGGGCAGCCTCGTGACGCCCCACCCTGGGACTTGGGAGTCCATCCTTTGCTATTTTCTTTCTCAACAACATTAAGAAAAGAGGATTTACAGTGTTCCAATAAAGAGAAGGGTCAGAAAATTCTAGAAGCCCTCTGGTTAGTAATTTACTTTGCATACATTAACTTGGAGGGCCTATCAGACAGTCACATTTGACGTTTTTAATTGAAACTTGAAATTTTAATTCATATTACATGTAGCATCAACTTTACTATGTTAACAAATTTAAAAGTCTGCAGTTCAGAGGCATTAATCACATCCACACCGTTGAGCAGCCAATTCTATCACCATCCCCAGAACGCGGCTGGACCCAATAGAAGTTAAACACACACTCCTCATTCTCCCTCCTCATCCCTGACAACCCTCACTCTCCTTTCATTCTCTTGAGTTTGATGACTCTCAGATCTTCATGTAAGTAGGATCATGTAATATGTTTCATTTTATGACAATGACTTCATTTTTAACACAGTGAGATCAAGTTTTGTCCATGTTGTAGAATGTGCCTGAACCTCATCCCTTTTTCAAGCAGAATAGTATTCCATATGTGTGTGTTTGTGTGTGTTGTATCATCTTGTGTATCTGCATTGATTGATGGAGCCTTCCAATTTTGTCTATTGAATGTTGCTACAAACACAGCAGAATTATAGTTCTTTGAGCTCTTGCTTCAGTTTTTTTGACTGTTTTCAGAAGTCAAATAGAATCACATTTAACATTTATTAATGTTTTACCTACTTTTCAAAATATCCAGCTTAATGAATTTTGAGAAATTCATTAATTCTTTGGCTGGAACCAAAGAAACAACCCTGTTGGACCAACAGAGCCTCATCAGTGCTCAGAAAGCTGCTTCTTGCTCACATCTTACTCGCCAGCCCAAATGCTACTCACCTGACTGCTGTATTTCCTTACAAGTGGAACCATACCATATGTGTGGGAAGGAGTGAGCCATTGGGGTGGGGTCTGGGCTATAAAGTGTCAGTCTATTGAAACAGGGCTGTTCCGTGTGTATTCCCATCAGCCTTGTGTGAGCATTCTGCTTGTACTACATCTTCAAGGGTTCTTAGTATTTTCTTCCTCAGAAGTTCTAAGATGAAATAAAGAGGTCTCAGTTTCCATCTGATGTGAGCCTAGCACTTAGTGACATGCATCATTTTCATTGTAGCTTGGTCTTTGAGCGATCAATATGGCTTCATCTGGGTACCCACTTGTTGAGCCTGGCTGCTTCAGCTCTAGGTTTGTAGACTATTACCTTATATGTGGGTCTCAGAATGGCCCATTTCACAGCAGTTTGAACCCCTCCTGATTTCCCCACTGCCTCATGTTTTTCATTTTTTTCTCTTTCTAAGAACCATTATTTTTATTGAATTTTTGTAAATTTCATAAAATACATTTTGATCATATTTAGAACCCCTCCCCTGTCTCTACCCTTTGAAAGCCCCCCACCAGATTTCACATACTCTGTCATATATATTAAGGCCTATGAAGTCAAGTTTGTGTCCCTCAATGTCTCCTGTTGTGTATTCATCCACTGGAGCCTAGCTAACCTATCTAGAGTTACAACCTTAATGAAAACCAACTTTTCCTCTCCCAGTAGTTATCAGTTGTCAATAGTTCCTCAGCTAAGGTTGGGACTTCTTATCCATTTCCCTACATCTATGCTGGGATTTTGTCTGCCTTGCATGGGTCTCGTGCATGCTTTCACTATTGCTGTAAGTTCGTATGAGTAACCTCACAGCTGTGGTGGAAACTATTTCCTTGTGGTCCTCCACCACCTCTGGTTCTTACGGTGTTTCCATCCTCTCTTCGGAAGTGGTCTCTGAGCCTTGGCTGGCAGAGGTTTGATACAGGTGTCCTATTCAGGAATAAGCACTCTGGAGTCTCTTATTTTCTGTATTTTGGCCAATTGTGGCTTTCTTGGTTAATGACCATCTGTTGCATGAGGAAACTTAGCTGGTAAGAGATGAGAGATACATTAAGATTCTTTCTATCTCCTGTCCACTATGTTAGCTGAGTCTTCAGGTGTGGAGGTTGCAGTGTAGATGTGTCACTTGGGGCTGGAATTCTCACAGATACTTATTCTCTGTATTTGACCACTTACATAATTTTATAATAGTCTCCATCTGTTGTAAAAAGAAACTTTTGATGAGTGATGAGAGGTACACTTGTCTGTAAATATAAGAATACATATGGGGATGGAGAGATGGCCTAGCGGTTAAGAGCACCGACCACTCTTACAGTGGACCCGGGTTCGATCCCCAGCACCCACATGGCGGCCAAGAACGGTCTGAAACTCCAATTCCAGGAGAACTCCAGTTCCAGGGGAATCCGACACCCTCTTCTGACCTCCGTGGCATTGCATGACACGGGTGCACAAACCTGCATGCAGACAGTACATTCATACACATACAGAAATAAAATTAAAAAAAAAAGAATACATATTTAGAGAATAGTAAGAAATTAGTTGGTCTAGGGATGTGACAAAAGTGGGGCTTTCTCTAGGATCTGTGACCTCTCCAGTCATGTGTATTTAACTATGTTTAAGTACCACACATGAGTTTATTCCCATTGAGCAGTCCTTAGGTCCAATTAGACAGCTATTGATTATCCCCAAGATAAAAGTGCCACTATTGCACCAGTAGAGATTATTTGCTGGGCTGATCGTTGTTGTGGTTCATAGACTTTACAAGTGGATGGAATCACCGATTGGTCTTCTCTCTTGGCAGTTAACACAGTATCTTCTGGTACTACGGAAGCTAGTCTTCAGGGAGGAGGCTTCCAGGTTGGTTCCAGCTCGACTGCTAGAAGTCCCATGTCCAAAGTATGTCATGTCTTCCAAGTTCTGGGAGTCAATCAAGGGCTGTTGCAATATGTTGCTTTAGGACTCTCTTGGACTACCAACAATTGAAGGGAGGTTTTCTCTATGTGACACTGTTTTTTTGTTATATAGTCTTCAGCTATACACATACACTCATATATATATACACATATACATATATATGATGTATATTTTTCAGTAAGCTTTTGAACTAATACATTTCGCTCTGGTTTTTCACACTGTTATTTATTTCTCTTTGCTCTCACCCTGCATTGCCCTCCCTACTCCCTCTCCAGTTAAAGTATCCATGTTTTGAAATTATATTTATTCATTTGTGTGGGGGGACATGTGCTACAGCACACTTGGAAGTTAGAAGACCTCTTGCAGGAGTCAGTCCTCTCTTCTCACCATGTGGATCTTAGGCATCAAACTTTGGTCTTCAGGCTCGGCTGCAGTGCCTTCCCTTCCTGAGCCATCTCACCAGCCTCTGATCTTGGATTCTAACCTTAAGCTTTATGTTTGGGTACTGAGGGGATGGGTGAGGAAGAAACTTAATAGCCATGAGGAAAGCAGGTGGTCTCTGTGGGCTGATTTGGTATCCGATGAGGAAATCGAGGTCCTAAGAGCTCTGCTGATGTGCCAGGGCTAAAGTTTTAGTTCTAAACTCAGAATTGTCTTTCTGACCCTCATTTGCATTGGGCCACTTTCTTCTGGCTGTAGAGCTGACAATGAGAAGAACTCTGGGGTAAGGATACCTTTGCTTTCCTCAGCTCTTCAAAGCAGCTCTTTTGGTTGTTTTCCTATATCGAGATTTATTTATTTATTTATATTTATTTATTTTTATTATTTAGTGTGTGTTTATGTGTATGTGTGTGCTCATGTGTATTTGCAGAAGCAGCCTTGAGTCCCTCACCTCATATATAACTACCAACCAGCCAGGGCCAGCTCCTCAGGACAGGGGCCTCGCCCTCTTCTTACCTGTGTTCTGCCAGCCTCCTCTGGGCATTTCTTGCATGCTAGCTGTATTGTGGTTTTGTTTTTTTCCCAGTTTCTTCTTGACAGGCCTGGCTAACCATTCTCTGCACTTGAAGTAGAAGGAAGACCAAGTGTTCCTGTCTCCTGACTGGCCTGAGCTAACATCAGCATTATCTCATAGCAGCACAGGCTATAACAGTGCCAACTTGCAGGTCAGAAAACCAAAATAGTAATGCAGTTTAATTGTTAACTAATTTTGAGCAGAATTAAAATTGGATTCTCAAGTTTTTAAGTTGGAGCTCTCCCAGTTAGCCAAGACCCTGTGACTCTGTCTCTGGTCCCACATTCACTTCCCAGACTACATCTCTCTCTCTCTAGCAGAGGGCTAAGACAAGGTTATTTGTGGTCTCCCCGCCCTCCCTCCCTCCCTCCCTTCCTTCTTTTTTATTTATTTTTACTTTATGTATGAGTGTTTTGCCTATATGATGTGCGCCACATGTGTGCAGTACCCATGGAAGCCAGAAGAGGGCACCAGATACCCTGGAACTGGAGTTACTGTTTTCCACTCTATAAGTGCTGGGGACCAAACCCCAACTTCTGCAAGGGCAGTTGTTGCTCTTAACTGATGAACTATTATTTCTATTCTTTTTTTTTTTTTTTTTGGTCTTTTTGAGACAGGGTCTCCCTGTAGGCCCAGCTGGCCTGGAACTCACTATGTAGACCAGGCTGGCCTTGAACTCACAGAGTTCCACCTGCCTCTGCCTCTGCCTCCTGAGTGCTGGGATTAAAGGCATATGCCACCATGCCCAGCTATTATTTATTTCTTTATGTGTGTGTATTCCATAAAAAGATCAAATGGTACATGTCCTGGACTACCCTTCTTCTAGAACACATACACTGAGCTGCTGGACTGTGAGTAGTAAGAGGTTGGTTAGTGGGTTCTTTCTTCTTTCACTTTTTTTTTCTTTTTTTTTTTTCTAGAAAGTCTTTTCCTACTATGTCTTGTAGATTGCTACCATTTTTTCTTCTGTCCCTTTCAGAGTTTTATTTTCATATTGAGATCTTTGATCCACTTGGAGTTGATTTTTGTACAGGGTGAGAGGTAGGGGTTTAATTTTGTTTTTCTACACATGGTGATCCAGTTTTGCCAACACCATTTGCTGAATTTGCTATCTTTTCTCCAATGAGCTTTTTTGGCCCCTTTATTGAATATGAGGTGGCTGAAATTGTATGAGCTCAAGTTTGGATCTTCAGTTTTCTTCCATTGGTCAACAGGTCTGTTTTTCTGCCAGTACCAGGCTGTCTTTATGACTATAACCCTGTAATATACCTTGAAGTCTGGTAAAGTAATCCCCCCTGTCTTGCCCTTTTTAACTCAGGGTAGCTTTAGCTATTTTTTGTTGTTGTTCGTTTGTTTGTTTTTGTTTTTATTTTTTCCATATGAATTTAAGGATTTTTTTTCCAAGTCTGTGAAAAAGCTCATGGGGATCTTGATTGGGATTGCATTGAATCTGTATATTAACTTGGGTAGAATGGACATTTTTTTCACATAAATTTATTTATTTTTTATCAAATCTAGACCCGTGTCCCCCCCATTTCCCCACCCCACCAGAGCTCATGCATTCTGCCAAACATGCTTTTCATCTCTCTCTCAATCTTTCTCAATATTCTCCATGAGGAAGTTGACTGTTTTGAGCAGAAGTTCACTGTTTCAGTCAGTTCTTTGATGCAGTCCTTTCTGTTGTTGTTGTTTCCAATATGCACCACTCCCAACTGCTTTGGACAAAAGCTCAAGGGGCCATGCACAAGAAATACAACTAGGTAATTGGCACTAGCATCCACAGATGAGGGATACCATTTGTCGTTTGTTTTTCTGGGACTGTGTTACTTCACTCAGCATGATGTCTTCTAGCTCCAGCCATTTTCCTGCAAAACTCATGATGTCATCTTTCTTTACTCCTGCATAGAAATCCATTGTGTAGATGTACCACATTTTCTCTATCCACTCATCAGTTGAGGGGCATTTGGGTTGGTTCCAGCTCCTTGCTATTGTGAAGAGAGCTGAAATAAACATGGCCATGCATGTATTCCTGTGGTGGGGTGAGTCTTGAGAGTATATGCCCAGGAGTGGTATGGCTGGGTCAGGTGGCAAGTTCATTCCAAGTCTTCCAAGGGTTCTCCACACTGCTTTCCGTAGTGGCTGTACGAGTTTACATTCCCACCAACAGTGGATGAGTGTTCCCCTTTCCCCACAACCTCTCCAGCACTTGGTATCATTTGTTTTCTTGATCCTAGCCAGTCTTATTGGAGTAAGATGATATCTTAAAGTGGTTTTCATTTGCATTTCCTTAATGATTAGTGATGTTGAACAGTTCTTGAGGTGTTTCTCAGACATCTCTAATTCCTCACTTGTGAAGTCTCTGTTCAGTTCTTTGCTCCATCTATTGAGTGGGTCATTTGTTTTCTTTTTTCTTTGTTTTTTGAGTAGTTTATATATTCTGGAAATCAATGCTTTGTCAGATGTATCTGCAGTGAAGGTTTCCTCCCACTCTGTGGGATTTCTCTTCACTTCCTTGATTGTTTCTTTTGATGTACAGAAGCTTTTGAGTTTGATGAGGTCCCATTTGTCAATTGTCGACCTTAATTCTTGTGCAGCTGCTGTCTGATTTAGGAAGTCTTTTCCTATGCCTATGTCTTGTAGTCTGCTGCCAACTTTTTCTTCTATCACCTTCAGAGTTTGGGGTTTCACGTTGAGGTCTTTAATCCATCTGGAGTTGACTTTTGTACAGGGTGAGAGGTAGGGGTTTAATTTCATTCTTCTACAAGTGGTGATCCAGTTTTGCCAACACCACTTGCTGAAGATGCTGTCTTTTCTCCATTGTGGTTTCTTGGCCCCCTTGTCAAATATGAGATGGCTGAAATTGTATGTGCTCAGATTTGGATCTTCGGTTTTGTTCCATTGGTCAACAGGTCTGTTTTTGTGCCAGTACCAGGCTGTTTTTATGACTATAGCCCTGTAGTATAGTTTAAAATCTGGTATAGAGATCCCTCCTGTGTAGCTCTTTTCACTCAGGATTGATTTGGCTATTCGGGGTCTTTTGTTTCTCCAAATGAATTTAAGAACTTTTGTTTCCAAGCCTGTGAAGAAACTCTTGGGGATTTTGATTGGGATTGCATTAAATCTATACAAGAGTTTTGGTAAAATGGACATTTTTACAATGTTAATTTTCCCAATCCATGAGCATGGGAGGTTTTTCCATCTTCTGAGGTCTTCTTCAATTTCTTTCTTTAAGGGTTTAAAATTTTTGTTGTAGAGGTCTTTGGTGTCTTTGGTTAGGTTTGTTCCTAGGTATCTTATTGTTTTTGAGGCTATTGTGAGTGGGAAGGTCTCTTTGAATTCTTTCTCCAGTTGCTTGTTCTTGGTGTAAAGAAAGGCCATTGATTTTCTAAGGTTAATTTTGTATCCTGCCACTTTGCTGAAGCTGTTAATCGTTTCTAGGAGTTTTCTGGTGGAGTTTTTTGCATCCCTTAAGTAAACAATCATATCATCAGCAAATAGGGATAGTTTGACTTCCTCTTTTCCAATTAGTACTCCTTTAATATCCTTTTCTTGCCTTATTGCTCTAGCAAGTGTTTCAAGCACTATATTGAAGAGGAGTGGTGATAGGGGGCAGCCTTGCCGAGTTCCTACCTTTAAAGGGAATGTTTCTGTCATTTCCCCATTTAGGATGATATTGGCTGTGGGTTTCCTGTATATGGCTTTGATTACATTGAGGAATGATCCCTCCAATCCAATTCCTTCTAGGACTTTAAGCATGAAGGGATGCTGGATTTTGTCAAAGGCTTTTTCAGCATCAATTGAGATGATGGTGTGGTTTTTGTCTTTGATTCCGTTTATGTGTTTGATGATGTTTATTGATTTTCGTATGTTGAACCATCCCTGCATCTCTGGTATGAATCCAACTTGGTCATGATGGATGATCTTCTTGATGTGGGTCTGTATGCGATTTGCCAGTATTCTGTTTAGAATTTTGGCATCTGTGTTCATGAGGGAGATGGGTCTATAATTCTCCTTTTTGGTTGTATCTTTGCCTGGTTTTGGTAATAGAGTGATGTTGGCTTCATAGAAGGAATTTGGGAGAGTTCCCTCTGATTGTATACTTCTAAACAGTTTCAGAAATAATGGTTGTAGGTCTTTTTGAAATGTTTTATAGAATTCTGCTGTGAAACCGTCTGGGCCTGGGCTTTTTTTAGTTGGGAGGCTTCTTACTACATCCTCTATTTCTTCATATGTTATGGGTCTGTTTAAGCTGCTGGTCTCCTCTTGGCCAAGCTTTGGTGATTCCCAAGATTTCAGATATTCATCCATTTCTTCTAGATTTTCAAACTTGGTAGAATATAGGTTCTTGTAATATTCCCATATAATTTTCTTGATCTTTTCCTTGTCCGTTGTGATATTTCCCTTTTCATCACAGATTGTATTGATTTGGAGTTGTTCCTTCTTTCTTTTTGTTAACTGGGCTAGAGGTCTGTCTATCTTGTTTATTCTTTCAAAGAACCAACTTTTGGCTTCATTGATTTTTTGTATTGTTTTCTTTGTTTCTATTTCATTGATTTCTGCTCTGATTTTTGTTATTTCTTCCTGTCTGTTGCGTTTAGGGTTCATCTGTTGTTGCCTCTCAAGTGCTTTTAGCTGTAGTGTTAGATCATTCACTTGTGCTCTTTCTGTTTTTCTAATGTAGGCACCCAGGGCTATAAATTTCCCTCTTAGGACTGCTTTTAAGGTATCCCATAAGTTTTGTTGTGTTGTATTGTCATTGTCATTCAGTTCCAGGAATGTTTTTATTTCTTTCTTTATCTCTTCCTTGACCCATTCATTATTCAAGAGTGTGTTGTTTAGTCTCCATGTGTTCTTGTAGGCAGGAGGGCTTGTCCTGGTGTTGATGTTGAGCTTCATTGCACTGTGGTCTGACAGGATGCATGAAATTATTTCAATCTTTTTGTATTTGTAGAGGTTTCTTCTGTGTCCCAGGATGTGGTCGATTTTGGAGAATGTTCCGTGGGGTGCTGAGTAGAAAGTGTATTCTCTGGTATTAGGATGGAATGTTCGGTAGAGGTCTATGAGGTCCATTTGGTGTATCATATCGTTCAGTTCAGATGTCTCTCTGTTTATTTTTTGTCCTGTTGACCTATCCAAAGGACTCAGTGGGGTATTGAAATCTCCCACTATGAGTGTGCTGGGGTTAGTCTGTGACTTGTGGTCCTGGAGAATTGTCTTTATAAAGTTTGGTGCACCAGAATTTGGGGCATATATATTCATAATTGTGAAATCTTCTTGGTGGATTGTTCCTTTGATGAAAATGTAATGGCCTTCTTTGTCTCTTCTGATTTCTTTTACTTTGAAGTCTATTTTATCCGATATTAAAATAGCAACACCTGCTTTCTTTTTGGTACCATTTGCTTGGAATATTTTTTTCCATCCCTTCACTTTAAGGTGGTGCCTGTCCTTGAAGGTAAGATGTGTTTCTTGTAGACAGCATATCGATGGATTCTGTTTCCTAATCCAGTCTCCCAGTCTATGTCTTTTGATTGGGGAATTTAGTCCATTAATATTTAAGGTTATGACTGATAGGTTTGTGTTGCTTCCTTTTGCCTTATTATCCATTTGCGGTTTTGGTTTAGGTTTCTACTTCTGCAGTTATGCTTTTATTGATTTCTCTTTCTAGGTGCCTGGGGTTGGTTGCTCCTTTCTTCTGTTCTTTGAATTGCTTCAAGTATTCTCTGAAGGGTTGGTTTTCCAGACATGTATTCTTTCAACTTGTTTATGTCATGGAAGGTTTTTCTCTCTCCTTCAACTATAATTGACATTTTTGCTGGGTATAGTAACCTGGGTTGGCATCTATTGTCCTTTAACACTGGGAATGCTTTGCTCCAGGTTCTTCTTGCTTTCATAGTTTGCATTGAGAAGTCAGTTGTAATTCTGATAGGTTTCCCCTTATAGGTCACTTGTTGTTTTTCTCTTGTGGCTTTAAGGATTTTGTCTTTGTTTTGGGTGTCTAGCATTTTAACTATGATGTGGCATGGAGAATTTCTTTTCTGATCTTGTCTGTTTGGAGTTCTATGTGCTTCTTGTATTGGTATTGGTTTGTCCTTTTTTAGTTTGGGGAAGTTTTCATCTATTATTCTGTTGAAGATCTGATCAATACCATTCTCTTGGGATTCTTCTCCTTCCTCTATTCCTATGATGCGGAGGTTTGATCTTTTCATAGTGTCCCACAGTTCCTGGTTGTTCCACTTTTGTGTATTTTTAAATTTTTCATAATCTTTCCTTGAGGTTTTTAGTTGTTCTGTGTTATCTTCCAGGTCTGATATTCTTTGTTCTGCTTCCTCCATTCTGCTTCTGAGGCTTTTTCCATTCCTTTCCTCTTGATTGGATGAGTGTTTGATTTCCTTTTTTCATTTCATCCTGTTATTTCTTTAGTATTTCTGCTTCTTTTTGGAGTTTCTCAATCTCTTCCTGTAGCTCTTTGCTTCACTGGTTGGTTTCCTTGTCTTTTTCAGCATGGGATCTTTTCAGTGTTTCCACTTCCTTCCAGAGTTTGTCATTCTCTCTCTCTGGGTCTTTCTTGAGTTCTTCATTCTCTTTTCTTAGCTCTTTGATGTGCTCTTTATAATCTCGTAGCTCTTTAAATATGTTCCCAATTGTGTTTCTGATATCTGTGTCCTGGGCCATCCCCATGGGGATCCCACTGTAGGAATCTTCCGTAGGGTTGGTAGAGCTTGATGCAGGATTATCCTGCCCCTTTCCCGTGTTGTCTCTTCTTCATGTTCCTGGCATATGAGCTTCTCCTTGCCTGTATTCCACCGTAAGTCCTAAATGCCTCTTCACTGTGTTGAAGCCTTGCTTTGCTTGCCTCCTTCAGATGCCTTTGTAATCCCAGTTGGCGGGGTGGTGGTGGGGGGACACGGGACTGTGGGCGGGCTCTTTAGCCCCCACCCCGGCACCTGTACTTGCCTCAGCTGGTCTCCGAGATCTGAGATCTCGAGACTCACACAGCCCTACCTTTTATACCAGCTGGGAGGATAACTCCACCCCCCAGCCACAAAAGCCAATTAAGCCAAAGACAACTGGATTAATGGATTAACTATATTAGATCAATCAACAATCAGCCTTGTTGAAGAACCCAGCTGCTGCCTACCTACCTGTGCTTGCCTCAGTTGGTCTCGGGAGATCTCTCTTTCACTTGTTAAAAAGCAACAAATGATCTTTCCCCCTTGTTTAGTTTCAGCATTTTTAGAAATGAATTCAGGACACAAACTTATAAGCCAATTGTTAAAAATATGCCTGGAAAAATCTCTCTCTAGCTCTCCTAAAATAGTTAATATGATTGTCTTTGAGTGGTGTTGTTCTGGGTTATTTTTCATATTTCCTTTTTTTATGTGTATGTAGGATGATATGTGTATGCGTGCGTGCTCATTTGTGTGTGTGTGTGTGTGTGTGTGTGTGTGCGTGTGTGTGTGTAGGCCAGAGGCTGATGCCTCTGTTGCCGTCAGTCACTCTACACCTCCAGCCATAGGGTCACAGACACAACGTTGGGTCTTCCTGTGGCCCTCAGGTTTGCTGGGCAAGCCCTTTCCCCACTGATCCACCTCCCCAGCTGTCTTTTTTATTATGAATATCTACTTTGGAAATTTAAGTAAAGGCAATTTTGTTCTGGTTTAGGAGAACAGGACATTCTGCTAATTACCAACGGACTTGGTGGGTGACTAATAATTACTTTTGTGAATTTACAATTTTAATATTTTTCGTTATTATTTTACAAGGTAAATAGCTCTATAGTTCAATAAAAGCAGCAGTCGCTACTGTTCTCCACTTTCATGCTTCCCTCCCTCCTGGCAACTGCTTTTTTACTTTTTAAACTGTTCTCTCTAGGTCTTTGTTTTTGAAGTAGCCTAATTGTCATCCTATTTCTTGTTTCTGTTTGTAGTTATCAACATTGTCTAGTAATTTCTCCTGAAGAAGAGGGTGTAGCTCCTTTGCTAGCCCTTCTCATCCTCTGCTTCATCGTGTTGTGTTTGTGTAGCATCCATCTTCACTCTAGGATTTTCCCATCAACTCAATACATATTTATTGAGTATATCATATGGGCCAGCCAGGCACAATTAATTGTCAAGGAAAAATAAAGCAATGAACCATAAAGACAAAACTTTCCTTATTTGTAGAACCTTCTAGAATATAATTTGGGGTTAAATCAATTCTGTTTAGTTTTGCTATTACTAACGTTATTCCATTTCTCTTCTGTACAGTTTTGCTTTCTCTGGTCAGTGGTGTGTGTGTGTGTGTGTGTGTGTGTGTGTGTGTGTGTGTGTGTGTGTGTTTGCTCTGTGGATCAAACCCAGGGCCCCATGCATGTTAGACAAGCAGATTGCTAAGCCATATCCCAGATCTTGGTGGATTTCTTCTCTCCTATTCATGAAGATTTCAGTGTACTGTCATTCACTACTGACCAAACTTTCCCATTGTGAATTTCCTCTTAATCCATCCACACAAGGCAATTATTGCTTCTCATGCTGCAGACTGCTGTCCTGCTCTGGGCTGCACTGCTTGCTGTTTGTTACTGCTGTCCTCCTGGGTTTTTCCTTCATAATTATCTGGAGAAATCCCCTGGGCCATACTATGGAGGAATCCCAGTTACCAGTATCTTCCTCATCATTCCTGTTTCCTGAGGAAGAACATGTGGGCAGTAAATTTTTTGAGTCCTTTTAGATCTGTAAATATCTTTGTTCTTTATTCACTCCAAGTACGAGTCAAGGACTATATAACAGGTCAGAGATGAGAATTTGGAGGCACTGCTACATTGTCCTAAATTCCGCTATTGGTACTAAGAAGTCTCATGTATTCTGATTACAAATTTACATATTTTTTCTCAGAATTTTTTAACGTTTTCTCTTTGCCTCCATAGTTCTTACTATCTCGAGTTATTATATAGATGCTGGACCTTCTTGACTGATTATAAAATTAGTAGCCTTTCTTTACACCAACAACAAGCAACTGGAGAAGGAATACAAGGAGACCTTCCCACTCACAATAGCATCAAAACCAATAAAATACCTTGGAACAGACTTAATCAAAGACACCAAAGATCTCTACAACAAAAATTTTAAACCCCTGAAGAAGGAGATTGAAGAAGTCATCAAAAGATGGAAAGACCTCCCAGGCTCATGGATTAGAAAAATTAATATAGTAAAAATGTTCATCCTACCCAAATTAATGCACAGATTCAATGCAATCCCAATTAAAATCCCCATGAGTTTCTTCACAGACCTGGGGAAAAAAATCCTTAAATTCATATAGAAAAATAAAAGACCCTGAATGAAAGTAACCCTGAGTGAAAAGAGCAATACAAGGGGATCACTATACCAGACTTTAAACTATATTACAGGGCTATAGTCATAAAACAGCCTGGTTCTGACACAAAAACAGACCTGTAGACCAAGGGAACAAAATTGAGGATCCAAACTTGAGCACACACAATTTCAGCCACCTCATATTTGACAAAGGGGTCAAAAAGACTCAATGGAGCAAAGACAGCATCTTCAGCAAATGGTATTGGCAAAACTGGATCACTATTTGTAGAAGACTAAATCTAAACCCCTACCTCTTGCCCTGTACAAAAATCAACTCCAAGCTGGGCGTGGTGGTGCATGCCTGTAATCCCAGCACTTAGGAGACAAAGGCAGGTGAATCTTTGTGAGTTCAAGGCCAGCCTCGTCTACAGAGCAAGCTTTAGACCACCTGGGACTAAAGGGAGACCGTGTCTCAAAAAAAAAAAATCAACTTCAAATGGATCAAAGACCTCAACGTGAAACTCAAAACTCTGAAGATGATAGAAGAAAAGGTTGGCAGCAACCTACAAGACATAGATGTAGGAGAAGACTTCCTAAATTAGCTGCTGCATGGGAAGTAAGGTTGACAATTGACAGGTTGGACTTCATTAAACTCAAAAGTTTCTGTACAGTGAAAGAAACAATAAGTGAAGTGAAGAGAAAGCCCACAGAGTGGGAAGAAACCTTCACTAGTGATAGATCTGATAGAGCATTGACTTACAGAATATATAAACTACTCAAAAAGCAAAGAACTAAGAAAACAAATGACTCACTCAAAAGATGGAGTAAAGAGCTGAACAGAGACTTCACAAATGAGGAAATAAAGATGGCTGAGAAACATTTTAAAAAGTGTTCAACATTGCTAACAATTAAGGAAATGCAAATTAAAACCACTTTAAGATATCATCTCACTCCAATTAAGACTGGCTAGGATCAAGAAAACAAATGATACCTAATGCTGGAGAGGTTGTGGGGAAAGGGGAACACTCATCCACACAACCATTGTGGAAAGCAGTCTGGAGAACTCTGAAGAGAATCAAGATGAGCCTACCACCTGACACAGCCATACCACTCTTGGGTATATACCCACAAGACTCATCCTACTGCAAAGATACATGCACAGCCAAGTTCATTGCAGCTCTCTTCACAATAGTGAAGAGCTAGAACCAACTCATATGCCCCTCAACCAATAAGTGGATAGAGAAAATGTGGTACATCTACATAATAGAATTCTATGCAGTGGTAAAGAAAGATGGCATCATTAACTTTGCAGGTAAATGGATGGAACTAGAAGATATTATACTAAGTGAAGTAACACAGTCCCAGAAAAGCGAACGATGAATGGTATCCCTCATTTGTAGATGCTAACACCAAGCACTGAGTTGTAAGGCACACTGAGCAACATGAATGTTATATACCCCTTTCCCTGAAAGCAATGTGCTCTGATAATGTAAATCCCTTAACAGGCTCTAGAATTAACTCACCACTTACTTTTAGACTTTGTAATCTTGGTATATGGGTGGAGGATACATAGGCATATTTTGAAGTAATATAAATTTAAAAATGAAAAATGTGAATCCTGAAATATGATATGGAAATACAGTTTGTGTACAGATGCTATAATTTTGGTATAGGTGTTACATAGTATATGTATATGTTAGAGCAATACAGATCGGAGGGAACAACAGCAGAGGAACAGGGACTGAAACAGTAAAGTTCCCCCAAGGACAATAATCCTCTGCTTTGAAAAGAATCAGAGGGCTGGAGAGATGGCCTAGTGGTTAAGAGCGCTGACTGCTCTTACAGAGGATCCGGGTTCGATCCCCAGCACCCACATGGCGGCCGAGAACCATCTGAAACTCCAATTCCAGGAGAACTCCAGTTCCAGGGGAATCCGACACCCTCTTCTGACCTCCGCGGCATTGCACGACACGGGTGCACAAACTTGCATGCAGACAGTACATTGATAAACATACAGAAATAAATAAATGCTGGGCGTGGTGGCGCACGCCTTTAATCCTAGCACTTGGGAGGCAGAGGCATGCAGATCTCTGTGAGTTCGAGGCCAGCCTGGTCTACAGAGTGAGTTCCAGGACGGCCGGAGCTACAGGGAGACCCTGTCTCCAAAAAAAAAAAAAAAAGACCAAAAATAAATAAATAAATAAATAAATAAAAGAATCAGAGAGAGAGATACAGGGCAAGGATGGTAGGGTGCATGAACCTAGGTGGGGTGGGGGCATGGAAGACAGGATGAGTCTAGATTGGACTGAGAAACAATGTATGAAACAGACATAAGTTCAATAAAATTGTTAAAAAAAACATGCATCAACTTGCTATGTAACCTGGGAATGAAAATTTATATTTCTTTGTGCCTGCATGCAAAATTGCTGTTAAAAGGTGAAGCCCAAATGTGTTTTGGAATTAACCTATAGCTTCTTTTCAGACCCTGTCATTTTGGTATATATGTCGAGTGTATATATGCATAATTTGGAATAATATAAATTTAAAGAAAAAAAGAAAAATGTTTTTTTTCCCATTTTCTAGATCTGTGTCTGGAAAATGTTATTAAGCACAGACTCTGAGACTGTAACAAACAAAACACAGACTCTGTGCCCTGGTGACAATCCCAGACCTACTCCTTAGTAGATCTTTAATATAGGACAAGTCACTCTCTTGTGCTTTAGTTTCTTCTTCTGTTAAATAGGGATGATGAATAGCACTTTTCTCATGGATTTGCTGCAAATACTAAATGAGTCCATACTTACTAGTTCTTCAGTTGTACTTTCAAACATTGTTGTTAAAATTCCTTCTGGGAGGCAGGAACGATGTCCCGCCTCCTCCTCCCTTGTTCCTACAACAAACTCAGGTACAATTTCACTAAATTATAGTTTAGAAAAACAGCAAGTTTATTGGGCTTCGTTACAGAGAGTGGGTAAGGATTTACTTACAGGAGTGTGGGTGCCCTCTCCTAAGGCCGCACTGGGAAGTCGCCATCCAGGCATAGATCAGGAGTTCCCAGCAGCTGTACAAAATGGCAAGAGCCCCTTCCTATAGTTTTCTCCACTTGTATCCTTAATCCCTTCCCCTCCTGCGACTGGTTGAATGGGAGGTATGGGTGACTCTCCCTGCCCCTCCTTTCTTGTAGAGCATCGACAGTCAAATTTGGGAAGAAGGCATCTGTCCATAGCTTACCAGTTGAAAGAGAGGCCTGTGCAAGCAACATTTATACTGTGGTCTCCATTTCTCAGCAGAAGATTGTATACAGTCTCTGCTGGACCTCATTAATCACCGCCCCTGTTAGGGTATGCTGGATTCTTCTCCAGTGTTTCTTTGTTTTGAAGACAGAGACATGGAAACTCTGTGCTAACCATGAGTCTTCCCCAAGTCCTTGTTTTCCTTTATTTCCTTCTGGGTACCTGTGAGGAACTGAGGAGAGGGGCTCATTTAGAAGATTGCTAGTTATCCAGTGCTCCTCTTCCAGGTTCCCAGATCCACGTTTTCACCTGGTGTCATTTCTTTTCCACCTTTAGTGTTTGTTGCAGTGTAGGTCTTCTGATAGTGAATGTCTTCAGCTTTTGTATACCTGATCAGCCTTTACTTCACTGAGCATAGGCTTCTCAGTTGACAGCTTTTAAGTACTTCAAAGATATTGTTCTACTGTTTTCTTGTTTGTATTATTCCCTGTGGAAGCCAGATATCATCCTTATTATCTATCCTCTGTATGTAATATGTCTTTCATTTCCCTGCTTTTTCTTTCTTTAGAGAGTTCAACTGCACACATATTTAGATGGCTGAAGTTGCCCCCACAGACTGCTAGTGTACACCAACTTTTTCTTCTGTGTTTTGTTTTGGATGGGATCTATTCCCGGGTCTTCAATTTCATTAATCTTTTCCCACAATGTTTGGTCTGTCATTAATCCCATCAAAAACATTTTCTTCTCACATTTTGAAAATTTCTAACCCCTGGAAATTTAATGTGAGCATTTTGAAAATGTCATAACTTTAGTTTTAGTATGGTCTATATTGAATATAGTTATGATAATTGCTTTAATGTCCTCACCTGCTGATTCTCATGTCTGTGTAATTTCTGGGTTCATGTCATTCAATTTTTCTGCTTACTCTAGGTCATATTCTCTGGATCTTTATAATCCTTATGGGTTTTTATTGTGTACTTGGCACTGTGAAATTTACCTTACTTGATATCATATATTATTGTATTCTTGTAAATATTCATGGAAACTGTTGAGTCCTCTTAATTCTTGTTTTCAGTGTTAGGCAGGGCTGAATCAGGACTTAGCCTGAGGTTGGTTATTCCTCAGTACTGAGGAGGTGTTCTTCTATGTACAATTTACACCGCAACCATGAATCATGAGTTGTTCTAACTTCTCTGGTAGAAGCAGACATTATTCTTGACCCAGGGTGAGGACCAAGGACAGTTGCTTCTCATCTTTTTTTGGTTTGTTCTTCTGGTGACTTCCTCACACTAGTTGTAGGAGCCAGCTGAATATTGTTTAGACAGGTGCAGGTCTTTGTTTCTTGAAGATTACATTTGAAAGCCTTCTACCATTTCAAATGACTTGAAGATTTTTTTTTCCTCTTATTAGTAAGTGATTAGTTTTTAGACCTTGAGTTGATACTTTAAGACAACAATTCTCAAATCATGGCATTTAAATGAATGCTACTGTCATGAATTGGGAACTTGTTCTACATGCAGATTACCAATGCACCCCTCAGATCAATTGAATTAAACTCTGGGTATAGAGCTATGATACAGAGCCAGTGATCTGTATTTTAGCAAGCCCTCAAGATACATCTGATATGTGCTAATTTTTGAAACCAAATAAATGCCTTAGAACCCACAGATTGAGTGTGTAGGAGGAGAAGCCTTAAGAAACATTCCAAGTGCTTTGAACCTTTCCTAAGTAGGCATCTGCCAATCTCACTGGCATAGGTTGGCCTAATCAGATGCAGTTGATGTACTACAGAAGCTGAGGGCCTTGCAGGGGGTAGAGCACTGCTTTTCTTCTTGGAAAGTTTCTTTGTTAGGAGAATTCTTTACACATTTACTGGGGAGCTGGCAGTAAATTAATCTTAATGTGCTTGAGACCGTGTCCCCACTTTGGGGATTTCTTGGTCCCTGATGCCATGTCTGGTAAACAAGCTGTTGGTACCAGAGGTGGAAGTTGGAAGTATCAATAAAGGGGAAAGGAGTTCATGTGCTGGGCAACTGTGCAGTGGAAGAGACTTGCAACAACACTGGGCAAAAGTATTTGTCTTGGGAAAAATGCCCTTTCAACAGTAGTGGGCCAGGTTCCCAAAAGGCAGATTTGTCCAAAAGGAGTTGATCTGGCTTTCTGCAGTTTCCCTTGGCAACATGAGGGTGCCTAACTCTCTTTTCTGCCATTTAGGGATGGGACAGGACAGACAAGAGGACACAAATATTGTTGCTTTGTACAAGTGATTTCTCTTTTAACACAGTTCAACATTATTCATATTTAACTAACTGGGTTCTTCCTGAATATATTGCAATTTGAGAAATAAAGATTGGTGTCCTGAGAAATACCTTGGGTTGTAGAAAAATGGAATCTAGTCCCTATACACTAAGTCCCCTGTCTGGGACCCTTCCGTATTTGTTCATTAGGTCTTTTTTCAATAATTTTTTGATGATCTGAGTCAAGCACGTAGCAGGTGCTGTAAAATACATGTATTTGATTTTTGGTTTTTTGAAACAAGGTCTCACTATGTAGCCCCAGATGGCCTGGAACTCCCTAGGTAGATCAGGCTGGCCTGGATCTCATAGAGATCCACCTGCCTCTGCCTCCCAAGGTCTGGGATTAAAGGTGTGCATTACTACATCCAGACTGAATTTTTGTAAGAAAAAAAGGTAATTTTGTACTGGTTAGGCAGTAGACACAACCACTGCTCAGATAAATATTATCCATACAGCTGAATGATGACTCTATTCAATCAGTTGCCTGAAGGTTGTGTGTACTGATGAATAGTCTAAATAGGTACTATATCTTTTTCACTTATAGACCTGTTCAGTCCCCTGGCTGAGAACATTCCTCATTTGCTTATGTATATCTCTTTTAAAAATACCATTCACTTCTGACCCAGTAAGCTTGCAGCAGGTATTAAGAAACATCAAAAAGTAACTTCCCTCTTTCAAAGAAGACAGCCACCCAGAGATGCAGACTGCCCTTGGCATTTTTGGCATCCTGGACAGGAACCCTTTTTTTTCACTTCAAAGTACATACAGTCTCTTCTATCTCCATATAACCCCTGAGCTTAGTACTGGTCCCTGTAACCAAATTTGCCTTCACCTTCTGTCTCCATAGTCCTTCAGTTCACCAAAATCAACTTCCTTACAGTTCTTCCTAAAGGGTCATTATAATCAGTTTCAATAACAGCATTTTCAAAGCATTTGCCATATCCCAGCACTTTCTAAGAGCTTGATGTTAACTCATTTAACACTTGGATGTGTCTGTTTCCTCACAGTAATCTCTCTTTTTTTTTTTTTTTTTTTTTACAGTAACCTCTTGAGAGGCATTTATGATTCCCATTTGCAGATGAGGAAACTGAGGTGTTGGTGGTCTTGATTCTTACTTCCAGCACCAGTCTCCTCTAGTTGGACTCTGTCCTGTATGCATGTTTCCCTGACTGAGTTTAGAGTTCTTGCTGCTGAGAACACTTTCAGTGTCTGTCCAGTAGAAGGACATGAAGTTCCTCCTTACATGCTTTGTGCCATTTGCCCCTGGGGGTTTGTTTCCTTGGCTATATTTTCTTCTACAATGTGAACTTCTTGATACAAGGCATTATTTCACACATATTTGGCACATTTGGAATAAATAGTTTTCATTCCCTTCATAGTAGATGGTGACATCAGTAATGATGCTGGACCTTGATGTAGTACCTACTTTCTTTGGTTCTTACATTTATTGTTGCTCTCAGTGCTGAGAATTAAAACCAAGGTGACTTTACCAGACAAGTTCTCTACCACTCTTGCCCTGGTCCACCAGGCTCTTCATTTAAATGAATCAGAGAGACAGAGAGTAAGCTGGGGCAAGTACCTGGGCCTGGGATGCACTGGATATTGTATGTCAAATAAGCTTCGGCTTTTTAAAGATAGACAACCCTACACTGGAAAATTCTCCTGTTTTGCTTAAATATATTTTATTTATTATTTTTATTTTATGCTTATGAATATACTGTGTGGTGGAGCCCCTGGAATTGGAGTTACAGATGGTTGTTAGCCACCACGTAGGTGCTGGGAACTTAACCCTGGTGCTCTGCAAGAGTAGCCAGTGCTCTTAAATGCTGAGCCATCTCTCCACTACCTGTTTTTCTTTTCTTCTTCTTCTTCTTCTTCTTCTTCTTCTTCTTCTTCTTCTTCTTCTTCTTCTTCTTTTTCTTCTTCTTCTTCTTCTTCTTTTTCTTCTTCTTCTTCTTCTTTTTCTTCTTCTTCTTCTTCTTCTTCTTTTTCTTCTTCTTCTTCTTCTTCTTCTTCTTCTTTTTCTTCTTCTTCTTCTTCTTTTTCTTCTTCTTCTTCTTCTTCTTCTTTTTCTTCTTCTTCTTCTTCTTCTTCTTCTTCTTCTTCCTTCTTTTTCTTCTTCTTCTTCTTCTTTTTCTTCTTCTTCTTCTTCTTCTTCTTTTTCTTCTTCTTCTTCTTCTTCTTCTTCTTCTTCTTCCTTCTTTTTCTTCTTCTTCCTTCTTCTTCTTCTTCTTCTTCTTCTTCTTCTTCTTCTTCTTCTTCTTCCTCTTTTGTCTTTTTGTGACAGGGTCTCCCTGTATCCCCAGCTGGTCTGGAACTTGCTTTGTAGACCAGATTGGCCTTGAAGTCACAGAGCTCTGCGTACCTCTTCCTCCTGAGTACTGGCAACAAAGGTGTGTTCCACCATGCCCAGTTTATTTTTCTTTTTTAAGAAAATCTTTTTGTTGACTCTTTGAAAATTTCATACAATGTATTTTGGTAACATTCAGCCTCCTTCCCCTATCTCCCCTAATTTATGCCCTACAACTTCATGATCTTTCTTATTACTTTCCCCTTTTTAAGGCCCATGGAGCTTAATTTGTGTTTTCCAAATACTCTTGGGTGTGGGTCTATCCCTTGGAGTCTAGTCAACCTTCTAGGTGCCATGGCCTTAAAGAACTCTCTCTCTTTCTCTCTCTCTCTCTCTCTCTCTCTCTCTCTCTCTCTCTCTCTCTCTCTCTCTTTCTCCTATCAATTGCCAATATATCCTCTGCTAGGGCTGGGGTTTCTGCCCATCTCCCCCATGCGTGCTGGGTTTTTGTCTGGCTTGGACTTGCACAGATCGTATACATGCCGTCCCAGCGCTGTAGGTTCATATGCATAACTGTCCTGTGGCGTGCAGACAACACGGTTTCTTTGTGTTCATCTACCATCTCTTACAATCTTTCCTCCCCCTCTTCCACAGTGATCTCCGAGCCTTGGAAGCCGAGAGTATGATATGGGAGTCCCATTCAGTGTTGAGCACATGCAGTCTCTTATTCTCTCCCTGTTGATCAGTTCTGGGTTTCTGTATTAATTTCCACCTGCTGCAAAAAGAAGTTGCTCTAGTTAGACCTGAGAAATGCACTAATCTCTGGGTATGACAATAAGTCATCAGGAGTTAATTTAATACTATTTTCTGGGTTTTCAAACCAAGTGAGGAGTCTGAGTTTTTTTTTGTCTTTTTGAGGAGTCTGAATTTTTAACCTCAATTTTTAAAATACTGTGCAGACTCCAGAAAATCTGAGGTTCAAAATTTCTACATGTTTTACTTTATAAGGAAACTAAAAAAAATTGTTTTAGTTATATATGATTTGTTTAACTTGCAGAGACACACACAAATTACGTGTGAATACTCAAAGACAGTAGTAGCAAGAGCGATGTCCCAAAAGACAACTGATGAAAACAACTGTCAGAGAAAGGGAAGGTTATTAACAAAAAGTCTTAGCACTGCCTAAACATGGCCCTTATTGAATTTGTTCTCCCATTAAAGTGGCAATTCCTAAGTACTTATACTAAGTTGGGTGGCTTTGTCATCATGGTGGTTTCAAAATGACAGGGCAGTAACATTGATAAATGCCTGGAGTGCTTTTTGGAGAATCAGATGACCCATGGTAATCTTCTAGACACTTAAGCCTGCAATGACACCCATAATCACCACCAATATTTGCCATGAGCTGTAATACCACACAGTCTGAAAGGACTTTTTCAAGAAAGGCTGCTTTCAGAAACATACATACATACATACATACATACGAGTTTGTCAATTTTCTGGAGGATGGCGCCATCTTCAGGAGAGTGAGAGGCATCTATTGACTTGAGAATATTTCTCCAGCACCTCTTATGCACCTGCTGCAGTCATAGCAACTTCTACTGAGAAACAGTGTATGAAAACAAGTAAAAGCTGCGATGTCTACCTCCTCAGAAGTGTGTGATTGATTGGCTTCAGAAGAAAACAGCCAGCCACAAGGGAACATATTTCAGAAGTTGCAAAATGAGGAAGAGATGAGAGAAATCAGAAAAGCAAGCAAATATCCTGACATTTGACTGAGAGTCTTTGCCAATCTCTTCCCATATAAGGAGATTATTTACTTGAAATCTTTATTTTTATTTTTTTTTTATTTTTTTTTTAAGACAGGGTCTCCCTGCAGCTCCAGCTGGCCTGGAACTCACTCTGTAGACCAGGTCGGCCTTGAACTCACAGAGGTCTGCCTGCCTCTACCTCCCAAGTGCTGGGATTAAAGGTGTGTGCATGCACCACCATGCCTGGCTTAAAGATGGTTCTTAGCCGCCATGTGGGTGCTGGGAATGGAACCCAGGTCCTCTGCAAGAGCAGTAGGAGCTCTTAACCACTGAGCCATCTCTCCAGCCCCTGAAATCTTTAATACTATATAATATAAAGGAAGATTTCCCTCATTTTATTTAAAAACTTCACAGGATCTCATCTTTATTCACCTTTCCTAACTGCAGCAAAACTTTAAGATGACCTGTAGTATCATTCTCAGACAATAACCCCAACTGTGAACACTTAAGGGCCAAGTATTTGATGTTGGCATATATGATAAATGAAAAGTATAACCAAATAAAACCCAGAATGATCCCACACCTTGGAAAAGAAGACAGGGGTTCATATAAGCAAATGGCTTTAGAATGAGATCTTCAACTACTATATGTGAGATGAACTAAAGCAATTCTTTCTGTGTCTCTAGCTATTTATAAATTTAATATAACATGAATACATAAGAAATTCAAAATGTATGAGAATTTTTAATTTGTCTTCACATCTATCTTCCAGTTCACAAAAATATAAATGGAAATTAATTTTTGTGTTTTGACAGTCTCTTGCCAATGTTATCGTTAAGGCTTATAAAGCAGGGATTTAAAGTTGCCTAGGAATTTATTTATCTTAGATTTAGAATTTAAGCCAAGTCCAGTATGAAAATTCAAGGATGTGGTGCTGGCTTGCTTATTTGCCCTTTGTGGCTGACAGACAGCGTCTTAAAGGTGTCTCTGTCTCAGTCCCCCAAAATGTGAATAGTCTTAAACTAGAGTTTAATGGTACAGGTGGAATTAAGATTCCCAACCATTTAAATTAGGGAGCTTATCCTAGTTATTTGGGTGGACCTGTGAAATCATGAAGTCCTTTACAAATGGGAGAGAGAAGGAGGAGAGCAGAGTCACACATACTGATGGAAAAATGACAGAAGAGATGCCATGTGACTGTTTCTGAAGTTGTTAAAGGCAAAGAAATAGCTGCTTCCACGGTAGTGCCTCCGGAAGGAACACAAGATGGCTCACACTTTGTTGCTGGAATTCGAGCTCAGGTAGAGCCCTATTTTCTTCTGATCTGTGGAACTCTTTATTTTTTCTTTCTAATGTGTCTATGTTTGTATTCCGAGTGTGTACATGTTCCCTCCAAGTCCAGAAGAGGGTGTTGGATTTCCTAGAGCTGTGAGCCACCTGATATGTAAACTGACTGGAAACTGAACTCATATCATCTGGAAGAGCAGCAAGTGTTCTTATCTGTTGAGCCATCTTCTAGCCCACGTCATTTTTTTATTATATTTTTACTTTGTTGGGGAGGCTGTTCCACAGGAATGCAACCTGTGGCATAGTATATGCATAGAGGGGAATTGGTTCTCTCTTTCTACCATGGAGGTCCCAAGGATTGAACTCAAGTTGTCGGGTTTGGCGGAAGATGCCTTTACTCACTTAGCCATCTTTACCAGCCCTGATCTATGGAGCTCTTAACACATTTATGTTGTTCTAAGTCCTTAGGTTTGCTGTAGCTTATTACGGCAGTAAGTGGGAAATTGATTCATCTTTAAATTAGTTACTTTTATCAAATTAATCTTTTTTTTTTTTTGTCTTTTTAAGACAGGGTCTCCTTGTAGCTCCAGCTGTCCTGGAACTTACTCTGTAGACCAGGCTGGGCTTGAACTCACAAAGATCTGCCTGCCTCTGTGCCTCATGAGTGCTAGGATTAAAGGCATGTGCCACCACACCTGGCATTGCTAATAAGATTCATTTACAACAAGCTGGGCTTCTATTTTTGATGCAGAAAGTACACTGTCCATCACTGCCCTCTTATAGGAGATATTAGGAAACAAGGTGAAATTAAAAAAAAAAGTTTTCTAACCGACAGACAGTAAGCATAGGGCAGTGGCATATAAAAGAAAGAATACAAAAATAAACCCTATAGTCACACTATTTTCTGCTCTACAGCAAGTTAGATAAGGGAGGACTTCAGGTACGGCAAGCCTTGTGTAAACTTATCTGTGTAAGGCCCAGGGAGAGACTCTACCCTCCTGCAGTTCTCTATTACTTAACGGAGATTGGAGAGATTGACAGCTGGAATTTGTGGAACAAAGTAAGGAAGAGAAGGAAACTACAGAGAATGGATACTAAGGATTTCTATTTATATGCCTAGAGCAAAGTTCCATGAGGCTGGACAGTAAAGACTTCAAAGGAATCAACTAAGGAGTACACAACCACCATCTGAACTAACTTATAAAAATTACGAGTCTGCACTAAGGATTAAATTAGGTAATTTAACAGACAGTTATTTGTCCATTGCCAAGTGTTATGGACTTGTTCAATGATCAACACAGAAAACATTGAGGTTTTACAAACTAGTAATAGTCTCTTGGCAAACTGTCAGTATCATGTTCCCTCCTTGTATCCCTCCATTCAGTTGCCTCCCTATGCACACACAGCACAGCGGTAGACTTGCAGAACTTCGTCCCTGTTACTACATCCTCCCTATCTCCAGCTCTACCTCCCTTTTCTTTCTTTCTTTTTTATTTTTGTTTTTTGGTCTTTTCGAGATAGGGTCTCCCTGTAGCCCCAGCTGTCCTGGAACTCACTCTGTAGACCAGGCTGGCCTTGAACTCACAAAGATCCCCCTGCCTCTGCCTCCCGAGTGCTAGGATTAAAGGGGTGCACCACCACGTTAGGCTCTACCTCCTTTTTCATCCATCCCCCAAAGCTTGATTTTTACATGCGGCCTCTCAAATGTCCCTCTTGAGATTAGCCTGCTAATGGCAGAATAAATATCATTACTGGCCCAGTTTTCTAAGAGGAGTCATTTGCAGATAAATGGCTTATTCCAACATGCTCTTGGATCATGCACAAGAGAAGCCTAACAATTCAAGTGGAGTGTGTCATTCTTTTTAGAGTACATTAGATTACTTCTGAGAAACTCACTTATAGTCCAAAACAGCAACTCAGCTCTAGCAGACAAGAAGAGATGTGAGCTAAGATGCCATGCTGAGCAACTTCTGCCATGGACAGTGTAGAAAGGCAAGTTTGGCTAGAGGAAAGGCTGGGTGCACCTGTTGGTTACCACACACCTGTTGGCCACTGCACACCTATGTTGGTCACCACTTCCTCAGAGGAGCCAGTCCTTCTTTGCTTAATAAATTGTGTGCCTAGCTTTTATAGCATTACTTCCTATCATAAATATAAAAAGTTATGTCTTCTGTGCTGTATTCTGAACTGCACAAGAGCAGAGTGTGACCTTGTCTACAATATATTTCAGCTATTATCTCAGGGCCTGACCTAGAGTAATGATTTGTTGAAGGAAAAGTATCTGTTAAATCAAAAGTAGTCATACATACAAAATAAAATGTCAGTGATTATGAATTAGAAAAACAATTTTTAAAGTATCTCATATTATTTTATATTATTTTTTAATACTTTTATTGATGAATTGTGTGTTTCATTCATTATTTTTCAGTCCAATTTAGACACATTCCCCTCTCCCTGCCCCCACCCCACCCTGTTCATGCCTTCTGCCATACATGTCTTGCATCTTTCTCTCAGTATTTCTGAAGTGCAGAGGCTTGTTGTTTTGGGCAGAGTTTAACTGTATCATTCAGTTCTTTAACCCAGTCTTTATGTTGTTGTTTTTCCCTCCCATTTGTATTGCTTTAACATATGACTATATAATCATCACATATGCATCAAAATTATGACCTCTGAGAATAAACTGTATGTTGATTCCAAAATATGTTTAGGAATTCACATTTTCCCCCTTTAATTTTATATTACTTGAAAATATTAATACATACCCTCCACCCATATACAGTAATTACAGAGTCTGAAAATAAGTGGTAGGTTGATTCTAGAGCCCGTTAAGAGATTTGCAGTATAACAACACAGTTGTTTGCAGATAAAAAGAAATATAACAATAAGTTTGTTCAGCTTGACTTTCAAGTGTGGATTTGGTGTTAGCATCCACAAATGAGGGAAAACCGTTTGCTATTTGTTTTTCTGGGACTGTGTTACTTCACTTAGCATAATGGCTTTGAATCCCATCCATTTACCTACAAAGTTCATGATGTAATCTTTCTTTACCGCTGAATAGAACTCCATTGTGTAGATGTACCACATTTTTATCATTCACTCCTCTTTTGAGGGGCATTTGGGTTGGTGCCAGCTCTTCAGCATTGTGAAGAGTGCTGCAATAAACATAGATGTGCATGTATTTTTGCAGTAGGATGAGTCTTGTGGGTATATACCTAGGAGTGGTATGACTGGGTCAGGTGGTAGGCTTTAATAAAATAGGTCTCCTTAAATATTTGAAGAAAGAAAATGAGAATACCTAGGATCTGATCTTGAAATTGAAGCTACAAAAAGCTAATGAGGTAGTTCCTAGCATTTCTTAACTAAAAAGGAAAGTTCTGAAAGTGGAAAAGTAAAGGGGGTAAAAAGAATTCACTTGCTTATGAATTATTCAATTTTAAAGTGACTTTTAAGATTTATTTTATTTTTATCTTAGTGTATGTGTGTGTGTGTGTGTGTGTGTGTGTGTGTGTGTGTCTATCTGAATATATGTGTATGCAGATATCCACAGAGGCCAGAAGAGGGCATTGAATTCCCTGGAGCTAAAGTTACAGGTAGTTATGCATTATCTTCTATAGGTGTTAGGAACAAAACTCAGAGTTCAAGGCCAGCCTGGTCTTGGAGTGAGTTCCAGGACAGGTGGGGCTACAGAAGACCCTGTCTCGAAAAGACAAAAAAATAAATAAATAAAATAAAATAAAAATGAGTTTCATATAAGAGTTTTGTTTTTGTTTTTGTTTTTGTTTTTTTGAGACTGGGTTTTCCTGTAGCCCAGTGGACCAAGAACACACTAAAGACTGGTCTGGCATTGATCTCACAGAGATCCACTCAACTCTGCCTTCAGAGTACTGGGATGAAAGGCATGTCCTTAATTCCTGATATATGCAGGATATTTTTATTGATTTTTATTTACCTTTAATATCCAGCAAGTAATTTTTGTAGAGTTGAATTTAAATATGAGTGAATATAATGAGCAAATATATCACCCTTCATTTCGGCTTTTCTGAGACAAAATATCATTATAATACAGTGCAGTTTAAATGGGTTAGCTNGAGTTTTGTTTTTGTTTTTGTTTTTGTTTTTTTGTCTTTTTGAGACAGGGTCTCCCTGTAGATTGGCTGTCCTGGAACTCACTCTGCCTCCCAAGTGCTAGGATTAAAGGCATGCACCACCATGCCTGGCTCTTATAAGAGTTTTAATATTGCCTTTTAGTTATAACTTTTAGACCATTTACATTTAATGTATTGTATTATTTTTCTATTTATTTCGCTCTAGATTATATTTTCTCTTTTCCCACCTTCATTTGGATTATCTCTTATAATTTTATTTACTTTAGCATCTTTTTCTATTTTGGTAAATGATGCATGTTTATTTGAAAAGACTGTGCATTCAACAACTGGTAAGTAGAGATGTTAGTTGTATCAAGGTTTTTTGTTTCTTTGTTTTCTTGCAGTGCTGATTGATTGAACCCAGGGCCTTACAAATCTGATGCAAACACTCTCCCACTGAGCTCAACTGTTGTTGTTGTGAAGGCTGGGCATGTAGCTCAGTGGGTAAAGTACATATCATGCATGAGACCCTAGGTTTGATGCCCCCACCAAAGGGAGAGTGAAAGAAAAAAAAATAAAGATATTCCCAACTATAACTGTAGATTTTTAAGGATTTTCTTCTTTTAATCCTTTCAACCTCTATTTCTGGATCTACCAATATACATTTATGATATTTTTTGTCTCCTTGATAAACTGGCTCTGTAGAAAGTGTCATTTTATCTCTGGATAAATTCCTTAACCTGAATCTCACTTTGTCTAATATTCATAAAACTGTAATTTAGAATGATAAAGAAGTTGTTTACACTTTTTCTGGCTCTCTTCATTCCTTTGTATGTCCAACTTTGCATCAAGTGGATTTCCTTCAGTCTGAAGAACTTTAACTTTTTTTGTAGTGGTAATTATTTTCTATGAATTTTTATATTGAAAAGCCTTATTTCAATTTCATTTTTGAAAAATATTTTCATTGTGTATAAACTTTTAGGTTGACAGTTTTACTTTTAGTATTTTAAAATCTCATTCCAATGATTTATGGCTTGAATAATTTCTAATGAGAAGTCTACATTCTTCTTGCTACCTAATATATCTTTTTTCCCTGGCCACTTCTAATATAATCTCTTCATTTCCAGACTTCAGTAATTTGTTCCCCTTGGGGCCATTTTGTTAATGTTCATTGGGTTTTATCTGTGGTTGATTTCTTGGGCTATGTTGGGTTCCTGGAATATATGTGTGGATGTCATTCATTATTTGGAATTACTTTTATATATTATTCCTGCAAGTTCATTTCTGTCATTCTTTGTTCATTGGGACTCTGATTACATCTACATCATACCTGTTAATATTGTTCCCAAATCACTGAAGTTCTTTTTCGTTGATTCTAATTTCCTCCCCTTCTGAACTTCATTTTGAGTAATTTTTATTGCCATGTCTTCAAGATTATTGATCATTTGAACTTCAGTGTTTAATCTGTTGATATTTTAGGTGGTGAAATTTTCATTTCATATTCTTTAATTTTCAGCTCTAGTTTTGTGTGTTTCTTATAATATCTTGCCTCTCTTCTCTACGTTAACTTGTATTTTCCTTTAAATCCAGGGACATTTTAAGCATATTTGGAACAGACACACAAGCACCTTCGATCTATTGTTTCATCCTCTCTGCTCTTTTCTTTTTTTTTTTTTTTTTTTTTTTATTTCCGTAACTGTGATGATTGTATTGTGTGCATGCAAGTCTGTGCACCCATGACGTGCAATGCCGCGGAGGTCAGAAGAGGGCGTCGGAGTCCCCTGGAACTGGAGTTCTCCTGGAATTGGAGTTTCAGACAGCTCTCAGCCGCCATGTGGGTGCTGGGGATCGAACCCGGGTCCTCTGCAAGAGCGGTCGGCGCTCTTAACCGCTAGGCCATCGCTCCAGCCCCTCTCTGCTCTTTTCTAAGGCTACATTTTTATTGATCCCTTGCCTCTTGTTCTGTGTGTGTGGTAATTTTTATTGTATGCTAGGCAATGGATGTTACATTGCTGAGCATGGGATTATGTCATTTTTTTTAGTTATTTGTGAATCACTTTATTATTTTGAGAACATATTTCTTTGTTTTAGCATATGCCTACCTGAGCCATTGTTCTAAGGCTAATATAGCTTCCTCATAGTGGTATGGGCCTGTCTAGAGTTGCTGTGAAATGTACCATGTATTCAATGAGGTTTCATCATTTAGGCTCTTTTAACAATTTCTGTCCCTGTGTAAGCTTGGCAAATTATTTGATTTATAGCTTCCTGTTTTACTCTATTTCCTGTTACTATAATGCATCACCTGAGGCTTATAACAATAATGAAATATTATATATTTTGCTAACATTTTAGGGGGCTGAAAGGCAGGGATCAGCCCAAGTTCAGCTCTAGGAAAGGCCTATAGTCTTACAATGGCAGGAATGTGTTCAGAAATAAATAACCACACCACAAGACAGGAAGATAAGGCACAATTAAGGTCTGATGAGGATTATATGAAGCTCATATCTCCAGTGAACTAAGAACTTCCCACCAAGCCCTGACTCAGAGTCAAGGCCCCTTAGAAGAAAGTCTCAACCATTGTACTCCCTTAGGGTTGTTGATTATATAAAGATGAAAAAAACGAGGTTCAGAAAGTTTAAGTATCTTCTTTCAGAATCACAGATCTGGTCTGATGCAAGATTAGACCCAGGAAACAAAAACTACAGTTGCTAAATGATCATAGCTCACTATCTGATTTTGTAAATGAAGTTTTATTGGGACGCAACCACACTAAATTGTAGACTATTGTCTGTAACTTTGTTGAATAATAGCTGAGTTGATTAGTCAAGACAAATACCCACCAGAATATGTGTTCCCCAAACTTATCCAAACTAAATCAATCAACTCTATGTGGCACTTCATAGAAAAAAAGGGGTCAACACAATCTCAACTACTATTATGTCAACTCAGTCGGTCTGATACTACTATCTGACCCCAAACTCATCATGACTGTAGCAGTGTTGTCAACATAGAATATATGTTCTTCTCATTTGCAGTGATGTAACTATATGGTTGACTGCTTCTTACAGATAAGAGAGTAGTGCTGTCCAATCTGAGGCTTCAGCTTCTTTATTGAACGTTCTTCTCTGAACAGTTCCAGTTCAGAGGCATGGACAGTGAATGCTTGGTGGGTGTACCTGCTGAATTCAAACTAGATTTGCACTTGCAATGTCGTGAGTGCCTTCCACAACAGCATCTCTGGAAATGGAGACCTGGCAGTACTCCTCAGATGCCAGAGACGTTCTTATGTGGCCTCTTTGCTGCATTTCAGGGAAGAACACAGGCTAGTGTGTCACGACCATTTCATTTGGTTGTCATAGCATTTAAATGTTGCTAACTTTAAAAAATGGAAAGAGTTTCCATAAAAAATATACAATTTTGATTGAAAAAATTGGAAAATTTGGCATGTAGTATGCTGGGAAAAGGTGGCAGGTGCTCCTTTGCTTTAAGGTTTATTTATATACTTCCTCAAATGACTCAGGTTTCTGGAGGAGCTATGCAGATACAGGAATGATTGAAGTGGGTCGAAAGCATTGTGGTAACTGGTAGACTGAAGGAAGAGTGGCCACTTGTCAGCCTATACTCACAAAGTCAGTTAATACCCTCTGCAAATATGGGTCCAGCATTTTAGTATTGTGGTGGTTTGAATGAGAATGTACCCCATGCTCCAAATGTGTTCAGTTCCCAGCACCCACATGGTGGCTAACAACTGCCCATAACTCTATAACACCAGGCAATCCAACACTCTCTTATCTCATTGAGCATTGCATGACACATACATGCAGGCAATACACTCATATACATGAAATAAAAGCAATAAATAAAATATTTTAATATGATGTTTAATCCCTGCACAAAAGTCAACTACAAATGGATTAAAGACCTCAATATAAACCTGAAACTCTGAAATTGCTTGAAGAAAACATAGGCCATACCCTAGAAGATACCTGTGCAGTAAAAGACTTTCTAAATCAGACATTAGTTGCTCAGGCCTTAAGATCAAAGACCAACAAGTGGGACCTCATTAAACTTAAAATCTTCTGTATAGCAAAAGAAACAACCAAATAAGTGAGAGAAAACCCAATGAATGGGAGAAAACCTTCACCTGCTATACATCCGACAGAGGATTAGTATCCAGAATATACAAAGAACTCAAAAAAAGAAAGAAACAAGAAAATAAATGACCCAATAGAAAGGTAGGCTAAGGACCTGAACAAAGACTTCTCAAATGAAGAAATAAAAATGGCTAAGAAATACCTTAAAAGATGTTCATGGGGCTGGAGAGATGGCTCAGCAGTTAACAACTCTGACTGCTCTTGTAGAGGATCAGGGTTCAATTCCCAGCACTCACATGGCAGCTAAGAACCATCTTTAGTGCTGGGCAGAGGGAGGTGAATCTCTGTGAGTTCAATGCCAGCCTGGTCTACATAGCAAGTTCCAGGCTGGCTGGGGCTATAGGGAGACCCCATCTGTCTAAAAAACACCAAAAAAAAAATCGTGTTTAACATCCTTAGTAATTAGAGAAATGCAGATCAAAACCACTTTAAGATTCCATCTTACTGCAAGAGTGGCTAAGATCAAGAGAACAAAAGACACAGAATTCTGGCAAGATGTGGGGAATGCCCATTCACCACTGGTGGGAATGCAAACTCATGCAACCACTGCAGAGAACACTTTAAAAATTAAAAATGAATCTACCCTATGGTCTGGTATACCACCTTTTGGCATATACCCAAAGGACTCATCCTGCTGCAGTGAGACTTCTAGATTCATGTTTGCTGCTGCTCGTTTTGCAATAGCTAGAAAATGGAAACAACCTAAATGTACCTCAACTGATGAGTAGATAATGAACATGTGGTAGATTTATACAATGGAGTTCTACTCAGTGCTAAGAAAAAAATAAAATAAAATAAAATAAAATAAAATAATGAAATTTGCAGGTAAATGGATGGAACTAGAAATTGATGTACCAAGTAAAGTAACACAGACTCAGAAAAGCAAGCAATGTATGCTCTCCCTCATTTGTGGATTGTAGCACAAATCCCTTTTATGTGAATATATAACCTGGCAGGAGCCAGGAAAATGGAAAGGAACCCTGGAGGTAAAGGGAAAGAAAGAACCCAAAAGAGGGGGCTAGTAAGGAATAGAGGTTTCCAATGGGGAAATGGGAAAAATGGGGGTATTCAACTGGGAAGGGAGGAGGGAAAGACATACAAGGAATGAGGGGGTGGAGGGGGAAAGGGACTTAAGAGAGGGGGGATAATAAGAAACAGGTATTATAAATGGGAAAATGGGGGCACTTAAACTGGTGTGAGAGGAGGGAGGAGAGAGAGAGGGAGAGATAGAGAGAGAGATAGAGATAGAGAGAGATTAAAAAAAAAGCTTATGTGCTGTAAAAAGCCAAATGGAAATGTATTAACTCAAAAACCTGAAAAATACACAAACAATATCTGAACATGGGTGCATGTGTATAACTGAAGGCTGTGTAACAAGGAGCACAGTGCCAGACCCTGCCAGAACCGTCCCTTCAAGTTGTTGATTATGGTAGTCCAAGAGACTCCCCAAATTACACAGCCTATTTCCAGAGGCCTTGATCGCCTCCCAGAACTTGAAGGTAAGACCCTGTTGCTGAAGACAGGGCACACTTTGGACACAGGACTTGGAGCAGTGGAGCTGGAACTGACCTGGAAGCCTTCTCCCCGAAGACTCGCTCTCATATTACGTAAGCTGCTAAGGGAGAACAATCTATCAATGGTCCATCCCAACTCTAAAGCCTCATAACCACAACTGATGCAGCAAAATAACTGTGAGTACAGTAGTGGCACTGTTACCCAGGCGGTAATCAACAGCTATCTAATTGGACTTAAAGCCCTCTCAGTGGGAGGGAATTCATGGGTGGCACTTTAAATATAGCCAAATACACATGGCTGGAGAGGTAATGGATTCTACTGGAAACCATATCTGTGCTATATCTTTACAGAAATGAATTTATTACCATATGCTAAATGTGGATCCTTTTATTTACAGACATGCATACTGTACACCACTAACCAAAGAAGCTTTTTTTTTTTTTTTTTGCAACACATGGAGGGTTACTGTGGAGTTCTGCAACTGGTCACACACAGAGAATATATGTCTGAGAGATCCCCAGCTTGAAGTGACACATCTGCAATGGAACCTCTGTATCGAAGGCTCATGGAACATAACAGAACAGGGGGTAGAAAGAATGCTAATCCATCCCTCAACTCTCACCAGAGAAGCTTCCTCATACAACAGAATGTAATGCACACAGAAAGTCACAGCCAAGTTAAGTTTTAGAGAATAAGAGACAAGGGAAATGGGCAACAGGCCCCAAGCCTAGCTTTGGAGCTATTTGCAACTTATTATTGCTGGGTGAGGGAGAGTAGAGCATCAAGATCTCTAGATAGGCTGACTAGACTCCAGTGGACGAACTTGCACTGAAGGACATCTGGGTAGAAATGCTTGACTGGGTAGGAGTGAGCATATATGACAGAATGAATGAAAATCAGTAGGGGTGGGCTGTGGGAGGGCTTGGATAGGGGAGGGAGGTCTAAATTTGATTAAGAACTGTTATATGAAATGAACAAGACTCAATAAAATATGGTGTGTAAGAAAATAAATAAAGTAAATACAAGGTGATAATATTTATTTATTTATTTATTTATTTATTTATTTATATGAGTGTTTTGCCTGAATGCATGTAAGTGTATCATGTGTGTACAATGCTCATGGAGGCCAGAAGTGGGAGACATACCTTGGAAATGGAATTGTGAATGGATGTTAGCCACCATATGGGTCCTCTGAACCAAATGTGGCTCTACTTTAAGAGCAGCCAGGTTCTTAACCACTGAGCCATCTCTCCAGCCCCCAACACTTTTTTTTTTGACAAGTGCTATATGGGCAAATAAAAACATATGTGAGAGCCAGTTCTGTCTTATGGACACAGACACAGGTGACAAACTACATAGGCATCCATTGATGACTCAACCTACTGTAGCAGGGATAGGTAGACACAATCATTTTGGATGTTCATGTCTACCTGTATTATTTCCTTTTCTGTTACAGTGATAAAACACCATGACTATGGTAGCTTAAAAAAGGAAAAGTTTACTGGGCTTGTGGTTCCAGAAGGATCCACCATGTGGGCCCTGGGAATTGAACCCAGGTCTTCTACAAGTGCAGCTACTGCTCTTAACCGCTGAGCCTTCTCTCCAGCCCCAAACTTTTAGCTTTTAAAATGCTATCAGTAACACACTGCATAGCCCACTCTCCCACCCTGAGTCTCACACCATCTAGTCCCATTGCACTGGGGAAGCTCTGTCCCAGTTCTTCTGATCTAATCCCTGGGGCAATGCACCAGCACCAGATGGTAGATTTGTCTTTAAGTTCGATTTATGTAAATAGACACATTTTATTTTTTTAAAAGGTCAATATATCTTGAGGGTTAATAGCGTAAAGATATGTGTGTAGAAAAGGACTTTTTTTTTTATGAATGTACTGTCTGCATGCAAGTTTGTGCACCCGTGTCTTGCAATGCCGTGGAGGTCAGAAGACCGTCTCGGATTCCCCTGGAACTGGAGTTCTCCTGGAATTGGAGTTTCAGACAGTTCTCGGCCGCCATGTGGGTGCTGGGGATCGAACCTGGGTCCTCTGTAAGAGCGGTTGGCGCTCTTAACTGCTAGGCCATCTCCCCAGGACTTTCTAAATCTCATATCAGTTCCTCAGGAACAATGGGGGAACAAGTGGGACCCCCCCATTAAATTAAAAAATATTCTGTACAGTAAAAGAAACAACCAAGGAAATGAAGAGAAAACCCACAGAATGGGAGAAAACCTTCACCAGCGACACATCTGACAGAGGTTTAACACCCGGAATACATGAAGAACTCAAAAAAACAAAGACTCAAGAAAGCAAATAACCCAATTAAAATATGGGCTATGGATCTGACTAGAGTTTTCTTTTTTTTTTTTTTTTTACTAGAGTTTTCAAAAGAAGAAATAGATGGCTAAGAAACATCTTAAAAAGTGTTCAACATTGTTCATAATTATGGAAATGTAAATTAAAACCACTTTAAGATTTCATCTTATCTGAGTCAGACAGGATAAGATCAAGAGAACAAATGATATCAAATGGTGGGGAGCCGGTGGGGAAAGGGGAAGACTCATTCTCTGCTGGTAGGATTGCAAACTCATGTAACCACTATGGAAATTGGTGCAGAGAACTCTTAAAAAAATAAACCTACCATATGACCCAGTTGTACCACTCCTTGACATATACCCAAAGGTCTAATGTTTTTTTTTTTTGTCCTTTCAAGACAGGGTCTCCCTGTAGCCCCAGCTGTCCTGGAACTCACTCTGTAGACCAGGCTGGCATTGAACTCACAAAGATCTGCCTGCCTCTGCCTCCCAAGTGCTAGGATTAAAGGTGTGTGCCACCATGCCCGGCCCAAAGGTCTAATTTTATTGCAGAGATTCTTCTACATTCATGTTTGTTGCTGCTCTTTTACAATAGATAAGAAATGGAAGAAACCTAAGTGTCCCTCAAACTGAAAATGAAAATGTAGTACATTTATACAATGGAGGTCTCTACTCAGTGTTAAAGAAAGTTGAAATCAAGAAATTTTCAGGTAAATGGATGGAACTAGAAACTGTTATACTAAATAAAGTGACACAGACTCAGAAAAACAATGTATGTTCTCCCTCATTTGTGGATCCTAGCACCAAACCCTTACATGTGAGAACATAGCCTGATATAGCAGCAGGGATAAGAAAAAAGGAATCAGGGAGGTAAAGGGAAAGAAAGAATCTGAGAGAAAAACTGTAGGAGACAGGTGTTACTAAGGGAAAAGGGTAAAATCAGGATATGTAAATGGGAGGGAGGAGGGAGGGCTATACAGGAACTATGGGAGTAAAGGGGCAGAGGATGCGAAAGAGAAGGGGACCAGAGGAGACAGGTATTATCAAGGGAGAAATAGGGAAAATGAGGGTATTTTAATGGGGAGGGGAGAGGGAAGGTTAGACAGGGAGAGAGAGAGAGAGAGAGAGAGAGAGAGAGAGAGAGAGAGAGAGAGAAGAAATAATACCTAGGTAATATAAAAAGAAAAGGGAATCATATTAATTTAAAAACTTACTGAAAAATTATACATACAATATCTCTA
Organism: Rhizomys pruinosus; assembly: GCA_009823505.1. Lineage (NCBI taxonomy): Eukaryota > Metazoa > Chordata > Mammalia > Rodentia > Spalacidae > Rhizomys > Rhizomys pruinosus. The sequence continues at coordinate 712,639 of VZQC01001376.1, forward strand.
TATGAGTTCATGGATGTAGCTGAATTCTGTATAGCAAGAAACAGTGTCAGACGAGAGAGATTTCCCTTTGAGTTGTTGGCCAGGGTAGTCCAAGAGACTCCCCAAATTACAAAAGCTGTTGCCAGAGCCCTTCATTGCCTTCAGAACTTGAAGGTAAGGCCCTATTCCTGAAGACAAGTCATACTTTGGACACAGGATTTGAGCAATGGAGCTCGAACTGACCTGGGAGCCTCCTCCCTGAAGGCCAGCTCTCACAGCTTTGGAGAACACTATGAAAGCTGCTAAAGGAGAATATCAATTGATGGTCCAACCCGAGCTTTAAGGTTTAATAACCACAACAATTACCAACAGGCATGGGAGGGAACTCGTGTGCAGTACTGTAAACATAGCTAAGTACACATGGCTGCCTAGGTCATAGGTCTTAGACAAAGCTCCAAAGCTGTCACATCCCTAGATATGTAATTTCTTACTATGAGCTAAATGTGAACTATACTAGTCACCACTGATCTGAGAAGCCTATCACAGTGCTCCATAACTCCATAGTCACACAGATAGATTAAGTGTCTGCGAAATGCCCAGCCCTAAGTGACACATCTACAATGGAACCTCTACACCTAAGGCTCATGGAACACAGTGGAACAAGGAGTAGAGAGAATATTAATGTATTTCTCAAACTCTCATCACAAAAGCTCCCAGGTGTAACAGAGGGCAATGAACCCATGGCTCAGGGCCCATTGTAGAAGATGGGGCAGAAAGATTTTCAGACCCAGGGGAGGAGGTGCATGACCATATGGAAACAGTCTTACAGACTCCTGGGACCCTGCTCATATGAACCTACAGCATTGGTGACAGCATGCACAAGACCATGCAAATTCAAGTGGATGAAAACCTAGCATAGAACTGGGTAAATGAGCACTCCAGTCTCAGCCAAAAAACTACTGGACGCTGATTACTGCTGGGTAGGGAGAGCTGATCTTTAAGAAAAGGAGTCTAGATAGGCTGCCTAGACCCCAGTGGAAGAACTTGCATTAAGGGCCATCAGAGGACAGTAACTTGACTCCATAGGCCTTACCATAAATGATAGAATGCATGAAATCTGGTTGCAGGCGACTATAGGAGGATGCTGATTGGGAAGAGGGTATTGAGAAGACTAAGATGTTGTGCATGAAATACACAAAAATTCAATAAAAATATATTAAAAACTAAAGGGAAATATATTTTCTTGGCATCATGGAATTAATTTATAAATTAAAAATGTACCAAAAAATCTGCAAATGTTGTAATTAAGAAATACTTCTGGGGTCTGGAGAGATGGCTCAGCCTTTAAGAACATTGGCTGCCCTTGCAGAGGACTTGAGTTCGATTCCCAGGATCCACATGGCAGCTAACAACTGTTTTTAACTCCAGTTCCTGGGGATTCGAGGCCCTTTTCTGGCCTCTGCAGGCATTGTACAACATGGGTGAAGGGAATAAACACATACACACATACACAGGAAAATAAAGAATTATAACTAAATATTTAAAAAGAAAAAAAAAAGCACTTCTGGATGTTGGGCCTCCTAGCATTCAGGAGGCAGTTAGGTGGATCTCTGTGAGATTAAGGCCAGCCTGGTCTACATAGTGAGTTCCAGGCCATCTGGGGCTATGGGAGATTTTTTTTTTTTTTTTTTGGTCTTTTCGAGACAGGGTCTCCCTTTAGCCCCAGCTGTCCTGGAGCTCACTCTGTAGACCAGGCTGGCCTTGAACTCACAAAGTTTTTGTATAAAATAAATAAATAATAAATAAACAAAAGAAACACATCTGGGGCTGGAGAGATGGCTCAGTGGTTAAGAGCACTACCTCTTCTTACAGAGTACCTGAGTTCAGTTCCCTACATCCACAACAGGCAGCTCATAATCACTTGTACCTCCAGCTCCAGGTGAGCCAACACCCTCTTGTGGCCTCCAAGGGCACTTAAGCTCATATGCACATACCCCTACACAGACACACATGCATACACATAGTTGGTTTTTTTTTTAAGCCCAGTATATCTCAGATAGGCTATTTTATAAATGAAAACAATTTCAAACTTCTGTTTATCTTCTTAAACCCCACTATGTTCATCAAATACCATGGCTCATTATTTCTCTTTCATTTCCCTTTTTCAATACAATAAACAAACAAAACAAAAATATGTGGGTTTTATATGTAGTTGAGCAATAAACACCTCAGAGCCTGTGACAATTTAGACTCTCTGGTGAGATCTTCGATGGTTCCATAAGCCACAAATTTCCTTCACCTCCAATGTTTGTTGGGGATATAGTCATGGATGAAGGGAATTGGGTGGGATCAGGGATAACATGAGGAAATCTAGTTATACAATACTTTATATCATATTTTGGGGTAGGCACTGGTGTATAGTGTATGTGTGTATGTGTGTGTGCACATGTTTGCTAGTGTGATTGTGTGTGGAGGCCAGAAGATATCTTTGTTCTTGTTGTTGTTTGTTTTTGAGACAGGGTTCCCTGCATCCCCAGCTGGCCTGGATCTCAGGATGTAGACCAGGCTGTCCTAAATCTCACAGAGATCTGCCTGCCTGTCTCCTGAGTACTGGGATTAAAGGCCTGCAGTACCATGCCCAGCTCTACTTTATCTTTTTTATTTATTTTTACTTAAAAAGTTTAATTGAGTTTTGTGTATCTCATAAACAACATCTTAATCATCTTTAAATCCCCTGCCCCTGCCCCACTGGCCCCTCCCCCTCCTCCCTGCCCCCCTGCCCCACTGGCCCCTTCCCCTCCCCCCTGCCCCTCTGCCCTACTGGCCCTTCCCCCTCCCCACTGCCCCCTGCCCCAATGACCCTTCCCCCGGCCCCCTGCCCCACTGGCCCCTCTCCCTCCCCTCCCCCCCTGCCCCTCTGCCCCATTGGCCCCTCCCCCCTGCCCCTCTGCCCCACTGGCCCCTCCCCCTCCTCCTCCCCCCTCCCTCACTGGCCCCTCCCAAGACTTCCCACTGGATTTCACTACTCTTACCATTTATGTTCAGGCTTGTCAAGTTAAGTTAGTAAGATCTCTCGCTGGGCACAGAACTCACTAGGTGGCTAGACTGGGTAGCCAATGAGCTCTGAGGATCCCCCTGTCGATTTTTCTAACAGCAAGATGAGGTAAGCAGAGCTTATTTCAGCTTTCTCTTTTATTTATATAAGTTTCTTTTAAGGTTGATGTAATCATACTCAATATTTGCTTTCTAGTTTAGGTGAGTGAATTCAGAATGCATCCTACACTCAGCAAAGTAAACTCTTTGTTTTTGAGTTTAGATCAAGAGCAAAGGTGATATTTATTTGCTAAGTCCCTTATCTCCGTGTCTTCTCTTTTGCTTCAGTCCTTTCCCTGGGGACCACACATACCATGAACCCTGCTTTCCAAGGAGGAAGGTGGGCTGAATTAGGGCAGCCCGCGTTGCAGTTTGGACCCTGCTCTAGCCTTCCTGCTGCCTCTGGAACACAACTTGATCCCTTTGTGGCTTGTTTGTTGCCCCATCCATTTCAACAGAGAGATGTTGAGGACACTGCTTTAAGAGACTCATGGGGCCAAGAAGGAACTATGCCCCCACGTTAATGACACAGATCCCAGAGAAACATGTTAGGGAACAGCTTTCCAATGATCTCTTCTAATTATTGCATTAAAGTCTTCTTTGTTTCCTGCCTGATTTCTAAGAATTGCAGAATTTACTCAAAGGGGATTTACCCACTCCAAGTCTCAAAGTCTGTGGATAAAGGGACTAAAATCTCAGACCTACATAAATGCAAGTCTGAGAATAAAATCCGGGTCTGATTCTCAGTCTACTGTGTTCACAGGCATATGTAGGCTCCTAGGAAACTCTAGGGACCTAACATCAGTTATCTAAGTTGACGAGGTGGGCATGACTAAGTTAATGCAAATCAGCCCTCCCACCACTGAATTCAGTACTGAGTTTCAAGGCCCCACATCACAGCGTGGGGTGTTCAATTATCTCTATTTTTAAGCATTCAAGAGTCAGATTGTGTTATAGACCGATCTGGGGTAGTGGAAGCCGGGGACGAGCACCTCGAAGCCCATCATTTCAAACAGAACTTAAACTCACCCTGCTTTCCCTCCTGGTCACTTCAAAAATTTTCCTTGGGGTTTAAAGCTGGTGCAGTGCTCTCTTGTGCAAAGTAACTGGTTCAAGGCCAAGGGGTCAAAACAGATTGCTTAAGGAAAAAAATGTGTTTAATCAGAAGGTTCTTGTTTCAAAAGGAAGAGTAACCTGAGGACTTCGGTGGGCGGCTTGAGCTTGAGAAGGAGCTGTAGGACTCTGGTATCACTATGTCATGTATATTTATAGCATGTCACAGAAACTGCCTTACTGTCTTTTGATGCAGAGAGAGCCATAGGGTTAAGAAAGTGGTTCCTCCTGGAGCTACTAGCTATGTCCTGAGGCTAGAAAGTAAATCTGTCTTTGCTTCCATTTCTATGTTGTAAAGTGGAGATTTAAAGATGGCAGCCACCTTAATAGTGAGCTGAAAAGTGTGTAGTGCCTTTGACCTGAACATAAAACATTGGCAATAGCTTTTGTTCTTAGAGTTCCTGACAGGTAGGGTTCCTTTTCTTTCCTCTCTTGGCATGGAATCTGTTCAGTGAAAGATGGGTGATCTATTGGAGGGGACTCTGCTCACTTAGACTGGCCTGATAGAAGTGTATAGAGAGGTGGAAGAAGGGGAGGAATTGTAAATGTGTTTCCTTGCTCCAATCCATTTTTCTACTGGGAAATAAATGAGTATTTCCTCATTTGAGTCTTTTTTTCTGTATGTTTAATATTGTGATAGACACAAAGATAGGCTGTCTAGACCCTTTTTCAAGGAAAGATTTGGCATCAGCTGTAGGAAAGTGCCCTCAGGTGCCAAGTTTCAGTTACAAGGAGCCATCTCGCCAAGACAATGCTCTTCTGGAAATGCACTGATACTAAGGCCCCACCACTGTGCCAATTGCCATGGGACCCCAGTCCCCGTGGTTTCCGCAACCCTTCTGGCACTGGCAGAGTCTTTCTTGCTCTGTGTTGCAGTTTGCTTTCCCCTCAGATGATCTTGGCATGTCCGCTCTAATTTGACGCTTGCAGAGCTCCCCTTTGAAAACTGACTTGCAAAAGATGGTTCTCACATGTAGAAAGAGTTTAGGAACCGCCGAAACACTGGGAAATTAGTTGATTTCTCAAGGTCTCTGTTTCCACATCAACAAAATGAGGGTAATTATCTTTGACTTGCAACATGGTTTAAAGATTAAGGGAAATTGTGATGTGCTGTCCCATCCATAGTGGTGAGCCACGTGACGGTACAAGTCTCCCTCCATCTGGCCTTCGATTTTCTTTTCCCTCTTCCTTGACTAACTTGTTCACAATTTTATTTTCCCTTATCTCTCAGGTCCCCTTATCTTCTTCCCTTTCTGACTTTCTTTTTGTTACTTTCTTTTAATTGTATACAGTTTGCTTGGGTGGGCAATGAGTTTTGAGAAGCATGTACACAATATGATTCACCACTGTGGAGATACTGATAATTTCCATTAATTAAATAATTTATTTATTAAAATAAATTAATTTCCATTAAAGAAAAAAGATGGGGTGCATTATCTCCTTCCAACCAACTCCTATCTCACAACCTTAGCATAAATCAGTCACTGATTTATACAATGGATTGGCCTTGCCTTTGTGGAATTTTGTATGAATATAATCCTACAGTGTGTGCATTTGTTCTTGTTTGGCCTTTTTCCATTTCCATAATGTTTCTGTGACTATCCAGGTCGTTGTGTAATTCTAGTGCTATTCAGTATTCTATTATTTGAATGTATTATAATTGGTTTCATCATTTACCAGGTGTTGGACATTTGGTTGTTTCCAATTTGAAGATATCATGAATAAATCCACTATGAACATTTATGCCTAAGTCTTTGTGTAAATATATGTCTTGTTTTTGGTGGGGAATAAATTTGTAGGTGTGTGATTTTTGAGTCATATGTGAAACATATGTTCAACTTTATAAGAAAACAGCAGTAGTGTGTTACATTCCACTAAAAAGTACACATTTCAGTTCCTCCACCTCCTTCCCAACGTCAGTCTTTCTTCTTTTAACCATCCTAGTAGGTGTGAACTGAAAGTATCTCATTGTGATTTTCATTTGCATGCCCCTCATGAATAACAATGCCATGCATCATTTTACTCTTTTCTTTTTCTTTTCATACTGGTTCTCCCTGTATAGACCAAACTGTCTCCAAGCGTGAAATCCTCCTGCCTCATCTTGCCAAGTACTTGGATTACAGGGTTCACCCCAATCTGGCCCATTGTTTCATCTTTTAATGGCCTCTACTGAATCTTTTGTGAGAGTATTAAAATAAATTGTCTGGTTTAATTGCCCAGTTGTTTTCTGATTATTGTGTTAAGTTTGGTATATATTTTAGATAGTATTCTTAGGGGATGCATTATGAATATTTTCTCCTGATTTGCCTAGTACCTTGTCTCCTTTCTTAGAAATAAGTCTTAATTTTTTTCCCTTGGGTCTTTTTGAGACAGTGTCTCCTTTGTAGCCCCCACTGTCCTGGAGCTTATTATGTAGACCAGGCTGGCCTTGAACTCAAAGAGATCTGTCTACCTGTGCCTCATGAATGCTGGGATTAAAGACATGTGTCATCACACCCAGCTCCTATAAGCCTTACATTTTGATAATGATAAATTTGTTACATTTTCAAGCCTGGCATGGTGGCACATGCCTTTAATCCTAGCACTTGGGAGGCAGAGGCAGGCAGATCTTTGTGAGTTCAAGGCCAGCCTGGTCTACAGAGTGAGTTCCAGGACAGCTGGGGCTACAGGGAGACCTTGTCTCGAAAAGACCAAAAAAATTTTTTTTGTTACATTTTCTATCTCTTTGGGTTCTATCTCAGAAATCATTGTCTATTCTAAAATTGCAAAGAGGTCCTTATGTATTTTTTTCCAGAAATGTTTTTAGTTTAAGGTTCTGCATTTAGTCATACAATCCAGTTCCACTTAATCTTTCCAAATGTGTGATGTATGAGCCTTATTTTTCCATAATGATACCAACTTCCAGCATCATTGTAATAAAGTCATCATCAAATTTTATAATTTCATTTTTCTTTACATTTGAATAAAATGCCATTGAGCCACATTTTCATTATCCATTCATCTGTTAATGGATACCTATGCTGTTTCCATTTCCTGGTTATTGTGAATAGAGTAGCAAGGAACGTGGATGACCAAGTATCTTTATAGTAAGATAGAGAGTCCTTGGTGTCGCTCCAGTACTGGTGTAATGTATGTGTGGTCTATCTATTTCTAGCTTTTTGGGGAACCTCCACACTGATTTCCATAACGACTGCACCAGTTTGCACTTCTAGCAACACTGAATATGTGTTAAGTGTTTCTTTTCCCCACATTTATACCAGCATTTGTTGTCATTTGTGTGCGGTGTGTGTGTGTGTGTGTGTGTGTGTGTGTGTGTGTTGCATTTTTCTGAGAGCTAAAGATGTTGAACATATATAAAGTATTTTTTGGCCATTTGTATTTTCCTTTGAGAACTCTCTGTTTAGGTTTATGCCTTAATTTTTAATTAGGAGGTCAGATTGTATCAAAGTCCATTATATGAATATATGAAATTCTAAAACAATAATTTTTTAAAATTATGCCTTATTACCCATGACTATGGTACGGTGGTGGCTGATCTTAATGGTCCACCTGGTTGGACTGAGAAGGCAATCCCTTGTCATTGGCCACATTGCTCAGATCCAAAGTAGGAACCATTCTCAATAGAAAAACTGTGTTGCACAAGGTGTAGTGAGTGGTACACATCTTTAATCCTAGCATGCAGGACAGAGGTGGGCAGATCTTTGTGAGATCAATGCCAGCCTGGTCTATATAGCGAGTTGCAGGCCAGCTGTGGTCACAGGGAGACCCTGTCTCATAAAAACAAGCAAACCAAAAATTATTTCCATTATTGGTATGAATGTTTTTCATACCAGTTTTTTTTAAAATATACTGTCATTTTTTAATTTACTGAACCTTTAGGTTGTTATGGAGTTAGTAAATATCTTGTATTTATTTTTGTAGACAGGGTTTTACTATGCAGCCGTGACTGGCTTAGAACATGTGATCTTCCTGCCTTAGCTTCCTAGGTGCTGGAGATACAGGCAAGGAATTTATTAATTTTCTAGGTGTAGAGCAGGTCGTCTCCAAGCTTCCTCTGGTTATTCTTACTAATTCTTGTTTCTTCTTACTAATGTTCATATGCTGACAGTGTCTGTTTCCATTACCTTGGGAAGCAGTTTCTGGAGCCTGAAATCTTTGTGCTGTCCTCATCTAGCCTGGTGCCCTGAGGATCACTGCCCTTGCTCATCTCTTGGGTAATGTTTCTTGTGACTTATATTCTATGTTTTCTTTCTTCGCTTACCACTTAATTTTTGGTGTCTGAAGTTTCCTGCCAGCTACCCAAGAAAGAATATAAGGAACCATTTTGTTTTGTTTTATTTTTGTTTGCTTACTTTTCATGAGATTGTGTGCCTTTATCTTACTTTGATTTGTAGTTTGCCTTGTCATATTTCTATAAGTAGTTTTCTATTTCATTAGAGATGTTTTTTGTTTTCTAAGTTTATTTTTTCAAATAATTGAGTGCTAAGTTTTATCTATTATCTTCTCTGTTTGGTTATAAATATAAAGGTTGACATTTTTTTTTTCTTCAGAACTTGAAAAAACTTTGATGATTTTTTCCCCAGTTTTCCAATGTTGATGTTGTGTTATGTGACCCTTTATATATGACAAATGCAATCGTTTTCTCCCTTTCCAGAACTCTTAAGAAGTTTTCCCTTTCCCTAATGAAATAAACCTCCATGATAATAAACAAAATACAACTCTGAAAACTCCCCAAAACAACATGACCTAAGCTTATTTGTTATCACTTTACTGACAGTATAAATCCAGAAACCAGGAGCAAGGTGCAAAGCGAGTGAAGAAGTATAGAAGTGGAGGTGATACAAGCCTCTGTTACTCACCATCAGAGAGCAGTGATGTGGTCCTCAGGAAGGATGGATTGGTCATCTGAATGAAGAGGCAGTGATTGGGTGGAGGAGGCAGCAGCTGGCTTTCTAATGGCTCAAATATTTGACCTACACTTCAGGTGGGCACATGTGTGGGAATCAAATGAGGTTCAGGGAGCATCTCATTATTCCTCAATGCCAAGTGAACAGTATCAGGACATGTAGTGTTGTCATGAAGTGGGAAGTGTATGAAGCTCAGCAGAACCTAGAGGGTCCATTGTCACTGCAGTGGATGAAATAACAGACAAGGGAGCCAGGGGAGCCCAACACTTGATCCCATTGCTCTAAGCTTTTTTGGAAAATTATGCTGTTCAGTTTTGGAAAAAATGTCTAGAATTATTTCTTTTTTTAAAAATTTTTATTTATTTTCGTATGTGTATGAATGTACTGTCTGCATGCAGGTATGTGCAACCGTGTCGTGCAATGCTGCGGAGGTCAGAAGAGGGCATCGGATTCCCCTGGAAGTGGAGTTAAAGACGGTTTTTAGCCGCCATGTGGGTGCTGGGGATCAAACCTGGGTCCTCTGCAAGAGCAGTCAGCGCTCTTAACCGCTAGGCCATCTCTCCAGCCCCTAGAATTATTTCTTTAATGATTTGTTCCTTTCTGTTTTCTCTTTTGAGAACATCTGTTATTCAGATTTTTAGATCATTTGGGCTTTTTCCTGAAATACTCTTGTTTTCTTCCCTATTTCTGTATGATGTTGTTCTCCTTTACCTCAGGGGGGGATTTTCTTAACTTCTGAGTCTTTGGACTTTTTCATTTCTACTACCATACAAATTTTCAAAGAGTTTTTTGCTGTTTCTGAGAGTGTGTATATATGTATGAATGTAGGCACATGCATCTACACACACACACACACACACACACACACACACACACACACACACATTCCTGTACAATTGTTGTAGTATTTATCTCTAGTTCTCTCAATATATATTAATTACAGCTCATATATAGTTTCCTGGGTTTTCTTTTTCATGAAAATGTGTTCTTAGTTTCTTCTATATTATATCTTTGCCTTATTAGCTTTGAGTTCTGACTTCATCATAGAATTGTCATCCACATGTTCCCTGATAACATGTTAGAATGGCCCTAAAAAGAAAGTTGAAAGCCCTTTATGCAAGAGTGAGCCATTTAATTAGAAAGCTTCCAAAACCATTATACTGAAATTTTTCTTTTGGCTTGTCAAATTCCTTTGAGAAAACTCTCACAGTCTTTGACCTAGAGGTTATATGCCAGGCTACCAATGCTAAGGAGCCCAAGTGGAGCAAAAGTGTTGTGGACATTTAATATGTAGATATTTACAATCCTTTTTAGGTGGCAGGGGTATCTTCTGTCAAAGATGTGTGGGGTCTTCAAGCCAGGGTCAGAGTTTTTACCTTCTGCAGAGAATGAACCCTAATTTCCCAAGAAAGGAAGAAATCTTAGAGGTAAAACTGTTCTTAAACAGACTTAAAATTAATGGTTCTGATTTAAGACTACCTTCAAGCCTTTTACAGAGTTTGCCAGAAATTCCTGAGGTTTAGGGGTTTCCACAGTGTAAAATGAGTGATCCCTTAGCTTTTCCCACTACCAGTTTAGGACTTGGCTTCTTGGGTCTGCAAAGTTACCCATCTGTTTTCCAGCTTCCCAAATTTGTGTCTGAGATCTCTTCTGTTCTTTCTATGGTATCTTTTTCCAAATTTCTTTTGCTTGGAATATAAACAGATACTTGAAGATCTGTTTTTCTCTCCCGCCTACCAAATATAGATATTGACCAAATTAAGTCTCCTGGCATCCCACTTCTCTTGTGCTTTGAAAAATTCAGAACCCCTGAATGTGGTGCTCTAGCATAGTAACATTTGTGTCTCTTAATGTGTCAACTTTGGCTTACAGTGGAGTTATGAAACACTCTACAGTTAGTACTCTATATAAGAAACAACCTCATTCATGAATTTTTACTCCATCCCAGTACAGCAAAATAGATTTTCAAACTCTTCAGCTGATTTGATTTTTCCCCAGACTGAATCCAAGTTGAGTTGAAGTGAGAGAAACAAGTTCAGAGGCTAATAATATTATCACAAGTTTATCTTAAAATTCCAGCATGTATTTTGGGGCTGAAGATAAGGTGGGGATACCTTGTAGTACATTTTCTATGTATAAATCGCAAAAAGAATTGATGGTCCAAGTGACAGTTTTAAGATCCTAACAGATGCTATCAAATTCACATTCAATTAGGTTCTATCCTTAGTTGGTAAGGCAGAATCAGAGGCATTTCTCAAAGGCTTTAGCATTAAGAGTGGAACGAGAGGGATTTTTAGATTAGCTATAAGTCACTCACCAGAATGTTCCATGCCCCCAAAGTCATTCTAACTTTGTGTCATAGAAATAAATAAATGAACAATTGCCCAGAATGCTTAATGAGGATTGGTGCTTAGTTGGAAAACGCTGAGTTGATAGAATTTTAGGCTCAAGCCTCTGCTCCTACAGCAACAAACTATTTTTCACCCAGAATCTGTTTTAGTAATTGCTCTGCAGTTGCTGCCTCTAATGAAACTCCAGAATCACAATGAATCACTGAAACAATCTGCTATGGAAAAATCAATACTTCAAGTGACAATTCAGAAAGCCTAAGGAAATACTTGTGAGACATGCAGGTCTTCTACACTGAGCTCTGGGAGACCCAAATAAATGTGACCCAAATGCTTTTTCTAAGGAACTTAGCCAAGGAGAAGAATATTATATCCCAATTTTTACTATAAAAGAGAATACATACCATGTCAGTGGTAGGGATAGTAATGGCTTTAAAAGTAACATAGAAGGTGCTGGAGCAATGGCTCAGAGGTAAAGAGGGCCAGGGTTCAATTCCCAGCACCCACATTGCAGGTAAAAACTGTTTGCAACTCCAACAATTTTTTTCTGACTCTGTGGGCAATGCAGAACATGGATGCACTTACACAAAAATATACACAAAAATAGTAAATAACATATATATTTTACTCATACACAAAAATAGTAAATAACATATATATTTTACTTTCTTTTATTTCTTTTTTTTTTTTTTTTTTTTTTTTTGGTCTTTTTGAGACAGGGTCTCCCTGTAGTCCCAGCTGTCCTGGAACTCACTCTGTAGACCAGGCTGGCCTTGAACTCACAAAGATCCGCCTGCCTCTGCCTCCAACGTACTAGGATTAAAGGCATGCATCACCACGCCCAGCTCTTTTATTTCATGTTTTAAACAATAAGTAATAATTTATGAGTACAAGCATCCTTCATGTAAAACCAATTTGCAAGCAGTTGTGTCCAAACCCACACAGCCCAAGGCTCCCAAAATCCAGCTGGAGGGGCTTATATGTACAATCAAGTTGATCAAATAAACATCCAGTCTATATTGCAGTAGTTTCACTATTCACCCCAATCACAGCCCTTATAGTCTACCACTCCCCCTCTTCTGCAGATTGTTCCCTAGGCTTAGAAAAGGGGCACGGGTGGACGAGAAGCAAAACAGTCTACTTTCTCTGGAGCTGTCATTTTGGACTCTGATCAGTTCTGGTTTTTTCCTTTCATGGTCTGACAGTTTGTCCAGGAATAACCTTTCAATCCTGCTAATGAAGCACAAGCAATTAGATATATAGGTATTTAAACAGTACTAATTATTATGGTAGGTTACTTTGGTATAGACACAGATGTTTGGATGGTATGCTAATCCATGAATTACGTTTTTTCTGTAAAAGATGACAAGGTATTACTGTGGCTTATAACATCTCCTAACCACTAGAGGATGTAAGCTTGTGGCATCAGCCGTGAGTTATTCTTCCAAGGAGAGAGCTAATAGCCAATTAGATTTGGAATATACAGACATATGGCTGCCACTGCTGCACAGTATTTCCAGGCAAGTAAGGTGTAGGTGATGCTGATGGAGGAGTCTTGCTTGACTCAAGGAGACCAATATTTGCTTTATTGGTTTAGTGGCCTTTGGTAACACTCTCTGGTATTCCAGAGACCAACTGTACACTTGCAGGTGTGGTCTCAATACATCTTTCCCATGCTTACATCAAGTCTTTGACAGAAGGGCCTTTCCACATCTCTTCTTGCAGATATCCCAGTTTACAGGCAAGAAACCTTTACCTTTGGGGGGGGGGGCTTGGATCCCCTGGCCAACATCTCCTTGGCAGAATAATCCATTGCTGATATCAGAGCTCTTCTGTATTAATATATTTTGCTTAAATGCACAGCTTAAAGAGACTTTAGTATTATATTTGGTTCTGAATAGAGAATAATCCTTTTCACTGTTTCTATGTCTATTAGTCAATTAAAGAAAGCAGTTTTACTGTTTTTATAAGAGATTACCTCTATATCAATTGGTTCTAATTTACAGTTAGGAAATGACTTCATTACCATGATGTTTTTCTTTGTTCTATGAAAAGGAGGTAAGAAAGTCTCTCATATTAAAACTTTGTGGCACCTAGAAGGTAAAGTTCATTAGGACTCATTATAAACAGTTGTTACAAATAGGATCCACAGAGATGTTTGATGCCTGTAGCGTAGCAGTCTGAGGCTTTTCTTCCTTTTAATGTTTAGATGGGCCAACTTCTCTGCTGGTATTTCTTGGTATATCCTACACAATGCAAGGTTGTATCTTTTCTTTCTCAGCCATTAAGTTGGTGACATTTTGATCTGTGGGAACATACAAATTTTTTCCCATAGTTTTAAGATTAAATTGAAATATTTTTGACAAAAAGGTTTAATATATAAGTGTATCCCCCTTTTTATTTTAGGTTATTATTTTTTGACCCATGAGTCTCAAAAAGGCAGGTGTAGTACACATACCTATAGGCAGGAATCAAGGTGTACATTTCATTAAATTTATCCAAGCTGTTTTGGGTGACTGTATGTTGTTAATTTGGGAAGCAAACTTAATTCCTTAAGTTAAATTATCCTACAGGTAAAAGAGAATGTTACAAGATGATACTGTATAACACAAAAATTACAGACAACATTTGTATATGTTAATTGCAAAGTTATTGTTATACAGATTTTAAGTAAAACAAATATGAACAACAATTTATATTTCCAATTAACTTAGATGTATTACCATTTTTATTAAAACCTTTAAACCAATGTTGTTTAAAAAAGACATTTTTACTTTTACTAAGTCCTAAAATACCATGTAATTTGTAGTTAGAGTCTGGGCAAAATTGGATACTTGTTGAACTCACGTCAATTAAATATACATTATGGGCTGGAGCGATGGCCTAACGGTTAAGAGCGCCGACCGCTCTTGCAGAGGACCCGGGTTCAATCCCCAGCACCAACATGGCGGCCGAGAGCCGTCTGAAACTCCAATTCCAGGAGAACTCCAGTTCCAGGGGAGTCCGACGCCCTCTTCTGACCTCCGCGGCATTGCACGTCACGGGTGCACAGACTTGCATGCAGACAATACATTCATACACATACGGAAATAATAAAAAATATATATATATACATTAATCGAATATAGACCCGTGTCCCTCTCCCAACCCTCCCACCACTCCAGATTCACCATTTCAGTTTTCTGATGCAGTCTTTCTGTTGTTGTTCTTTCAATATGCATCCCTCCCCACAAGAAATATTTACAACTGAGTTATTGATGCTAGCATCCACAGATGAGGGATACCATTCGTCGTTTGTTTTTCTGGGACTGTGTTACTTCACTTAACATAATATCTTCTAGCTCCATCCATTTACCTGCAAAGTTCATGATGTTGTCTTTCTTTACTGCTGCATAGAACTCCATTGTGTACATGTACCACATTTTCTCTATCCACTCGTCAGCTGAGGGGCATTTGCGTTGGTTCCAGCTTTTTGCTACCGTGAACAGAGCTGCAATAAACATAGCTGTGCATGTATTTCTGCAGTAAGATGAGTCTTGTGGGTATATACCCAGGAGTGGTGTGACTGGGTCAAATGACAAGCTCATTTTGAATATTCCAAGGGTTCTCCACACTGCTTTCCACAGTGGCTGTACAAGTTTACATTCTCACCAGCAATGGATGAGTGTTCCTCTTTCCCCACAATCTCTCCAGCACATGGCATCATTTGTTTTCTTGATCCTGGCCAGTCTTATCGGAGTGAGATGATATCTTAAAGAGGTCTTAATTTGCATTTCCCTAATTATTAGTGATGTTGAACAGTTTTTAAGATGTTTCTCAGCCATCTCTAATTCCTCCTCTGCGAAGTCTCTATTCAGTTCTTTGCTCCATTTTTGAGTGATTCATTTGTTTTCTTTCTTCTTTGTTTTTTGAGTAGTTTGTATACTCTGGAAATCAATGGTTTGTCAGATGTACCTGCAGTGAAGATTTCCTCCCACTCTGTGGGTTTTCTCTTCACTTCCTTGATTGTTTCTTTTTGAATGAGGTCCCATTTGTCAATTGTCGATCTTATTTTTTCTGCAGCTGCTGTCTGATTTATGAAGTCTTTCCCTATACCTATGTCTTATAGACTGCTGCCAAGTTTTTCTTCTATTCATGATTGTGAGATCTTCATCGCCAATTGTTCCTTTAATAAAGATGTAATGGCCCTCTTTGTCTCTTTTAATTTCTTTTGCTTTGAAGTGTATTTTGTATGATATTAGAATAGCGCCACCTGCTTCCTTTTTGGTACCATTTGCTTGGGATACTTTCTTCCACCCCTTCACCTTAAGTTAGTGCCTATCCTTGAAATTGAGATGGGTTTCTTGTAGACAGCATGTAGATGGATTTTGTTTCCTAATCCATTCTCCCAGTCTATGTCTTTTGATTGTGGAGTTTAGTCCATTAATATTTAAGGTTATAATTGAAAGATAGATGTTGCTTCCTTCCAGCTTATTATCCATTTGGACTTTTAGTCTCTGATTCTACTTCTATGGTTATGTTTTTATTAGTTTCTTTTCCTAGGTGCTTGGGGATAGTTGCTCCTCTCTTCTGCTCTTTGAATTGCTTCAAGTATTTTCTGAAGAGTTCATTTTCTGGACATGTATTCTATCATCTTGTTTATGTCATGGAAGATTTTTCTTTCTCCTTCAACTATAATTGGCATTTTTGCTGGGTATAGTATTCTGGGTTGGCATCCATAGTCCTTTAACACTGGGAATGCTTTGCTCCATGTTCTTGCTTTCATGGTTTGCGCCTAGAAGTCAGTTGTAATTCTGATGAGTTTCCCTTTGTATGTGACTTGTTTTTCTTTTGTGGCCTTCAGAATTTTGTCTTTGATTTGGGCATCTAGCATTTTAATTATGATATGGTGTGGGGAGTTTCTTTTCTGATCTTGTCTATTTGGAGTCCTATGTGCTTCTTGTATTTGTATGGGTTTGTCTATTTTTAGTTTGGGGAAATTTTCATCTATTATTCTGTTGAAGATCTGATCAATACTGTTCTCTTGAGATTCTTATCCTTCCTCTATTCCTATGATGTGGAGGTTTGATCTTTTAAAAATACACTTTTGTGTATTTTTAAATTTTTCATAATCTTTATTTGAGCTTTTTAGTTGTTCTGTGTTATCTTTCAGATCTGATATTCTTCGTTCTGCTTCCTCCATTCTATTTCTGAGGCTTTTTCCTTTCCTTTCTTCTTGATTGGATGAATGTTCTATTTCCTTTTTCATTTCATCCTGTTATTTCTTTAGTATTTCCATTTCCTATTTGAGCTTCTCAGTCTCTTCTTGGTGCTCCTTACTTCACTGGTCGGCTTCCTTTTTCAGTGTTTCTACTTCCTTCTGGAGTTTGTTTTTTTCTCCCTCTAGTTCTTTCTGGAGTTTGTCATTCTCTTCTTTTAGTTCTTTCTGAAGTTTGTCATTGTATACCTCTAGGTCCTTTTTGAGTTTTTCATTCTCTCTCCTTAGTTCTCTGACTTCTTTATTTTCTTTAATTTCTCTGCATAGGTCTGCAATTATTCCTCTAAGATCTGTTTCTTGGGTCACCTCCAGGGGGATCCCACTGTAGCTATCTCCTACAGGTTTGGTAGAGCTTGGTGTGGAATTATCCTGCACCTTTCCCATGTTATCCCTTCACTGTGTCCCTGGCATGAGGGTTTCCTTTTTTTTTTTTTTTTTGCCTGTATTCTGATGCCAATCACAAATGTCTTTTCACTATGTTGAAGGCTTGTTTTGCTTGCCTCCTTCCATTGCTTCTTTCTTTCGTTCTTTCTTTCTTTCTTTCTTTCTTTCTTTCTTTCTTTCTTTCTTTCTTTCTTTCTTTTTCTCCTCCTTGTTTATGGAGTGTTGACTTGTCTAGGTTTCAGGGTTTCAGGCTTTCAATTTTGTTTATATATTGGATATTGGATGTCTAAGTGACTCTTCCCTTCCTGTTCTGAAGGTTCTCCAAAAAAATCCACTTAGATACTTTGTCCTTAATTCCAGCTGGGGGGGTGGGGGGGATAGAATGCCTGACTTAACCACTGCTGTCTGCAAGGGGGAAGGGCGACCCCTCCTGGAAAGCCACACCCTACAAGGGTTTAGGGTTTAGACCCAAGCAGGACCACAGCACCCTGCCACAAACCAGCGAATCAATTATCCAGAAACCCAAGAGTCAATCTATTCTAAGATCTACGTGTCTGTAGCAGCGCTGGGCTCTTACCTGTGCTTCAGGTGGTCTTAGCAAGCAAGGCCCAAACCTGAGCACCCCACACGGAAACTCACTGTGGCGGTAAAGACGCTGCCGGCTGTGGCACAGTCCCTGCAGCTCAGCTAGTCTGCACCCGGTCACTGCTGTGTGCCAGGTGGGCCTAGCTTCTCCTTCCCACAATCCCCTACCAGACCTGGCTCAGTGCCTGCAGCTTGCTGGTCTGGGCCCTGCCGCTGCTGTGTGCCAGGCAGGCCTAGCTACAACATATATATTTTAAAAGTAATAGAAGGGGTAAAAAAAACTTTATTTAAGAGAAAATGGAGTCACCAAAGAGGAATTGAAAAAAATGACTTGCTTTGGGTGGTGGGATTTGGGGGACTGATTGACAGACAAGTGAGCTAGAATACAGTGGCAGATTATAGGGTCCCAAATAGCCATAGGCAATTTAGTTATATAGTATCCAAAAACATATTTTATATCTGCAATAGTTTATATGTAAGTGTATATTAACCACTTTTTTTGTGACAGAAACCCATCTTATGTTACTTTGAGCAGGAAAAAAAATCTGTTGACTCTGTGACCAGCAAAATTCATCGAAGGATTAGGTATGTATGGACCCAGATGCTCAGATAATGTTGGAAGGAAATTCTTTACTTCTTAGCTGTTTTCTCCTATATTGGCTTGCTTTGAGAAAGCTATATTCAAGAGGTGGGCATTAGAATCAATGTCAGTCCTATGTGGACTGACTGGTTAGTTCATGCCTTTCTGGTTAGAGAACTGTCTGTTTCAGTGTCCATATATGAGAGTATCTGAGATAGTCTGATTACCGACTTTGTGGGTGTGTCATGATGGAAGGAGGATGATTGCTTTTAATTACACTGGATAGTGGAAGAACAGCTTCTCAGTAGCAAGGTGCATTGGCAAGGGGAGGACGAGAAGCATGGTTACAGCTCTATGACAATTCATTTTAGCTAAAAACAAAAAAGTTTGTTTTGAGTTTCAGGTAAAGGCCTCTACTGACAGATGAAAATGCAGAGGGCTGGATTTGAAAGCATCACATCTGTATTAGAGTTCTCTAAAGAAACAGAAGCAACAGGACAAATATATAGCTATATACAATTTATTGATTTGCTCATGTGACAGAGTTCAAGGAGTCCAACAGTAGCTGCACCATACTGGAGAGGCTGAGAATCCAGAGAACTGCTCAGTCCGCAAGGCTGGATGTCTCAGTAGTCCCAATCTGGTGCTGAAGGCCTAGTGGATTCCAGGAGATCTGACGGTCTCAGTACACACTGGGATCCGAAGGGTTGATCACAGCACCAAGACAAACTCGCCAGTGAGAGAGAGGCAAGCCGCAGGAAAAAAGGGACCAGCTCCCTCTGCCTTGGCCCTTTATACTGCCTGCCAGCAGAAGGTAACGCCCACATTTGGGGTGGGCCATCCGGGTTGAGGTAGTCCAATCTGAAGATCCTTTTTCTCTTATTTATTCCTTAGTCCAGTCAAGTTGACACCCAGGATTAACCATCACAAGTCCACCCCTTGTCAACTTGACACCCAATAAATAGCCTCTACTTATGTTATGCTTAAATGTCAATTGCAAACAATGGCAAGGTCATAATTCCACCTAACATGTTATAAGTGTCTCATGTGCAATAGCAAAGCATTATATCTTAAAGTAGGTGTTAATGTCCTTGAGGAACACTTAGTCCTTCAGTATCTAATAACTTAAATATGACAACACTTAACACTTATCTCAGTTGCACATTCAAAAGGGAACAACACAAGTATCTGCTTAATATGCATATATATATATGAACAAGCACATTCTTAACCAAATAGGACAAAAGTTAATATCTATTATAATCCACGTTTCTGCAACTGGTCCCGTAGCCTCAGCTGATATTTATGACTACTTTCTTCTACTACCCATTCTGTATTTCCTCCACCATCAAAAAGCACCTCTGCAGGTCTTGACTCTTCCCTGGAGGAGTGAACCCATATCTTCAATCCCTGAAGGTCTGGGCCATTTGTTGTTTTGTCCTATCTAGGGTTTGGTTGTTGGAGTTTCCCATGACCTTAATACATAGGACATGGTAGCACCAGAAGGCACCCTACAGCATCTCCTGTCTTCGACATAATCTTCCTTGCCCCCATTGTGGGAGAAAAAGTCCAATTTCCTCCGGTAGTCTGGAGCAATCACTCCTCCTACTACTGTTATTCCCCTTCCTTGCCTGTTGGCTTAAGGGCATAGAAGCCAAAGTGGCCAGGGGGAAGTTCTTATCTTCCATTTCAAATGGAACATTTGCTGTATCTCCTGGCAAAAGCACTCCCCCCTTTGGAGCCAAAAATCTAGACCAGCAGAACACAAGGTCGTGAGGTATAAGGAAGCAAAAATATTCCTACTGGGGTTCCTACTAGGGGTGGATAAGTGAAATGGAAATGCCTCCCACTTTTCCACTCCTTGTCCTGGACCATGAATTCTGGCTATACGGAAACTGTACCATTAGCCGGAGCCCTGATTCAAACATATAATGCCTGTTGGAGAAACCTTGCTCCCAGCCCTCCAGGTATGTGTACCTAATTGGTGCTGTAACTGTGTCTTCAAGAGGCCATTCATCATCTATTCAAGCCAGCTGCTTCAGGATGTTGGGGAACATGGTAAGACCATGTGGATACCATGACCATGGGCTACCTGTCGCATTCTTTGGCTGGTGAAGTGAGTTCCTTGGTCAAATACAATGCTGTGAGGAATACCATATGATGGTGGATAAGGCATTTCTGTAAGTCCCTGGATGGTGTTTTGGCAGAAGCATTATGGGCAGGAAAGGCAAACCATAACAAGAATAAAGTATCTATTCCTGAGGACAAAACGTTGTACCCTCCATGATGGAAGTTGGTCCAATGTAGTCAACCTGCAACCAGGTTGCTGGCTGGTCAACCCGGGGAATAGCAACATATTGGGGGCTCAATGTTGGTCCTCTGCTATTGGCAAACTCTGGCACTTCGAAAGCAGCTGAGGCCAGATCAGCCTTGGTGAGTGGAAGATCCTGATGTCTGAACCCATGCATAACCTCCATCTTTTCCACCATGACCTACTTTGTTCATAGGGCCCATTGAGCAAGCAACAGGATAGCTGGAAGAAGAGGTTGACAATCCACAGAAATGAGTCCTCTGATCTACCTTGATTATTAAACCTCATTCCTCTGTGAGGGAAAAAAAATACCTTTTGATAGCTCTTACAGAGAACAAGTTATTCTTCACATCCTTCTTGACCATTCAGAGAGCTCTATCCACATACTTCTCCCAAAATGTTTTCTCACCAATTTTCCAGTCACAGCTCCTTCTAAGTCCTTGACTCATCCAGCCAAACCATTTGGCTACAGCCCATGAATAGTATAGTAATCGAACCTCTGGCCAGTTCTCCTTCCAGGCAAAATGCAAAACCATGTGCCCAAGTTCTGCCCACTGTGAAGACTTTCCTTCACCAGTGTCCCTTTAGGGTTAGTTTTGGAATATGCTGTAATGCTGCAGCTGTCCACCTCTGGTGTGGTCCCTGCAATAGCGTGCAGAACCATCATTAAACACAGAGCCCTAGTTCTCTCTCCAGTCAGAACTGATCATAGGAGCAACCCCCATGAAGCCATAGGTGCATGCTTAAGACAGGAGGCATTGTAACAGGAGGGACCTATAGGCATTTGGGTAACTTCTTCATGTAGCTTGCTTGTGCCCTTAGGGCCTCCGGGCCCTGTCACGTATGTGCCATTCCATTTGACAAATGATCTGCGTGCTGTGCACATCCTACTTATGATCTGGTGGGTCAGATAACACTCCAGCTCATAAGGGACAGCTCAGGTCGACATTGGTGACTTGGTGGCCTTTGTCAAACGTTCAGTTTCCACTAAGACCCAATAGCAGGCTAAGAGCTTTCTTTCAAAAGGAGAATAGTTGTACAATGAGTTAGAGCCTTGCTCCAAATCCCAAGGGCCTCCGACTGTGATTCCCTAAGGAGCCTGCCACAGACGCCAGATGGCATCTCTTTTTTTTTTTAATAATTTTATTTATTCTGTATGTTTATGAATGTACTGCCTGCATGCAAGTGTGCACCCATGTCGTGCATGCCGCGAGAGAGTTCAGAAAGGGCATTGGATTCCCCCTGGAACTGGAGTTTCTTCCTTGGAATTGGAGTATTCAGATGGTTCTCGGAGCGCATGTGGGTGCTGGGGATTCAAACCGGGTCCTCTGAGAAGAGCAGTCAGCACTCTTAAAACCCTTTCAGCCATCTCTCCAGCCCCTCCAGATGGCATCTCTATCTGCCACTGATACCTCAAGCACCATTGGGTCTGCTGGATCATATGACCCTAGGGGTAGAGCAGCCTGCACTTCAACCTGGACCTGTTGAAGAGCCTTTTCCTGTTCCAAGCCCCACTCAAAGTTTGCTGACTTCCAAGTCACCTGATATATGGGTCGTAGTAACGCACCCAGATGAGGAATGTGCTGCCTCCAGAATCCAAAAAGGCCCACTAAACGTTGTGCTTCTTTCTTGGTGGAGGGAGGGGCCAGGTGCAACAACTTATTCTTTTTTTTTAAATTTTTATTTATTTTTGTATATGTATGAGTGTACTGTCTGCATGTAGGTTTGTGCACCCGTGTCGTGCAATGCCGCGGAGGTCAGAAGACGGTCTTGGATTCCCCTGGAACTGGAGTTCTCCTGCAACTAGAGTTACAGACGGTTCTCAGCCGCCATTTGGGTGCTGGGGATCGAACTCTGGTCCTCTGCAAGAGCAGTCGGTGCTTTTAACCACTAGGCTATCTCTCCAGCCCACAACTTATTTTTTACCTTAGAAGGAATGTCTCTGCATGCTCCACACCACTAAACTCCTAGAAACTTCACCGAGGTAGATGGCCCTTGAATTTCAGTTGGATTTATTTCCCATCCTCTCATGCACATATGCTTTACCAACAAGTCTAGACTTGCTGCTACCTCCTGTTCACTGGGTCCAATCAGCATAACATCATCAATATAGTGGACCAGTGTGATATTTTGTGGAAGAGTCAGGCAATCAAGATCCCTTCTAACTAAGTTATGGCACAAGGCTGGGGAGTTAACATACCCTTGAGGTAAGACAGAAAAGGTATACTGTTAGCCTTGCCAGCTGAAAGCAAATTGCTTCTGGTGGTCCTTATGAACCGGTATTGAGAAGAAAGCATTGGTCAGATCAATAGCTGCCTACCAGGTACCAGGAGACATATTAATCTGCTCAAGTAAGGACACCACATCTGGCCCAGCAGCTGCAATTGGTGTCACTACTTGGTTGAGTTTTCAATAGTCAACTGTCATTCTCCATGATCCATCTGTCTTTTGCACAGGCCAAATTGGAGAGTTAAATGGAGATGTGGTAGGAATCACCACCCCTGCATCTTTCAAATCCTTGATGGTGGCACTAATTTCTGCAATCCCTCCAGGGATATGATATTGTGTTTGGTTCACTATTTTCCCTGGTAGAGGCAACACCAATGGTTTCCATTTGGCCTTTCCAACCATAATAGCCCTCAGTCCACAGGTCAGGGAACCAATGTGGGGATTCTGCCAATTTCTAATTATATCTATCCCAATTATACATTCTGGGACTGGGGAAATAACCACAGGATGAGTTCTGGGACCCACTGGGCCCACTGCGAGTCGGACTTCAGCCAAAACCCCATATGCCCCTACTTTAACTACAGGGCCACAATGCTTTTTAGGGTCTCCTAGGATCAGTGTCAACTCAGAACCAGTATCTAATAGGCCTTGAAAAGTCTGATTATTTCCTTTTCCCCAGTGTACAGTTACCCTAGTAAAAGGCCTCAGGTCCCTCTGGGGAAGGACAGGAGGAAGGCAAACAGCATAACTCTTTGGTATTGTGACAAGGTCCTTCCTCATTGGAACCCGGCCACCCCTTCATTCAAGGGGTTCTGGGTCTGTGAACTGTCTCAAGTCTGGAAACTGGTTAACTGGGTGGGATTCGCTACTGCTGAAATCCAATGTTGACTTGCTGTCATTTGTTCTAGAGCTTTTCTGCTTATGCAGATCAAACAAAAACTTAGTAGGCTTCTTATGTATTTGGTTCCTGGGAACGCCATGATTAATTAGCCAGTTCCAAAGATCATTTCGGGTCATGCCATTATAGGCATTGTTTTGCCTTTGTCACCTATTATGATAATTATGATAACTACGCTCATCTGGCCTTCTGGTTCAGTGCTGCCACCTGACGCCTACCCTGAGGTCCTGTTAAACCTATTACGTGTACATTTAATTTATGCAAGTGAGCAACAACTACTCTAACTGTAAGATCTGGCATAAGAAATAGAGCAAAAACAAAGCTCTTCAAATGTTCTGGTGTCTCTCTCAGTACTTTCCATCTTATAAATTCAGTGAATGGCATGTCCTCTGGGTCCTCATATTGTGGAGAATGTGGTTTTACACTTCGAATCCACTTGAGCATGCACATCTGCCTGACCCTCACAATCCCTTCATCAATACTAAGCCAAGGAATATCAGGCATCTCTAACTCGCTGTTAGTAGGCCATGTTTTAATAAATACATCAGCCAACCATTCAAATAAACTTTTAACACCTTTTTTCTAACTGCTCGAGCTTCCATATTAAATCTAGAATCTCTACTCAGTGGGCTTATATCAATAAACTCAGTCTGATCCAATTTTGTATTCCTTCCACCATTATCCCACACCCTTAAAATCCATTCCCACACACATTCCTTAGGCTTCTGCCAGAATGAATCATCAAACTCATTAATTTCTTTAGTGGTGTAGCACACCTCCACATGGACCACACTTTCTATCTCACCTTTAGGGGCTTGCTTAGCCTTGACTCTGGTTATAGGTCTAGAGGCAACAATTGTTGGGCCCTGAGGGACATTAGCTCCCACTGGGAGGGGGAGATTAGTTTCCTCAGGCAAGGGTGGGGAGGAGGGATCTGCAGGGTGTGGATTCTCTGCTGAGGGTGGGGAGATTAATTCCTCAGATAAAGAAAATCCCTCAGAATCTGAGGGTTCAAAATCCTCATCATCTCCATCCTGTTTCAGGGTTCCACCCTTTTCCCACCAGTGCTCTCACTTTAACTGCTGACACTGTTCATGGCTGGGAATTAAATTTGCATTGTAAATCAGCCAAATGTATAATAAGGGCTACTGTTGGACTACTTGATTCAGTTTTTTAATGGATCCTTCAAAAAGTTAAAAAATAATCTGTCTATAAAAATCCAATTTTATTAATAACTTTTTACTTACAATTTAATATATGTGTTCAATGTATTCTGATCACTCTCTCTTTACCACCCTCTCTTGTCTCTCTCTCATCCCTATCAATTCCTCTCATTGTGTCCAGCTCCCTTCTCAGATTTATGACTCTTTGGTTTTCTGTGTGACCGTTGGATCAGAGCCATCCACTGGAACCTGGTGGCATTCTTGGTGCACAAGTGAAGACAGTGATTCTCCCTCTCCCTGAATCAGTTGCAGATAGTTCACCAGGAGAGGTAGGGACCCCTAATTACCTCCTCCATCCATGCCCAACTGTTCATGGGCCCATTCTTGGGCAGACATAGTGCAGCAGGCTTCCATAGCTTCTGTGTTTGTGACTGCAATGGCTGAGTATCGTGCAGGAAATGGTATTTTGTAGCCCTTTTCCCTATCTTCTGGCTCTTACATTCTTTCTGCCCCCTCTTCTGAGAAACTTAGAAGGATGATAAAAATGATTGTTTAGGACTGAACACTCATGAACCACTTACTCTCAGTACCTTATGTAGCCATGAGTTTCTGCAGATACCACTGCAAATAAGGCTGGCAGCAATTTTGTCAATGAATATAAACATATTTAGTGGGCAACTTGAGATGATGTCAGTCTGCTAGACAACAGTATTAGATCCCCCTTAGTACCCATGATCTTTCTTACCATGTTTTTATTTAATTTTAATTTTTTTAAAAAACCGGGTTTACAGTACTGGGCGTGGAGCAGGTCTCAAATCCAATCTGAGAGCAGTTGGTTACTCCTGCACTGGGATTGCCACTATTGCATACTGGGAGTGCTGTGCCACATCCTGCCTGGCAGATTGGTTTTGTAGATTATAGGAACCACCTTGAGTAAAAAAAACCCATTGATGCCTTTTCTCCCCCAGCAGCCTGGCTAATTAAAAAGGGTTCAACATTATTAGCCATCAGGAAAATATGAATTAAAACTACTTTGTGATTCCATCTCCCTCCAGTCAGAATGGATATCATCAAGAAATCAGACGATAACAACAAATACAGGTGATGATGTGGAAGAAGAGAAATTTTTATTCACTGTGGGTGGAAGTGCAAATTGGTCCAGCCACTAGGGAAATCAGTATGGAGAGTCCACAGAAAAAAAGAGCTAGAACTACCATATGATTCTTATTATTGCTCTCCTGGACATATGACCAAGGGACTCTATATCCTACCACAGAGATACTTGTGCATCACTGTTCATTGTTGTTCTATTCACAATAACTGGAAAATGGAATCAGCCCAGTCCAGCAATTAATGAACGGATAATAAAAACATTGTATATATACACAACAGAATTTGGTTCAGCTTTTAAAAAACGAGTTTTAGGAAAATGCATAGAATTAAAAAAGAATTATATTGAATGAGGTAACCCAGGCACAGAAACCAAATGTCTTATGTTGCCCTATTTTTGAGGATCCTAGTCTTACATCTCTAATTTTGTGGAACCTATAGAAGCCAGGAAACCAGAAAGATGCTTTTGTTATGGGGCGTGTTAAGGAACAGTAGAATGTAAGTAAGATGAAAGCAGTGCAGAGAGGGGGGATACTAGGGATGGAAAGGTTTACACAGGAAGAGGGAGTGGAAGAGGGAGGGGATTAGGGAAGATAAGGGGCTGGGGAGAGTTAGCTGAAATAAAGGGGGATGAAAAAGGCATATGGAAAACTACCATCTCACAACCCAGTTAGAAATAAAAAGGGAGAACCCATGCAAGTATGGAAAAGTCTGCTTCTGGAACCCCAGTGCCAAGAGTGGGATGCTTGCTTATGACTTGGTCAAGGAGACCCAGAGGCCCTTAAAGTAACACAGGCTCAGGCTGGTAAGATGGCTCAGACAGTAAAGGTGCTTGCTGCAACGGCTGATAACTTCATTTCAATCTCTGGAACCCACATGCTGGGAGGAGAGAACCAACCTCCATAAGTTTTCCTCTGACATCCACACATGTGCTCTGGTATATGACTTCATCCCTCAAACACACACACACATGCACACACATGCACGCACACACACACACACGCACACACATGCACACACACCTGCACACACATGTGCACACACATGTGTGCCTGCACACACACTATGCATGCACACACATGCACACACATGCACACACATGCACACACTCATGCACGCACACATGCACACACATGCACACATGCACACACATGCACACATGCACACACATGTACACATGCACACGCATGCATGTGTGCACACATGCACACTCACACACGCACACACATGCGTGCACGCACATGCGCACATTCACACATGCACACATGCATGCACACACGCACACACACATGCACATGTACAGGCACATGCACATGCACGTACACACACATGCACACACGCACACACACATGCACACATGCGTACTCACACACGCACACACAGGCACACACACACGCAGACCATATGCACACACGTACACACACATGCACGCACACATGCACATGCACACACACGTACACACATGTGCACACATACGCACGCACAAGTACACATGCACACACGCATGCACACACACGCACACACGCACATGCACACAGGCACACACGTGTGCACACATGCATGCGCACATATACACGCACATGCACACATGCACACACATGCACATGTACACGCACATGCATGTATACATGCACACACACATGCACACACACATACACACACGCACACATGCATACACACACGCACATGCATGCACACATACACATGCGTGCACACACTGCATGCACACACTCACACATGCACACAGGCACACACATACATACACACACGCACGCACATGCACACATACACATGCGTGTACACACTGCATGCACACACTCACGCATGCACACATGCACACACATACACACATGCACAGACGCACACACGTACACACACATGCATGCACATGTGCACACACATGCACAGATGCACACACGCATGCACACACGCACACACAGGGACATGCACACGCACATGCACATACACATGCACATGCACACACGCGCACACACGTGCACACACATGCACACACGCACACTCACACATGCACATACACGCATACACACACACGCATATGCACACACCCACACATGTGCACACACATGCGCACACACACACGCACACACACTTGCCATTCTTCTTGGCTCCCCACATTGCCTAAATAATAAGACCCTATTGTGGAAGACACCAGGGTTTTGGGTTTTTTTTTGAGATAGGGTCTTCCTGTATCCCCAGCTGGCCTGGAACTCGCTATATGGACCAGGATGGCCTTGAACTCACAGAGATCCCGCTGTCTCTGCCTCCTGAGTCCCTGGAACAAGCTGGCTAGATAGACTAGAGGATTCACTGAGTCCTGAGTTCAGAGACCCCAATAAATAAAGTAGGAAGTGATAGAGGAAGATACCCAATGTATTCTACCTTTGACCTCCAAATATACGTATACCAATGTACACGTGTACATGAGCAGCCATGAGCATGTAAACACATGTTAACAAACCACATACACACAAAAGAAGGAATAAGAAAGAAAGAAAGAAAGAAAGAAAGAAAGAAAGAAAGAAAGAAAGAAAGAAAGAAAGAAAGAAAGAAAGAAAGAAAGAAAGAAAGAAAGAAAGAAAGAAAGAAAGAAAGGGGGCCGTAATGGGTTGAAAAGGCCAGCCATGGGCTCCAGGATACCAGATGAACCCTGATACTGCTAAGAGCATTCAGGGGAATAATCCAGAACTTTCGCTTTCAGCACACATGTTTAGATTGCTGCATGAGGGAAGAAATAAAAATTATAAAATGTTTTACTCTGTCAAGTATCGTAGGAATCAAAGTAAGACACGCATTATAAAATTGCCTAAGATAATTGTTTGGGGGTGAGAGTTGAATTTAGAGGCACTGATACAGTAAGACACTGACAGCATTATGTCTTATGTGACTTCAGAAATGACATGGGAGGGTTCTGTTTTAGAAGAAATGTGTGTTGAGTAACCATAAATGCAAGGATCATGAGTGCAGACTGCTAATTAGCATCAGCTGTTCCTAACCTGACGTGCATTTGTCAGTTTCAGTTGCCACTCAGTCAATTTAAGGATGCTCCTTCATATGTGAAATAACACAAAGTTTCCAAGCAACTCCAGAAGTGCTTTCCCTTTTTCAGTAATCAAATATTTAGTGAGGACTTACTATGCACCAGGTGTGTGAGGCTGTGGGAGACAAGGCTGGTTATAACCTTTCCTTAACATGTGGACTCAGAAATGGAATGACTGTTCCTCCAAAAATTCACATACAACCTCAAGCACTGAGAAAGAGGAGAGACTCTCCTTGCCTCAGGATTTGGGGAATACTCCATGGAGGATGGTTTATTCCAGACAGGAATTCAAGGAGTCACTACATGCTGCCTTATAATTTGTATCTTTTTCTGGTTTTGGTATTAGAAAGAATTTGGGAGTTCTCCCTCTGTTTCTATATTTTTTGAAGAATTTAAGTAGTATTGGTTGTAGATCTTTAAATATCTGGTAGAATTTGGCCGTAAATCCATCTGGGCCTGGGATTTTCTTCCTAGGGAGGTTTCATATTATTGTTTCAGTTTCCTTTTATGTTATGGGTCTGTTTAAGCTGTTGTTCTGTTTTTTGTTTAGGCTTGGTGATTCCCATGATTTTAGATATACATCCATTTTATTTAGGTTTTCAAATTTAATAGCATATAGGTTTTTAAAGTATTCCCTTATAATGTTCTGGGTCTTTTTGTTGTGTTGTAATGTTTCCCCTTTCATCTATAATTTTGTTGAATTGGAGTTGCTATTTCTTTTGGTTAAGTGGGTTAAGGGTCTGTTTATCTTCTTTATCTTTTCAAAGAACTAGGTCCTGGATTCATTGATTCCGTATTATTTTCTTTGTTGCTATTGCATTAATTCGTGCTCTGATTTTTGTTATTTCTTCTTGTCTGCTGGGTTTGAGTTTCATTTGTTGTTACCTTTCAAGAGTCTTGAGTTGCATTGTTAAGTCATTTATTTGTGCTCTTTTTTTTAAATGAAGGCACTTAGAGCTGTAAACTTCTCTCTTAGGACTGATTTTAAAGTGTTCCAGAGGATTTGTTACATTGTATTGTCCTTTTCATTTAATCCCAGGAATACTTTTATTTCTTTGTTGATTTCTCCTTTGACTCATTCATTGTTCAGGAATGTATTTTTTTAATCTCTATGAGATGCTGTAGTTATTAGGGCTTCATCTGGAGTTGATTTTAAGCTTTATTGCATTGTGGTCTGATGGAATGCATGGAATTATTTCAATTTTTTTGTGTTTGTTGAGGTTTGTTTTGTATCCTAGTATGTGGTCGATTTTGGAGAAATTTCCATGGGGTGCTGAATGGAAAGTATATTCTTTGGTGTGTGGATGAAATATCTGGTAGATGTCTGTTAGGTTCACTTGATGCATGGCATGGTTTAATTAAGATGCATCTCTGTTTATTTATTGTCTGGTTGACCTGTCTAATAAGACAGTGTGGTATTGAAGTCCCCTACTACTGGTGAGTTAGGATTAATCTGTGTCTTTTTTTTTAACTTTATTTATTTTTTTGATGCTTTGTGTATTTCATACAACATTTTCCAATTCAGTTCAGGCATATTTCCCCTTCCCTTCCCCCCATCCCACCCCACCCCATCCCAGATCATGCATTTTGCCATAACTGTCCTGCATCTTTCTCTCAGTTTTTTTTTTCCATTTTTTAGCAGTAGGTGATAATTTATGAGTACAAGCATCCTTCATGTAAAACTAATTTGCAAGCAGTTGTGCCCAAACACACACAACCCCTTGGTCCCACCATCCAGCAGGGGGGGGCTTGTATGTTCAATCAAGTTGATCAAATGAGTGTCCAGGCTATATTGCTGTAGGTTCACTGTTCACCCTAATCGCAGCCCTTACATTCTACCGCACCCCCTCTTCCACAGTTTTTTCCCTAGGCTTAGACAAGGGGCACAGGTGGATGAGAAGCAAAACAGTCTACTTTCTCTGGAGCTGTTGTCTTGGACTCTGGTCACTTCTGGCTGTTTTCTTTCATGGGCTGAGAGTTTGTCCAGGAATAACCTTT